>VZRH01008301.1:712115-801128 GCA_013397555.1 Urocynchramus pylzowi
AAAAAAAAAAAAAAAAAAAGTGAAGAAAGAAGAGGAAGAGAATAAAGTATTTAATTTTTTCCAGGAAGGCTGTCCTACAAACCTGAATGGAGTATAGCAAATGTCACTTGGGTCTCCAGCCATAAAAGAGAGCTTGTCCAGTTGATGGATTTAATGTCCTGTTCAGGGGCTAATTCTGCATGAGCTCTGCAGTACCCACAGCCAACATGCTAGAGGCCAGGCAGCCTCTTTCTGAGCCAGCCACCGCTGGGAAATGGGTGGCTCCCCTGAGGTTTGCTCTCTTGCATGAGGTCTTCATGGCCTCCAGTCACACATCACAGCGCTTTTGGGTTTTGGCTGGTTCTTAAAGGATGTCCCGGGCAGGCTGAGCAGACACAGAGTCTGTGGTTTTCTCTCTTCCTGAGTTCAAGTCCCGTAAAGTGGGAGTCCGGGAAAGAAATCAGCCTTTGTAAACTTTTAGTTCACAACTGTTGCTGGGTCTTGTATCTATCCACTCATCCCAGTGCCTGTCATCACACAACTGCCACAACCCTGTATTTATCTTGTTCTTTTTCTTTCTTCCTCAGTCCATGGGCTTTCACCCCGCTCCACAGTCTGCCTTGCTGCTGATTTCTGCTCCTTTTCTTCTCTCCCCTTTGGTCTCTCCTTTACTTTGTACTTCTTTTTTCTCGCCTGTACATTTGTTCACCACCTGTGTTCGCCCAGGCTTGTGGCAAGAGCAGCCTTCCCTTGGCTCCCTTGGAACCTCCCAGGGGCATTCCCGGCGTCTGCAGGAGGGAAGCGAGCCATGAGACAGAAACGAACTTCTGTGATCAGAGCATAGCGAAAAAACTCAAAGACCTGTTCAGAAAACAAAATTTAAACTCGTCTTTCCTTTAAGTCCTAATTTCCCAAGCAGTGCTGGATATCCTGGGATTTCCCACAGAGCTGGCCTGGTTTCATCACCCCCATTTGGGGATTGGGACGGATGCTGGGCACAGTGACACCAGGGAGCAAAGCTGCTGAGCCCAGGAGCTGCTGTGGCTTCAGGGGGAATTTTGGCATCCTCTCCTACCTTCTTGGGGTGCACAGAGTTGGAGTTGATGATCTGCTGAGCTGCCTTTTTTTTTTTTTTTCTGAGAGCTACTCTGTTGGTCTGTAATCCACCTGCAGTGTCCTGCCCAGCAAACCCAGGAGGGATTGGGAGCATCCATTTCTGCCTGAGGTGTGTGTCTGCATGGTTAGGACTTGCTCAGAAGAATCCCATGTGTGTGCATGAAGGAGCAAACGTAAACCCATCTTCTCTGCCGTTTTCCTGAATCCTCACCTCCCTACTTAGTGTTTCCAAAGATATCTTTGCATCTGCTCACAGACCATCTCAGGAGTGATTTTTGGAGATGAACAGGCTTTGCTGCTTCTACATCAACTTTAGTTTTCCCTGTGGCATCCTGGATTTGTTTAAACCTGAAGTTCCAGAAGGGCAAAACTGTGGCAGAAGGCTGTTGAAACATGTACAAACTGGCAAGGAAAACATACTCCATCTTACTGAGAAGACCTAAGGTTTCCTATGTCTTAGAATTATCCCTCACTTTTGTAAGGGTTTGAGTGCATACTCAGAACCCTAACTTTAGAAATTCATGTCTCTTAGTTATTTTATTTATAAAGAGCAGAAGCTCTTCTGTGTCCCACTAAATAACTTTTGACCTTGGAAAATTAGAAGTTAAGGTGTGATCCAGCTCTGTAGTTACAGTACTGAACTTGGGATTAAAGTTGGATTTTTCATAGATATTCAGGTATCAAAGCTTTTGCTCTGTGCATGTGTGGTTTGTTGGAAGATTTGCAAAACAAGGCAATACAATCTAGTGGGGTATTTGGTCAGAAAGCAACCCTACAATTCTCCTTCAAGTATGGATGAGTCATGGCTTCTGTAAACTTATGAAAAATTAGTTCTGATTGTAAACTGGAATATTTATCTAAGAAATGGGAATTATTTAGAATCTGGAACCTCGTGTTTTGCCACACTGTCAAAAGGCAAATATTGTACCAGCAAATGATTCCTCTCTGGGTCTCACCTCAGTTTTGGCCAGTGGCTGCTCAAGGATAAGAAAACACAGAGCAGAGCAGCTTGTGAGCCTGCAGAGCTGCTACTGTCTCTGGCAGGCAATGAAGATTTCTCTTTCAGGAGAAAGGTTTTGATAGCCAACAGCTTCTAAGGTTTTCATAGTACCCATGCCAAATCTTAATTGGTTGTTTTAATCAAATGCCTCTTGGTTTTTGGCTTCATAAAGTTTCTTGTTAAGTATAAGAATCTCCCAGTGATCTGACTTGATCTTTGGAGACGAGAGTATATATTTTTATGCATGTATATATATATATATGTATATATATAAACACACGAATACATATGCTGCTTAATGTTGTCTTTTTCTGTCTCAGAAGTCTTGCATTGAGATGCGTGGTGTACAGAGGCATTAAAAAACACCCATGGACATCTCTTGCTGGTTTTGGAGGTTTTTTTAGCAACATATCTAATTCACATTACATTGACCCTCCTCCAAAAGGACTAATGCAAAATGTCAGTGGAAGAAACCACTAATGCTCTTCAGCTCTTGCAGGGACTCGATGAGGTAAAAGACCTTCTTTTTCATATATCATTTTTGCCTTAGCTGTGTGTTTCCTGTTAAACACATGCGGTGTATTCCCAACATATGGATGTTAAAAAACAAGAAATTATCCCCAATGCTGCCTTATGAACATCATTACAACTTTTCACTAGGGCGTGTAGTGACAGGACTACAAGGGGAATGGCTTTCAGAAACCTGGTCTAGTGGAAGATTCCCTCCCCGTACCAGAAGTTGGAACAAGATGATCTTGAAGGTCCCCTCCAACTCAAACCATTCTGTGATTATGAATCTTGTGATTTTTTTTCAGTGGTTGGTCTCTGAAGGGGCAGAAGGTGTGGGTCTGGGCCTTCTCTTTTGCTCAAACTCCTGTCTCTGAAAGGCAGCCTGTTTCTAACCAGTGAAACAAGGGAGGCCAAAACTGGGACAAGACTGTGTGATGGTAACAAGGCAAAAACTGTAACTGCATTTGTATACTAGAAACCATGGCAAAAAATCTCAAAATATTGCCCATCGCATGACTCTGGCTGCTTTGCTGGGCACACAGTGTGTCAGCTGAATTCAAGAGCAGGCAAAGATGTGTTGTGAGGTGATGTGACAGCTGTAACGGTTGTAGATGGGGAAACCCTTGAGAAAGCTGGTACAGTGTGTGTGTGGTCTCCTCAATGTTCCTTTCTCACATGTATGGGTGTACAAAAAAATCAGTTTAAACTCCAGCATCAGCTTAAAGGTCTTGTGATGACCCAGTCTGTGTTGAGCTGCAGGAGGAATTGGTTCAGAATACTTCTGGAGGGGAGGCAAAAGTAATCCCAAAGGATTTTTAATGATGGTGGCTTGGAGTTTTATACCTAGTTTATCTTCTGGAGGAAAAATCTGGGGGTTTCCACAAAACCCCCATTTTCACAACAAATATTTATATTTTACTGAAAATTGGGCCATGGACTTTTGAGGCTGGGAAAAACACTAATCTCTGCATCTTTCTGAGTAATCATGAATGCCTCTCTGAAGTTACCTCACAAAGTGGGCATTTTTATCCATAATCTGGACATTTCCCTTCATCCTTTCTGGAAGTCAGCCTCCTATGATGCACTGCACTTTCTGCTAGAGGGCTTAAGTCCATACAACCCTCCACTTCATTGATAATTGCCATGATTTTCAAGCTAAATGAGTTCTTGATTAAATTAAAAGGGATGCCTGTACTAGACTGGATGTTAGCTATTTGCTTCCAAGGGTAATTAGTCATGGGTTTAAATAGAAGGAAATAATTGATGTACACATAGAGTGGAAGCACTTTTCTGCCATTATGGTCTGAAAACATATTTATTTGTTCATTCTGTCTGAATGTGAAGTAGCTCTTCTGTTAGCATGGTAAAATGAGTAGGCATTTTTACGTAAGATTGTTCTGGGTCTTATTATAAGTTATTTTCTAATTTCTGGAAGAGTGGGTAAGAGCTAATTACTTGAATTGTTCATACTCAGAAAAGAAAACAAAGGTAGTTTCCTGAAGAGTTAAAATGTATTGCTGACATAGTGGTTTTGGCATTGGCATCATGTGGCAAGTGTATCCTGAGGTACACATGTACATATTTGCTTTGACAAAAACCTGTAGTTCAGGATTTCCATCTGGGAGGTGGAAGACATGCTGGTATCATCAGCCAAAAGCACAAGAAGGATCTTCTCCCTGTCTTCCTAAGTCCTTTTTTTCCACTGACTTTGTAGTTCAGGTGCCCTGTCTTTCTTCTCTTCTTCCAGTTGACCCAGCTTGCTCAGTTGTGTGATGATATCCTCAGTCTCATCCCTTTTATGCTTCTCTTGGACCACCCTCCATCCCTTTGCAGCACCCATGAGGAGCAGCCTCTCCTGACTCAGGCTGTTGCCATCTGTCCTCCACAGAAGTCATCTTGATTATCTCTCCAGTTCTGTGTTCAACTTTTCACCTAGCTTTCCTTGGAGAGTTTTTGCAGGAAAGAAAGATCTCACACACAGGATACAGACCACTGGTTGTTGGAAGATGTGGTGTCTTAGTTATGGAAAAAAGTAGCTGAAAAACTGTACTAAGGTCTGAACTAAAGGTCCTTCAAGGAAAGACGGGACCCAATCCAAGGCTCCCACATTCTGTGCAAGAGCTTGAGCCACCAGCCACTAAAGAATAGAAAATCCTTTTGTTTGCTGCTTTGGCTCATCTGATTTTGACTGAAATCCACAGATTTCTGGCTGACTTACACTGTATCTCGGTATTAGTTTTACGAGGAAGCTGTTGGGTGAAAAATATCATCTATGTGTCGATAGAAGTCATAGCATCGCTTCCTACTGTGCTCTAAACTGACAGGAGTTCCATCTTGCTACTGTATGTAGGAATTCCCCCTGCTGCCTGTGCAAATTCCAGGCTGCCACTTCTTTCGTGTCTCTTCCTGGGCTAGGGAAATGCCTTCTTGGAAACCTGCACTGTCAGCTAAGCTGACAAAGGTTTTATTTAACATGAGGCAGAACTAATGCCCTTTAAAGAAAGCTGCCATGCCGTTAATTGTCACTCTGGTTTGTGTCAGATGCTTGCAAGAAGCGTGCTTGGTTCCTCCACAAACACAACAGCATCTTTCACTCTTAGTAAATAATGTGTTCCAGATGTTCCACCCTGTGAGAATTTCTTGCGCCCACTGCAATGCCAAGAGAAAAATAAAACAGTTCAACTTATTTAACCCAGATCTCAGACTGTCTGTCTGCATCATCTAACTTCATCAAGCTGATGGAGCACATGGAATGGATGGAAAACATGTGGTTTCTGTACACTCCTGCGTTTCATGTTGGTTAACAAATGTAGCATTCGTTTACCCAAGGCCATAACAGGCCTGAGCCTAAACCCAGTGTATTACTGGCAGGTCTTCCCCAAACCATCAGTCCTCAGGCCTGGAGCCCTGCCAGTCCTCCTGTTTTTACTCATGTTATCAGCTTGAGGACTCTCTCATTTACGTTCTACATAGGCCAGATAGAAATGGTGCCTAACCTGCCCTTAAAAATTTAAATGGGCTGCAATCCTCCTCTGCCTAAATATTTTGTGAATGGCATTGGGATGTGTTGTGTTCATGGCTGTAGCTCAAATACTCATTGTAGCATTTCCTGGCAAACAAAAACTTGGGGCCTATAGCAGGGTTTCAGAGAGGTCCACTCAGGATGGGCTCTGAGCTGCCCTACCCAGGCTGGCTTGTTAAATTAAATGCCAGGTTGGAACTTTCCCACCACTGAGTGGTAATGGGAACTACTCAAGTGGACCATTGCGGGGAAGGGCAGGAAAACCACTTGTGACTCTTGATGCACTGCAAAGTCCTGGATCATCCAGCTGAGCGTGTTAGAAGGGGTAAGATGTCTGTATTTAGCCCAGGAGCTCTCCATAAGAGGCATAGCTTTGTGATTTAGGTATTGGGACATGTCTTACACACGTAGTGACACACCGCCCAGGTAATCCCACTCCTGTGATGTGGGAATCATTTGTACTTGGTTTTTCCCTTGCACAAAATGGATTTGAGAGCTCCTGATCATTCAGACTCTGGAGAGGATCTTACTACAAGGATGAAGGTTTTCTGTTGCTATGAGGAAGAAGGAATTGGTGTGAGGATGTGTGCCTATGTGAACACCATAGTCTGGCAAGGAAGTGGTGAGTCCTAAAGTATGGAAAACAACTTAAGAAATTCCTGGTGGGTTTCCAAAAGTCCCTTCTCTGAACAAAGCTCTAAGAATTATCTAGAGTTTGAATGGGTAATTTAGGGGACGCCTATGGTGCCTGACTCAGGTGCAAGACTCCAGAGCTGTCTGGGTCAGAGATACTGACATTGCAATCATTGCTGTGCTTCCTCAGGGCACCAAGGCTATATCTTGCCCTGCAGTGAGAAGTGGTGTGAGCTGGCAGGAGTTCTGGTGTACAGCTGGTGTGTGCAGGAGGGCTGTGCTGATGGCAGGTTTTTATCAGGAGCCCCAAAAGCAGGGCTTCAGTGCCAGAAAGTCACACTTTCTTTACAGGTACACATCTTTTTTCAGTGGCCATGCAGTTGGGAGAAATTCTGTTTCTTACTGAAAGCTCAGTGTCACTTGAAAATATCAAGAGTATGACTGACCTACTTTCTATTGGCTTCCCAAAAGATCCTGGTATTCCCTCATCCCTCCTGGACTTCACTGTGGGAGCCACAATCTGATTTCAGGGAGGTGCTGAGATGCTGTTTTTACAGTGCCAGGTGCCTCAGAGGTCATGGGGATGTGTTGCTTGCATGCTGACTTTGTGCTCCCTTCCAAACCTCCCAAACAGAAATGTCACAGCAGCAGCTCCACTCTGTCCTCTCATAGGGCAGAGGAGAAGCCATCAAAGTACTTTCATCCTCCAACCTAAGGAGAAGATATTTCTGCAGAAGATATTTCTGGTCACCCATGTCCCCATGAGTGCCCCTGCCAATGCCATGCTATACAGAATTACAAGCAAATCTTTTGGCATATTCGCCTCTACACCATGGTTTTCCGAGGTTTATTGAGGCTGGAGGACACTGTTATTCTCTAAGCCCTTTCAGAAATGTCTTCCTTCTTTTGAGAAAGGAAGATGCAGTGCCAAAGATGCAGAACCAAAGCAGCATGCAAGAACAATTATTAAACGTTGTTAATTAGGATGTGTGAAGATGGTCCCTCTCCCCTTTTCCTTTGAAGCATGAAAGCCCAGAGGGAGCCTTTATTAAAGTCAACAAAGAAATCTCAAAGGGTAAAATTCCCTTCTTTAATGTGGTCACACACATCATCTCCCGCCTGGTGTGACCTGACATGTGAATGTGATTAGGGCTGTGTCACACTGGGGCACAGGCACACTGTGCCCCGAGCCACGGAGGGGCGAGAGGAGGAGAAGAGGGAAAGAGTCCACACAGCTGGTCTTACATCCAGATGTTTGGATCCTGTTGCTGCTGATGCCAGAAATGCAGCTTGCTTTTGATGGATCACATACCTTTTGTTAACTACTTTTGATTTTGCATCTTCTCTTTCCAAAGTGACCTCTGATAAAAGCAAGCTGCAGGGTCCAGGCTAGCAGCTGGATAGTCCATCTTGGATTGTCCTGCCAGAGGGATAGATGTTGCATCACTCCCCAGATAAGTTTTGCTTGTGTGTTTGAAAACAAACTGGAGAGCCTCACAGCAACCTGATTATGGTGATGCTGGTGGGCTCAGGGAAGCCCATCAGAAATAGCAGAGATCCTGCTGTACTTTGGGAATTGGGGTAGAAAACCTCCAGGTTCAGCTTGATTACGTAACAAGCAGTCACAGCATTACTTCCCACTCAAATTCCCAAATAGCATCCATTTGTAGGCATGAAAACTTCGTCCTCTTTAATCCCAAATGTCAAAGACAGGATTTGAGAAGTGCTTCAAAATTTTAGCTTTCTTCCTAAAACCTCATAGGAAAAGGTGGGGTCTGGTGAGCTCTGGTGCATAGGATCAAACACACTAGGGTCTTCCACTGGAGCTGTATTTGCTGCTGAATGCAGGTGATGAAGACAGGGCACAGTATACTGCATTCTACTTTTATTGTATGAAAATATGCGGTAAATATTTTTTATTTATGTGTCCTTTCCCCTCCCCTGAGCTGCTCTGTGGGCTGGTGAGAGCAAAGCTTGGTGGATTCTCAAGAAAGCTTTGGTAATCATAGAGATAAAACAGGACAGGGCCAGTATAAAACTCATAGAGTGGAGAATCTGTAGCTTCATGGTCTCTTCAGGAACATTGCTGCTTGTTCTATCAGAAATGTTTTGCCTGAAGAAAATAGTGCAAGATGTTCTCTTCTTGTCCTGTTCTGTGACATTTCTTTGGTTCAGTCTGACCATATTTTATCTAGATAATTTTCAAAAATACCAGGATTTCCTCCTCCCCCCATTGTTAATTTAGAAATGGGGCAGCGCCCTCACTGAGCTCTTCTACACCTGATAGTACCAACCACATCCCTCTCCATGTCCCAGAGCTAGGCTGTGGGCTTGGATTTTTCCAACCAAAATTCTTCCTCCCTTTCTTTTCTAAGAAAAGAAAGAAAATTAATAATAATTTTTTAAAAAGAAGAAAATAAATAATAATTTTTTTAAAAAAGATACATGAAAACAAAACAGTTTCCAAAGAGAAGCATCCAGACACTTCCTTCTGATACCCAGATAGCTTGGCATGTTCATCTAATCTTCTGCCTTAACTGCTGGGCTGGCTGGCCACATCTGAAAGAAGGAGGATCAGCCAGCAGTCAGGGCCTGGATCCATGAGCGACGTTGGTGGCAAGGAGGCCTTGGCAGTGGGTTCCTCCCTCACAGCCGCCTCTTTCCCCCGCTGGAGGCTCCAATTGTTGGGCCATGCCACACAAGGCTCCCCCGAGCCCGGCGAGCCCTACAGGAGCCAGCTCTGTGCTGTGAGCAGACAATGCAATTAGCTGGGTTTCACAATGTGCCACTTTGGGTGACCTTTCCAGGGAAAATAATTAGAGGGAGACCATGTCTGCTGTTGATAATTGGCCTCATTAGCTCTGAGGTTAATTTCAGAGATGTGCCCAGGAAGCAATAGAAGAGGCTCAGGGGAAGCTGCCCAGTTAATTACTTGTGAAATAAAAAAGTCCCTAGGCTTTGTCCTTGTGTGCGTGTTCGAGGGAGTCCACAGGGCAGCTGGGCCAATGGGGAGGTTGGGCCCTTCTCCTGCTATCACAGTGATGGTGGGATCAAACAGCCTCTCAGAATGGGAAGTCTCCAACCCCTTGGTACTGGCTTGCCTGACTATTAGGGGGTTTGAAACCCGTGGTCTGGATTTGCAAGGGCCCACATGGTTGCCCAGGCTGGAGGACAGGACTGGCTGCAGCATAGGATTCCATTTATCAGATCTTGAGGTGCAAAAGGGACATCTCCTATGGATCCCCTATGGAGTTCTTCATCATGTCACTCAGGGTTCAGAGGATAGGAGAAAGATAGGCAGGAGGGGAAGCACCCTGGGCAGCAGAGCCACAAACCCTCTCCATACTGCATTTGGGCTGGCACCACAGATACAAGTGCCACTTTCTGTTTGTCACCAGGGCTGTCCTTGCATTGCCCAGGAGGTTTATCCATAGGACCATGTCCCTGTCTACACAGGCAATTAGAGCCCAAACCTGAAACTACACAGGCTTTGACTTCCTCTCACCAAAGCTAAACTGACTCCCAGTGGCTTTGGTGGAGTTTGCTCAAACCAGGGCCCAAACCAGAGAGAGGCACAGCATCAGTGTGTGTTCCCTCAAAGCAGCATCAGAGCAGAGACTGGTTTTTCAGGCAGGAGAGTAAAAAAGGCTGGGACATGAGCACTTGGGAGTACATTCCCACAGCAAGCAGTTGGGCAGGAAAGAAGTGACCAGGTCAGAGGAAAAGCATATAAACAACCCAGAGAGCGAATCTTCTTGGCTGCCGGTTTGTTTACATCTTGCAGAAGAGAGCGTCCCAAGCCGCGTGCATCCCTGGCTAAATACGACACAAAGTTCCCGTCCTTTGCAGTGATAACGAAGGGAGAGGACTCCCAGAAGTCACGTCTGTATTTCCTGTCCCAGTTTTGGCATAAGGAAGTACTGTACGTTGTACCCTAATAAAACAATCAAAGGGTATTTTGTTTGCTTGGGTTTTCCTTTCCTTGGGCACACAGTTCCCTGGGAAAGCTTTCTGCAGTGTGGTGGGGAACGGCAGAAAGGTGGGAAGTGTCTGGGATGTGTATGAGAGACAGACCCTTCCTCTTGGCCTGAATGAACCCATTCCTGAGTATGGCTGGACTCAGGAAGACTTTGTGGATTAAGGTTAAAAACTGCATCATCTGATAAAGACCAGGGCTTTTAAGGGAGCCAACAGAACCTGGAGACAGCAGTGCCAAACTATCCTATTGGAAACTGAGCATTTGAATGCTCATGAGATTTTAGGAAAATCCAACTCAGAATTTCCTGGTTTAGGGGCTACTCTTTTGTCCCTTATTATCCCAAGTATTCAGATCAGCTCTTGGCACTCAACTCCTCCCTATCCTGTCCTCTTCCAGCAGAAAGTGCATCCATCTAGTGATGGAGAAGAAGTTATGCTTTGATGGTGTGAACATACTTTAAGATTGTGTTGGATCATCCCAACCTCAAGTTTCTTATTTGTTTGGAGTCCAGTTTTACCTTTATGAGCGATTGAAGCTAAGCTAATGTACACAATGTACTTCTGTGGATCCTCTGGTGTTCACATGTTATGTGAGAGCATTAGTTCAGTTTAACACTTGCTAGAATGTTCTTCCCGTTGTGAAAAACGTCACTAAAATTCAGCATGTTTAGGAATAGCGAGGTCCAGCAAGATTTGAGATGCCCGTGCTCAATGTCCAACTGATCTAAATCCATCTAGATCCATGAAACTTGAAGCAGCCACACTGATTTCCATGAGCTGGGTGTACCCCAATAATCTGCAGCTCATACCTCATAAAAGGTCTCAGAGCCATTAAAAAAATGTTGCTTTCTATTTCATTCTATAAGATCTCTTTTATCCTCCCAATGCTCTTACAGTGAGACATGTTCATTTGTTCACAAACTGGTTCTGGTTTTTGCAAGTGTGTTCCTGGTTAACATTTTCTCAGCAGTTGAGAGGATTTGCACCAAAGGTTTGGTCTCTGCAGTTGGAAGAGTGGGTGGCTGATGAGATCACATGCCGTTGTTTCTGCTCCATGAATCAAAGCCTTAAAGCTCAGAGTTGAAGGTCCAAGAAAAAGACATTAATAAGTAACAGGCTTCTAGGAAAGATCTTTGGAGAGCTAAGTGTTTGGTCAAAATTAAGGAGGTATTGTGAAACATTTTCACAAGTACCTGAAGGTTTATTAATCATCACCTCAGGCTATGAAGAGACAGAAGCTATCCCAGCACTTTAGTGATGCTCTTTGTGTATCTTTTAAGTTTTTCTACTGGCATTAGTGCAAGAATTGGTTCATTTGTAATTAGTGCTTTGAATACAATCTTTTGTTCTAAATCACCCATTTCTTTTCTCCCTTTGAATCACTTCTCTAGCTTTATAACCTCTCCACTTAGATATGGCCTTATATCAACGTTTGGCTTCAGGCTAGTGATATTTCTCTACCAGAAAAATACCTGGCAGCAACTCCCCAGTGGATTTGGGAATTGGGCTGTATTAAAAATAAAGTTGTACTTGGTCATTTCTCCTATGCTGTCTTTGAGCAAGCATAAAGCTCACTGCTCCTTTATCCATGTCATTCATGGATTTCCATAGTGCCAAAGGAGGCACATAGCATGTTGCAAAGGCAGATTACCCGGAATAAATCATATGGTGAAGGTTGCAAAGTTACAGGCATCTGGCTTTAGGAAGATTTGATCCTGGAATGAGGTTTGATGATGAAGGTTAAATGATCACTTGGAAATGATGGGAATCTGGAGAACTGTGAGACTCCTCCAGCATACAGGAGATCTTTATTTGTCCTTTCCTGGTGCAACACTTCCCTCACTTGCTCCTTCCCTCACTTTCCCCTTTTCCTTCTGTCATGGTTTAACCTCAGCAACCAAGCTCCACACAAGCTGTTTGCTTGGTCCCCTCTGGTGGGATGGGAGACAGAACCAGAATGATGAAACAGAGAAAACTGGTGCTGAGATAAAGACAGTGGTGGTCATGAAATCATTGACTTCATCCAAGGGCTTGTTTTGAGGCAGAATTGCTGGTTTCTTGGGTCATGGACACTGCTAGGTGCAGGGAGTTTGGAGTGAGCAGGTGTGGCCCTCACCAGCCCCCTGATGGGTTTTCCCCAGCTGTGCTCAGACCTGTGTTCACCACAAGCCCCATCCCACTAAACTGCCCTTCACGTGTGTTAATTTTCATTTCTGAGCAGAAGCAGGAAACCAGACAGTGTGTGAAAAGAGGGGATAATGGCATGACCTGTCTAAGTTTGGAACCAAGGCCTGATTTGCAGTTTCTCTGGTTTTTAGGTTAGCTCTGGTCCAATACACATCAACTGAGCAAACGGGTTTTGGGTAAAACACAACCTGTGTTTGCTGGGTAACACCAGTGAACAGAGAGCTCTGGAGCAGAGCAGAGCTGGCAGCTGCTGAGGGTGAGCTCACCTTCGCTGTGGGATTTTATTGTGCTTGGATGTGGCCTCAGAGAACCACCACAGTGCAAACACTCGCCAGGAGTAAACATCTGGAGGCCAGAGCTATTGCTTGGTCCATGTGTGCAGTACCTCGCAGAGAGAGGTCCCAATCCAGGCAAGAAATGTGTAGCAAATAACAAAAAGAAGAAAAGCATTTTTTGGCAAACACAGCTAATTAGCCCATCATTCTTGTGCTCTGTGGAGATGATCTAACAGAGTTGTCTTCAAAATCCAGTGATTTTGTAAGAATGTAAATATTATTTTAGTCATCTTTAAAATCACTTGTTCAACTGTCAAGAATGGCATTAGTGTGAGAGAGGCTATTCTTTCAATTACATTTCTTCTTTCCTGTCTCATAATTTTTAGAGCCACCAATACACCAATAGTGTAGACTATTTCTCAGTACCTTTCTTTTTGTCAGCATTTTTTTTTGTCACTAGTGCTGGGAGGGGCTCTTTTCTTTTTTTCTTTTAAATCATTTTTAATGTCACGTTCTTTCTCCAAGCTCTGAGATGGAAGGTTGTGAAACCTTGTCATAATTCCGGAGCTCTGCACTTTCCTTGCTCAATCTGACAGGCATGGTTGAGTAGTTCACACCTGGCCCTGAGGGTCAGGGCACCTCAACCTATTTTAGATCTTTCCTGTATTTACCGTGTGACCCTGAATGAGTCACACTGCAAAATGTGACTTGCAGTAATGAAAATTTCTTAAGCCTTGGCTTGACTCTGCAGTGAGCTGGGTTACCTGCCTCACTGTTCTTGGGGAGAACTCAGATTTCATACCTTGGACCTACACTGGTGCCTGGTATCCTTAGGTGCTCCACCATGCTTGTTTGAGAGCCTCAGGCTTTCCACAGACATTTTCTTCATCAGCTGCTGAATGTTGTGAGCAAATGGATGTCCAGGGCCTTCCCCACAGACAACTTCCGTTTCTGCCACAGTCACCTGGTGAAGTGTCTGCCGGGCCAGGATGCACACAGTGACCATGGCAGTAAAAGGCAGTCATTTGAAGAAGCACCTGAAACTTTTAAGTGTATTACAGGAGGTGCAGATGAAACAGAGGATGTTGAAGGCCCCCAGGGTCAGTCATCTTGTAAAACACATGGAAAAGTTGTCTTCATTTCATGAAATGTCTGCTCTCACAATATGGCCTGTGGTTATTTAGCAAGTCAGAAGAAGCAGAATTTCATGCTCTTGTCCCCTTTGTGGACACTAAACATAGGAACAATCTATACAAGTGGTTTGTTTCCATTGTCCTGCCACTGCTCATTCCCAGGTGTGTTATGCTGGTGCACAGAGGCACTCAGATAAAACAACTGAAGTCCATCTAATCTCTAGTTAAAGCAAAAGCTCTGTAAAACACTCTCAGCTTTTCAGAGGTGTTGGAAGCTGAGTAGTTTTCCCACCTCCCTGCAAAGCAGCAGTGCTTCCTGCAGCCCCATTTCATCTCAGGGGTCTCATCCAGCTCAGGTTGTGACAAGGTGAGGGAGAGCCATTTAATGTAAGGGTGGAAGCAACGGCTGTGTTTCAGCTGTAGACTTGAGTACACTGGAGTCCGTGGGTGCTAAGTAAGAAGTCTTCCTCACCTCTGTGATGTGCCTGATGAAGGCAAGGAGGAAGCCCTTGGAGAGGGAGAAGGGTGAATCTGGAGGAGCACTGCCCATTACTGCTCATTGCATTTCTCATTAGCAGGAACCAGGGGTCTGAGAATCTCAATCCTGTCTGAGTTTGCAAGAATCACTCGGGGAGGGCTTGTTTGTATTTAATCAAATCCAGGAACAACAACAACAAAATAAAACTGTGCCAAGTCAGCCCAAGAAATGAGAAGATGAAAATAAACCAGTAAAGCATGGGCTAGACACCAGCAAGCATGGAGTACATGGAGGGGATGTGTGGGACCCAGGATGGTGACAGAGCTATGTGGAGAGCCAGAGGAGGTTATACAAGGCTTCTTGGGATAAGTGCTCACATTGAGGGCTTCAGAAGTGCTGGAGACTTTTCCCCTGCATCACAAGAACTGTGAGAGGTAGCGGAAGAGGAGATAACTATGTTTCTTCTGGCAGGGCAGTCTGAATTTGGGAGATAAAGCACAAGGACTGTTTTGTCTGTGCCTTCACACTTTTTCCTTATTGTGTCTATCAGTGTCTCTTGCCATGGGTGCTTTCTCTTCATTGCTGTGTTTTGGAGGGGGAGGAGCAGGGACTGATCCCTGGCTCTGGTGCAAGTAGGGCAAGGCAGGTGCCAACCTAGAAGTGCCTGTCCTTAACACCTTTCTCCCTTTTCCTTTGCACAGATAGTCCCAACACCAAAGGTTGGACACCTCAGGACAGAGCAAGTCCAGGAGACGTTCTTTGGTGGGTTGATGTTGGAGCCTTTGCCTGTCCTCTCCCATCCCTCCCTTCAATGCTTCCTTTCCCACAATGGGAAATCTCAGCACCATAATTTTCAGCCCCATTCCTCTACACACCACTTTCACAGTGGGATTCTGTCATTTCCCCCATCTCCCCACTGCTCTGCTGTGTGATGCTTTTTGCTGATGCCATTTTGGGGACATGCTGGATGCTGGATCTTTGAAAATAATGTGACCTTGTGCAATCCCAAGCATTCAGATAGGATATTTGCTGCTTGATTTTCTGCTTTAACATTGTGTTTTCTGGGAGAAAGAGCCATGAGATCAGGCTGTGGTGGCAAAGAATGGTTCTTTCCAAAGAACGCTAGTTTCCTTGGGAAAAGAGACAGGACTACCCATATACAAACCATCTTTTCAGGCACATTAGGAGTAATGGCTGTCAGATGGATGGAGTGAGCTGGGGATACACAGCCAGTGCAATTAGTTGGTGTATGACTGGAGAGAATTAGTTAATTCAGACTTTGATTCTGTCCTCTCAGAAGAAACCAAATGAGAAGACATGCCATTAGAGGAGATAAGTTGTTTTAATCACTGGTTTGACATTCCTGTTCTTTCTGTTGGACAACTTTTATCAGCAGAGATTTGGGTCTGGCTGAGGGTGCCAAACAGGCCCTTCGTTACTCCTGGAGGAAAAGTTGTGGCATGTTAGCTCATGGCTCAGAAACTCCCAGCAAAATTACACTGGTGTAACGAAACCCCAATATTTGGGGCAGCCCCAGCGTGTGGATGCATTGCTTACTGTGGGGTAGGAGAGATGCTACGTGATTTTACTGCTCTAGCCCAGTGGTATGGTTGTGAGGGGACACTTGTGACGGAACATTTACGGAGGTGGACGTGCCAGTGGGCGTATTGTGACTTAGCTCACAGTATCTGCTGAAGGCAGTGCGTATTTTCCTCCCCTGTGTATATATATATTTAAGTAGGCAGCAGTTCTGCAGCGTTGCTCACATCAGCCCACCAGCCCTACCTACCTCATGGATAAAAGAGTGTGACAAGTTCAGATTCTGGGGGAAATGCCATCAGGGCCTCTGCTTGTTGTCCACCTGTAGTGTTGGGGGTGGTTATGGGGAGCCCATCTCCAAAATGGCTGTCTGATATGAGGATTTCAGACCTTCTCATGGATCTGTGGCTCAGCAGGGAAGGGCTGCTCTTCTCTGAACTGTAAACCAAGTCCTAGCTCTGGCAGATCCTATGGATCTCAGTATGCTTCTGAGATCCACTAAACTCACAGTGGCACAGATTTTTACCTGAGGAGAAATCCTGTGTGTAGAAGTCATAAGTAGAGAAGCCACATTCAGCTGGAGGGGAACATCAGAGCAATTTTAATCTACTCATACAGGGGACAGCCCCAGTGCAGGGATTTTCTTGGTCCCTTTCTGTGGTCCAATAGCTCAAAATAGATGTGAGTAGCTCCACTACCACTTTTATTAGAAAAGGGGGTATTTGGAGGGGCTGGGAAGCAAGGTGTGAGAGGCAATTACACACCCTGAACTTGGAGCCCAGTCCTGACTTTTATGATCTCATTTCCTCATCCACACACAAACGCTTGGCCCAAGCCCAATCTCTGCAAATGAGCTTTGGTCACCACTGGTTTTAATTAGCAGGAACAGTCCTGTGCAGTGTTCCAAATAACTTAATGACAAAGTATCAGTCTCAGTCTCTGGCAGTTTTCTCTTCTTCATCCAGCCAGAGGGCTTTTTCTGAGTCCCAAACCAGCCCCTTGATCTCCGCTTCCAGGAAACCTTTATAAAATTCAGACCAGATTCTTGAGCAAGCACCAAATGTTTCAGCCAGAAAGATTTCTTTTTTCCTTTTTCTTTTTTTTTTTTTTTCCATTTTATTTTTGGGAAGGGTGAATGGAGGATGATTAAATCTGAACTGAATCTGAACAGATGATATTTTCAATGGCACGTTTAGCATTGCTCTGAGAAGGCTCCAATGGGCACAGCGCTGCCATTGTTTTCTTAAAAACGTCACTCAGGCCAATGTGTTTAAACAGGTTTGGCTGTTACCTTCTTTCCTCATGTTTCACAAGTACAACCAGTGAGTCATGTGCAATATTATTTATTTGTATTCCAGCACAGCAGTGATGGGCTCTTGTGGGAGGCACTGCAGAAAGACCAGTAAGGGAACAGCTTTGCTTTCAAAGAGGAACCCAGCAAAACACCCAAAGTGCTGGCTAAAATTGCCACCCCCCATCATGCAGCAGGGATGGAGGTGGCCACCCTCCCATGGCATGTGCCACTGCACAGAGCTGATGTGGCTCCCTATGGGGCACGATGGCCTTGTTGGCCATGCCAAAGAGGGGGCTGAGGTTCTCTGAGCCAAAGGACAACCTGGTGCTGCTCAGTGACTACTTGCAGTGAAGCCAGAGCCCAGGCACTGCTCTGAGCCCTGCTGGGGTGCCCCAGGGAGGGTCACACACATGCAAGCTTCTGTCCTGAGAGTGCAGTTGGGTGAGTGAAGGAAGCTTGATGTACCTGGAGGTCTCTACCTTCATTTGAAAAGCCCCCAGTGTATGGCACTGAGCGAAGGCAGCCCTGTCCATCTGTGCTCTCTGAGGGATGTAGATCATCTCTGTGTGTGTAGATCATCCTGTGTCTCCCTCACCTAGCACCCGGTGTGACTGCCCAAAGATGCTTTTCTGCATTAAAGACTGTGCCTCTCCAGACCTTAGTTAACTTCTCGATTAATGCAGAATCATGAATTATTCATCAAACTGCCAATGAGGCCATTAAGTTTCCCATCCTTTGAAGATACCGGTACCTATTCCTAATACAAGAGCAAAGGAGGAGGCTGCAGATCTAATTGCAGGCAACAAAGTGAGGAAGACTCCTCTCTGCTGCTTTCCTAGTGAGACTGAAAAGCCTCTCTTTTATAGAGGTGTCAATAGCAATTTCATTCTCTTTTCAGAGGAACAAGTGCCTTTAACCATTTAAACCCACTTAAACGAAAGGCTTTTGTGATTCTATTACAGACACAATGCAGAGAAAACCAGCCCCCTTGGATGCAGGGTCCCCTGCTGGGGAAGGTCTAGCCTGTGGCCAGAGGGGTCGTGGGTGCTGCTCTGCCCTCCTGACCCACCGACCTCTCCCAGCTGGGACAAGCCTCTCCCTGCTGATCTGAGCCTGGATACCAGGCAGCATGGCCATATTAGGGCTGCACCTTGTGACACAGCCATAGAACAGAGCCTATCACCTCTGAGTGACACCCTGCCTCATCCACCAGACACTTCCAAAAGCCCCCACATTGCACCAGGAGGCCTGGCATCTCAGGAGGCATTTTCTCTCTGCTTTGCTTTCCCCTGCTGGCTTTGTCCCACTCAAAACTGCTCATGAAAATGGCCTTCTGAAGCCCACAGGGGTCACTTTGCTGCAGAACTCAAGCCCCTGCCCAGGCATGGTGGTTCTCTTTGTTGTTCATAATACTCCAAGACCTCTGGACTAAGTGGACGACAGCAGCATTAATAAATAATAAAACACATCAATAGTTCTGGGGCATTTTATAGCCACTCCTATCTCAAGATTTCAAAAGATTTCATAAATGTTAATCTGTGGAGCCTTACAGATGCTTTTGAGAGACTGAGTGGAAAAGAGTTGGGACGTTGCAGGAGAGAAAGAATCAGATCACAGCCTCTGCCCCCAGTGTACCTTTTGGGCCACAGCTCTGGGCAGTCTGCACTTGTACAAACATCCAAGGATGCTGCTTTTGCTTCCCGATTTTTATATTTTTTATGGTTGGATAGAAACAAGAACAGGGAGGCTGCTTCCTCTTGTTGAAATTTTTTTCCAGCAACTTTTCAATATAAATAGCCCAGAAGAGTGGTGGTGATACCCACCAGTAAGTACTGGCCCGTCTGTGTGCTGTGAACCATGTCTTGAAGAGAGCATAGCACCACTATCATATTATTTTGACATTAAAATGCAATAGTATTAAGTGATAAGGGAAGGAGATTGTCTGGTGCAGGCAATCTCATCCTTCAGGTAGAGTTAAACAAATTAATAGTTAAACAAGGAATTTATTGAGGCTTGAGGCTAGCTTGCTTTCACAGTTCTTCTGTTAGGGATTGTATTACACCTGGTCCCATTTAGCTCATGGCTGGAGTGAACTTGAGGAGGCTTTGCTGGGCAGGCTGAAGTACCACAACTGTAGGAAAGCCTGGATGAAGGCTCCCTGTCTTCCTTTCTACATGCTTTCAAGGTGCTTGCAAGCTCACCACATTGAAATATGTTTCTTTTGCCATTGCAGTAGCCTTGAATGACTTGGTGCTCAGCTTGGTCTGAAGAGGGAAGCAGATGGCAGCAACTAAAAACTAGAGTAAGAAGAATTTGCCTAGTCTGAGTCTTTCAGGGAGTAAAGTCCTGCTCAACAGCAATATTAACAACAACAAAGGGATGAGATCTGAGCAAAGAAACATTAGGGGGTTTGGTAAAAGTGGAAAGACACATAGGATATGTGTGCTTAGGAGCACACATAAATGTCCAAAACCCAGGGCTGCTTTTGGGACATGTCTGTCCTCGTATGGTCATTTGCATTTCCTAAATGTCTTCAGTTCAAACACACCTGATGTGTAGGGAATCTCTCCATCTGTACCGTGACCTGTGCGACCGCTTGGCATGAAGGTGAGCTCAGAGGAAGGGAAGGATTGTGGCAGAAAAAAGAGACCATTGATGTTTTTCTCTTCATCCCATTTAAAACTGACTTTTTAGTCTTGGCACAAGGCAGCAGGGAAGAAAAGGGACAAAGCAAGAATCAAAATGCATTTTTCTCTTTGACCTATTCTCTGTTAGTTCCTCTCTGATAGCTCCCCAGGACAAACTTCTGTGCTGGCAGTCTCTAGTGAGGAAGATCACATCTCCTAGGTGAAGCCTTTTTCACCCACTGAAGATTTAGATGTTTTGGGACCCAAGGCCAAAAAAACCCCATGGAGATTTAGATCTTCTTCTGTTTCCAGGAGCAAGGAGGGGAGGGAGTGTTTTCCACTGCAGCAGCTGAGTACACGACAACATGACTGTTCATGGTTCATCCCAGAGCACACTAAAAGTTGTACCAAATTATACCCGTTAATGATCACTAAAAAATGTAAGTGGATTAAAATAATTTCAGAAATAATTTTTTTAAAAAGCCATAGGAATTTAGCATCTGCACTTATCTGCTAAGCTGCAAAGTAGTGATTCTGGTTCAGGAGTGATGCTGGAAACAGTTTCTGAACTGTGTTAAGATCTTTCCTGGCTGATACAAGCCCAAAATGGCTACAGCTAAAGCAAAACACTTATGTTGCTTAATAGAAAAGCTTCCCAAGTTTCTGGATAACAAGAGCAAAGGAGAATCCAGTTGATTTTGGTTTGGTTTTTTTCCTTTTTATCAGCCTCAATTTTATTTTAACTCACCTTGGTGGGAGGTGGATTCATTTGGCAAACGTGCTGCTATTGGTGCTGATGCTAAAGGCTGCAGCATCCCATCTTCAGAGAGCCACAGATGCAGCCCTGCCCCTGGGCTTTTACCAGCTTGTCTGACAAAACGGGGAAGGCACAGCACAGAGCCACAAAAAGAGAGGAGAGCTAGAGAAAATAGACATCAAGGGTAAGAGACCTGTTTAGCAAGGCAGAGAGAAGTGAGAAGCAGTTTGACTTCCGTGCCCAAGTACCTGCACAGAGAGAAAGCACAAGATATGGAAGGGCTCCTTGATCTTGGGAGGTAAATCAGGGTGTGCATCCTTGGCTCGTGAAAAGAAGCAAAGAAAGTTCAACAGGGCTTGTGTTTTTGGCAGCAGGGACAGCAAGCCTTGGGGACAAATCACCCACAGCAGAGGCTGCTTTGTCTCAAACACTCTAATAGTCTCTCTCTCAAGATAGACGTAATCAACAGAAGCCATTAATCTTAATGTTGGGGTAATTAAGCTTAATACAGGGCAACTGCATGAAAATGAATAGGCTGGGATGTACTGCAAGTCAGATGGGATAATTCCTTGTGGCCTTCCAGTATACAAACAAGCTTTGTAGTCCTAATGTGAGCCCCAGAGGCTTGCTGTGTTTTACTGTGAAAAGATGTGGGTTTATTAACACCAGATACCCTTCCAGACCACTTTCACAGAAGACGGAGGATGTTGCTGGCGTAGAAATGGCACTGGAGTTTTTTAGAGTGTTGGCAGATCTGCTTTCCTTTCTGCACCCAGAGCCTGCAGGATGTGAAGGGGTGCAGGTCCAAAGCTGCAGCCAAGGGCTGCTCTCACCCAAAGCATGCTGGGCACTGGTGTCAGGGAGGGGATGGGCAGTGCCACACGTGTGCTCAGCAGCTGCCACCCAGTGAAAGGTCAGCCCACACTGCCATTTGCAGTGGGAGCCAACTGGAAAGATGTCCGTGGTGGAGGTGTCCCTGAGCAGGGAGGGAGGCAGCGCCAGGGGCAGAGCACAGAGTGGTCTCTGCAGTGTAAATGTCACTGCCCATCCTCCTCCGCCCAGCCCTCCACAGCCCCGTGATGGAAAACCTCCGCTTCATCGAGGGAAATGCATTTCTTTCTGTCTGCTTTCCCTTTTGCAACTGCTCTGTTTCTGATTTTATAGCCACATATTTATTTCATTAATTTTAAAATCGCCGTTAGTTTCGGCCACATTGTTGTGTTGAGCGACAGAAGGGAGAAAATGTGAATATGCTGTCCTCCCCAAACCTGGAGCACGTACAACCAGGTGGCAGTTCAGGCTTGGCTTCTCATCTGGAAGCTGGAGCTGTGTTTCTAACAATACAGCACCCACCCAGCATGAAATTGTAATGGATCACGCCTTGCCCTAGGTCCTTGGCTTATCCTTGGTTGACACTGAATTAAAGGACATGATGTGTGGGACTCCATAAATCCCTAACCTGCTGTCCCAGAGACAAATATTACCAACCGCACCATGCTGACACACGAGATTAGTGGAAGAGGTGCCCTCAATGCCACAGGCAGAAATGGGTCAGCTCCTATTTGGAAAGCTCTCTACTTGAAGTGAGTAGCGATGCAGCCTGTAGGAATAAAAGGCCAAAAATCCTGTGTTTTCTGCCTCGGAGCCCTGCTGAGATTCACAGGCAGTGAGCCCTCAGCAGCTGAACAGGATCATTTTTGTGGTGCATATTAGCTTTGTGAATGGTATTTTATTAGAAATTAGGAAACAGTCCCTCTTAGGAGCTTCACTTAGTAAGTGTAAAACGCCTTGCTACCACCAAAGTTCCTAAATTTATATAAAGTATAACAGCTAAGAATTTGTTTATTAAAGGCTTTATTGTAAACTTTTCAAATGCAACACCAGTGTCCCCACTGCTTCTGATAACTGAGTGCAGCAGCAAGATAAATCTCATATCCATTCCCCTTTCCCTCTTCCCTTTGCCCTAATCAAATCCTTTATTCATGCTTTTTCTGACATACCATGTTTTCTGGCTTGGTTCAGCAGTGACTAAGTAGCTGTACAGTAACAAAACAGGGCTGTCTTTGTTCTGGAAAAGTGGAGAAATGAGATGTATAATCTCAGACTAAGGAAACTCACAAGTGAAAAGGAAGCCACGTGTATTCCGGCACAAGCTAGGTTGAATTTACGAATGCTGCCTAGAAAGAGAGCAAACAAAGAAAACAAACTCATTTGTTGTTTTGTTTTACCACCTCTTAAATGACCCAAAGCCCATCAGAGCTGATGGTATTTTGCTGGTTAAACTGATGATACTCATCTGCCTCTCATACATTTGCCTTATTTTCTCCACTCTCCCACTGTCTGTTTGCTCTCCCACGCTGCACATGCTCATCCTGCCAGTCAGGATCATGAGGAACCCTGATTATGTTCTTTCTCCTGCGTAGCATCATGTCTTCAGCTGATATTTTGGACAGCAAATCATCCCCAAAACTGCACTTCACTTAGGACAGCCTACTGTGCTTCTTCCATCATGTGGGCCCCTCCAAAGACAGCTCAGTTGAGCAATACGTGCATCCTGTAAGGAAACCTTAACTGTATCTCTTCCGAGGTTGTTTCAGTAAGTCCTATTGATTCACCATGCTTGTAGAAAACAAAACTGAAATGTAAGATGTCATCCCTACTGTGTGAATCCTCAGGACAAGATGGTATAGCCTGAATGCTTCCTATGGTGTTTGAATGCCCCCAGTCTGCCTGTGCTCCTGGACTGGCTACAGTCCCTCTGGGAGCATTCAAAAAGGGAGAGTTCATCTGCCACAAAGGTGTTACTGCTGCAAGTGTAGGTGAGACAGAGTAAGAAGATCCACTCGAGCTGAGGACAAACTCCTGCTCCTCCCTGGAGCTGGTGTAGCCAAGTGTTGAGCTTGAGAGCAAAGCCCTGTCTCACTTGCTGGTAACCTTGCAAAATCTGCACAGACATTCAAGGCATGCAGCAGGCAGGAGAGGGGAGTGCAGAAAGGGTGGAAGCCAGATGTGAGCTGGCTCATTTGAAGGTTTGTGCACAGACCTGGGCAATATTGCTTTGTCTGCTCTTTTGAGTCTGCCCTTCGAGCCACTCCACAGCATGTGCACCAGCGGTACAGTTAATTCCACTGGGAAATTTGGTTCCTCCAATCACTGGATATGTGTGTAGTCTACTCTGTGTCCAGCTGGGAATCTGTCCTGGTGGGATGTGCTCCTGCTCTAGGTCTGGCCCTGAAAAGCAGAAAGATCTGTCCTCCCAGAGCCTGCTCTTTGGGACAAACATCTGAGTTTACTATGGGGCACTGAGCCTAACGGGGAAGGGAGGCAGGGACAGCCCGACAAGGAACTCAACTGCCTGAGAAACTAGCTGGAGGCTCCTCAGAGGAGCAGAACATGGGTGCAGAGCCAGGCCACAGAGCTGATGGGAAGAAATACACCTGGAGAAGACTGTATTGAGCTCACAGCAGTGTAGAAGACTCACTAAAACCAAGCCTAAAAGGAAGGACTTATCTTCCAGTCATGAGTGAGAGGGGAGTTTGTTTTAATCCTTTTTTGGGGGGTAGTTCTTTATTCCAGGAGTTCATTGCTCATGAGTAGGAAGCAGTCACAGTGATGTTTTCACAGCAAAGGAGGCCTTCTACCTCAAAGGTCTTGAGCTTCTGAAAACCCATGGCCAGATTTATCCCTTCAGCCAGTTTCTGTGGCCTTCTTTGGCCAGTCAGGACTGGTCACATCAGCACCAAGCCAGAGCAACTTCTTGGCCCAACCAGTGACCCCGGTGGGAGGGCAGCTCTGGTGGACTGGAAATCCTGCTGGGATGTGTTGCTGTAGCAAATAATGTCTCCCAGATTTTTCTTCATTGGTGGGAGCCTCATGAACATGGGGCTACCTTCTGCTCTCTCCCATGTCTTTGGGATCCTTTGGGTACTGTGGGCCTGTTTTCTCCATCAGGATGGTTTTCCTGTGTGTTCCCCACGGGAAAAGCCATCAGTGTGGTAGTGACACTGGAATTCATTATGAGATGACTGTGACAACTTCAGGAAATAAACAGGGGAGCAGATGGGCTTCCAGAGACCAGAAATCCCATTTCTCTATGAACATCCTCAATAATTGGATGCATGGAAAAACAAAGGAAGGAAGGAAAAAATGCTGAAGTTTTGGAACAGCCTGTGGGCAGAATTGCCTTAACACATGAGTGAGCCTTTTCTGGTGGCTGCAGCGTGGTGGGCACCTGCAGAGCTGTGCATGAATCACCTGATATGCTCTTTGTTTCACTGTGCTGTTACTCATTGAGCTATTGCAGCAAGTTTTCAACCCTGCCACCCCAAAGCATGGTTATCCTTCAGGACTTGGCATTCCATCAGCTTGCTGGTGTGACCCAGTTACCTGGTTTAACAGGGACAGTTTTTTCCTCCTTTAAGAGTGCTGTTGTGAAAATACTCTCTTTGCTTCTTTGGTCTTGAGGCAGTGACTGAACCCCATTCTCCTTCCCCCTTCCCCATCCCACCCTGCCCATCTGTAAATCCTGCTGTTCTGTGTTGAAATGTGTTTGCTGCACAACAAATTACATCCTCAAGGGTGGTATTTGGCAATGCATAGAAGACAGGAGAACTGGAGAAGGCTGTGGAAGCAATGGACACCTAAAGCATTAGGTACTCCTCACAGCAAATCCTCTTTGCTCCAAACCCTTTCTTGTCAGTTTTGATTTTTTTCTTAGAAGGGATTTTAGAATTTGGTGCCTAAATAATTGCTGTGATAAGTTTTGTGTTTTCCGCAGCACTTTTGAGTTGTGCTCAAAAATGAAAAAAGGAAAATGAAAAGCCTAAAATCTATTTCATTAGGACCAATGAAAGGCCTCAATATTCTCAGGATAGGGAGTCAATCTTTCAGCCACTTCTGAAACTGGTGGTAATTTGCTGATTTTCTGGAAGTGACATTTGGTATCTCCCAGAGGGCTAAGACGCACAGTGATACCCTCCTTCATGTTGTGAGTGTGCTGTCCTGGGTTTGCTCCCTGAGAAGAAACAGATTGCCCTAAAAGTCCCTTGAATTGTGCTCTAGCCACCACTCAGCCACAAACTCACACACGGTACTTTATATTGCCAGAAAATGAAAGTTGTTTCAAACAGCTCCTTGTCTGTAGCAATAAACTAAAATGAAAAGCTCCAAAATATGCAAAGATGCAAAATAATCCTGGCAGGAGGAGTTAATCAGGCATTAAAACCCAGGGCAGAGTCCAGGCAGAGATTCGGGAGTTGCTCTTTAATCAAAGCAGCTGAGCTCATGTGTGCCTGCTAGTAACACTGCTTTTTAACCTGGAATTGGAGTTAGAAAAGCAAGGATTTCCTGTAATTCCTTTAATACTATTATTATTTGTGCAATGATCTGGAAGCATTCTCTTCATCTGTGGTGTGGGATCAGGTGCTGTCAACCCAGCCTCCTGTTCCTGCTTGAGCAGCAGTAAAATGGGAAGATCCTGCCTGGCTTGGTCCCCCACCTTGCAGGAACTGTGGCAAAGTGTTGCTTGTGAAGGGGAACAGCTCCCCTTGGCCCTGCTGCCAGCTCCCACCTGTGCTGGTCACTGTGAGGATGATGCTCTTCCTTACCTGCCCAGCTCTGACAGCAGCCAAGTGCCAGACCTGGAAACCACAGCACAGCAGAGATCTGTGAGATCTCATGGCAATGCCTAGACCCTGCCATGCTCACAGCATTTGGTGGTTTGGTGTGTAAGCTGGGAGCTCAGTCCCAGAAAGCTTTCCCACATCACTTGGAGGCTTTATGTGGCCTCCAAGGCTCCTTCACCAAACAGGAGTGTTGCTGCTGGATGGCTTTAGCCCTCAGGCACAGCCAAGCACTGGGCAGACCAAAAAAGGACCAAAAGCCACTTGAAGGTGTCAGCACTGAATACACAGCAGTGCCAGCAGCTGCCTCCTGCCTAATGGAGCTGTGCAGACGTGAGAGCACAGGATTAGCAGGGCCCTGAGCTCCTTGCTGTCAGGATTTAAGGATGGATTTGAGCTGAGCAGCTCAAGCACAAGGCAGCTGTCCTTGTGGTTGGTGCTTGGTTTCTCCTGGCCCTCCTGCCCTGAATGCCAGTGTGTTTCACTTCTCACCAGGCTGCCTCTCTGCAAGAGTGCCTCTCTTCCCAGCTCTGGCAAGGTCTCCACTTACCAAGCAGAGCTGGTGCTTACTGGAGCTTGCTGGGCCCTGCTGGGTGCTTACTCAAGCAAAACTCTTTATGGCACTGGGAAAGCTGCCAGGTCTGTGAGAAATGGCACCAGGTTTGCACCTCCATATCCACAATGTGGTCACTGAGAAATTACAGCCCAGACTATTTGGTCCTTCCTAGTGCCTGGACAGGGTGGGTTGTAGATAAGGAGCTCATTTTGGCAGTTTTCAAAGCTTTTGTGATTCAGGTAGCAGGTCAGACAGACACATGTTGGCTTTGCTTATCTCTGATCTTGGAAAGCTTCTTGTCCAAACCTGGCTCCAATCTGCACCTTTTGCCTTCAACCCTCTGCATTTCCACACTGATCCATTTGAGCAATGGTGTTTGAATGAACTTTGCCCATCTGTTGCTCCGTGATACTTCAAGAAGCAGAGAAATAGAGCAAGTCCCTTTGTTTCCTCCAAGGGTTTTCAGGTGCCACAGTGACAGCTGGCTTGAGAGAGTAGATACAAGCCCACTTGCTTCCTAATTTTTTAACTAAACTCCAACTCTTTCACTGTTCATTGATCATGACCTGTCTCCTCCCTAGCAGATGGATGTGTACTGGGGACATTCTCATTCTTCAGGATGAGAGAGAGGGTTTTCTCCATCCTAGGCATTATGCAGCCATGAGAAATGCTTGCCAGAGACACTATCTGCAGATGGGTAGTGAGCAGCTCGCTGGCTGACCTGGTACTCTGCTCTTAAGTTTGGCTTTTCTTGATGTTAATGATCCTCACCACTTTCCAGTTAGGATAGTGCTGTATATTGTGGGCCATACAGAGCACTAAAAGGAAATAAAGCACTTGGGAATTGGCCCATGCACACAAAACTCAACTGATCTTCATCTTGAAGCTCAACAATAAATAAAAGGAGGTAAAGATATTTGCAAGGACACCACTTTGTTGCTTTTCCATGCTAAAAGGCTATGAAATAAGGAGTGGAGATGTGTGTGCAGACACATGAGGATGCTGCTGGGCAGAGAGATCTCCAGGTCCTGTGCTGACACCCTGCTCCTCTCCATGGTGATGGGCTGCAGTACCCACTCCTTGTTGATTGATGCTTATTACCATCAGGGCTGCAGGGCAGAAAACGCACTGAAAACAGGCCAGCCACAAAAAGGAGTTGATTTCTGCTGTGTTAGGAGAAAAATAGTCTATAAAGGAAAATACAAGAGAGAGCTGGGAAAATCAAAGGCAGCACAGGGGAGAGACTGCTGAATAAAAGCAGTGGCAGTGATGTGCCCCAGCGAAGAATCACTGCCTTCTCCACTAAGAGTTAACACTGGATCAGCACAATCCCTATTTTTAACTGTCTCCAGCAGTTTCCTAGCAGCCTGTTTTGACTGGGTTATGCTGAAGGCCTGCCTTAAAGTTAGTGCCATTGGGGGAAAAAGGAATTCCTGTGCTGGCCTGGGAGCGGCAGGATATTCCCAGAGTGTCCTGCTTTGCTCATTGCCTTTTCCAAAGCTTCTGTCTGCTTGAAATAAGAACCCTTCCAAAATTTACAAGCAATCAAATTAAAATGCTTTGGAAGGCAGGTGTGGATTGCCTTTCAGGAAGGGAGGCTGACTGCAAGCAAAGTTAGCAGTGCTGGTGTTGAACTGTGCAGCAATGCTTGGAGCAGTTTGCCCTCCCATGGCCAGTTGGAGCTTGCAGCTTCTGCTCTCTGATGCTGCCACAAAGGTTTCCTTTGGCTCAGATGGATTCAGACTCTGGATTAGCATTATATTCCTTGTCTGTGTCTTTACTCCAGCCCCAGGATAATCTGCCTGAAAGGGAGAGCAGAGGGTTTGCTGGAGAAAAGTGCTCTCATGGAGAGTGCCCAGGGCCTCCTTATCCAGCAGCACCTGTTTCCTTGCAGGCAGTCCTGACTTCTTGGGGCTACTATGGGCCTGTTCTGCATTTTGTGGTCTGGTCACTTTTTGTGGTTTGTTGAGGCTCTTGTATAAGCTCCAAAATACCCAGAGCTGCTGCACCTCAGTGGGAGCACCTGACGGTGATTGCAGGCCGGAGCACTGGTGGGTACGAGCTCTCTGGACACTTCTGCATTCTCAAAACAAGGGAAAATGGCCTCAAGTTGTGCCAGGGGAGGTTCAGGCTGGACATCAGAAAGAATGTTTTCACTGAAAGGGTGGTTAATCATTGGAATGGGCCACCCATGGCAGTGGGGGAGTCACCATCCCTAGAAGTGTTCAAAAAGAGCAGACATGGCCCTTTGCGATATGGTTTAGGGGGTTTGGCTCAAGGGTTGGGCTTGAAGTTTTGGAGGTCTTTTCCAACCTTTATGATTCTGTGGTTCATGGATCCCATCTCCTGTTGTGAGATCAATCATTCCTCCACTTGTGGGGCCAGATCCCTCACACATCTCTTATGTTTGAGCAACCCCACTGCAGGGTGTGCCTGCAACAGGGGTGAGAGAGCAGGTTAGCCTGGCATGGATGGGATCAACAGAGCCACAGACCAAAATGGGGTGAAAACAGGAAACTATTTTGCTTTTCATCAAGGTTTTGCATAGGAAAACAAGAGATTAAATGCATACTCCCAATTTCTGTACTTTTTTTTAAAAATTGCATTTCCTGAGGTTCAGACTTTCAGGTATTTAGGCAGAAGACAGACAGCAGTAGATAGGCTGATTCCTGCCTACCATCTTCAATGACATCCCAGTAAACAACCAGGTATGAAGCACTGATGCTTCTTTCCTCCATTTGTTGTGTTTCTCTCCCCCATCATCTTCAGTAGATTCCCAAGCCCCAGCTATCCCTGCAGCCAAGACTATCTGCAGTGGATTTCTAGGCAGTATGTGCATGACAGCAGGTGTCTCCCTGGTGCCCTATGGTGTCCCCAGCCCCACTCTCCAGGAGATAAAACACAGGAATGGGATCCCTGTTAACAGCCCATTAGCACCAGCAACATCCCAAGTTGGATGTCTTGGTCTTTGAGCAGCCAGCAGTTACTGTGCAGTGTCCAGTGCAACTAGTGTGGAAAGCTAGTTTTACTGACAGGGTGTCCATTGAAGTCTCTGGTTTGCAGGAGGTTGTGATAACTTCCTCTTTCTCCCAGATAAAAGAAATGCAGAGTAAGAGAAGTTCCTTGGCCACTGCTGGGTGGACACTTTGAATATCTCATTTAATTTACTAGATAATGATCACATTTATGGAACAGCTTGTTTCAATTTTCTCATTATCACTAACTGAGATGATAGGTTATTTAATCCACTTCTGCACCACTTCACAGATAAGAAATGTGGGAAGGAAAGTCATTCAGAAGAGCATGTGGAGCCCTGGTGTAAGCAAGTTGGTACAGAAGAACCTTCAGTGTGGAAGCCTCAGGTTTCTGGTGAAGGTCACTAATAGGACGCCATATGAAACTGAGTCATTTTGCAGGACCTGTGCTGTTGTCCATCCAGGACTCAGGTCATGCTGGAGTTCAGTGGCTGAACCAGATGCCAAAGCTTTTTCTCTGAGACAGTAAGAAGCCTGTGCAGTTAAAAGACTGATATATTGTCTGCCAAGAGGACTGAAGCAAATGATGAATGAGATCAGAGATGAATTTGCTCTAATACTAATACGTTATATGTAAGAGCACAGAGTGTTTCCGCTGATTCTGAAAGAAATTTAATCCTCTGCCACTGAGAAGGAAATGGGCTTGTAAGTCTGAGGAAGGAATGCATCATAATCCCAGAAGAAGTAGGCAGTGATTTCTTGGCACTGGAGATTTGGCAGGATTTTGAAGTGGAACAGGAGCAGGTTTAGCCAGGAGATTTCAGCAATGGCAAATGGGGTGAAGGACACCTGTGGTCTCTTTGCTGTCCCTGGGCTGTTGTGTCTTTTTTCATATCCTTACCCATATAATGGTAGCAAGAGTAATTATCCTGAGTTTTCACATGGAAGAGAGCAAGCTCTCATGCTGCTGAACCACCTCCTTCCCTGATCACAAGGCATGTAAAGCCCTACCATGGGAGAGGATGGGATCCCACCTTCACTGCCAGCCATGGAGGAGAATCACCTGATGGCCCAAAGGGAACTGCCAGAGAGTTCTGACATCTTCTCTTGATTTTTCCAATGTGACAAACAAACCCACCAGCTGTCCAAAGCAGAGCAGGGAGAATGTGACTGAAGGATTATATTTACCTTCACACCTTTTCTGAAGGCTTATGCAGACGCCTGAAGCGTAAAGTAAAATTACCCCTCTTATTTCGGTTGGCTTCTAAAGGAGGAGGTACACAGGAGGGGCCTGAAGTATTCAGACACTGAGCTGTATTCAATGGTCTCTCCCTAGAACTTTCCGGAGCGGTCAACTGAAAAGCCAGGTGTGCATTGCAGGGGGATTTGTTTTTCCAAATAGAAATTATAAGATGAGAAGAAAAGCTGTGTTTTCAAAAGCAAGGAACTCTTTGGACTCCAATTGTAAATCAGACTTTCCTGCATCCATTATATAAAATATCTGCTTGACCTGTAGCTGTTTAGGAATCATTCTTTAAATATTCTTTTGAGCACCAGCGTCAGAGCTCTGTCTAAAAAGTCCTTTATAATGGGCTGTTCTGCCTTCAGCTCCTACTCGTTTTATGTTAATTGCTGACGAGTCATAATTTTCCAGTAAACCACTCAGAATAAGCTCCATGCAGATATTAATGATACAATAAGTCTTTGAGCAGCCACCGAGACTGAAGCATGAAAAGCTAAAGGCATTTCCTTTTGGGATTTGACCCCCTGATGTACTGCTTTTCTTCTAGGCAACAGGCACAAATTCTGTGTGTGGATGGTTGGTTTCTAATCCCCAGATCACAGTGATGAGTTGTGCAGCTACCTACAGGACTGGCTGCATTAGGATGGGAGTGCCTGGGTTGTATTTCCTGCCCAGACTTAGGGGAATGAGGTGCCCAGATCCCACCAACTCTGGTAGCAGGCAGTGCCATATTTATGGAGGATTTCTGTAATCCAAGCTGTTACCTTTGGCACTGCTGGCTGCACTTCTACTGCAGCCTTATGGAGGGGTGGCTGTGAGTTGTGTGACATGGAGAGTGGCCAGGGTACACTGATGATCAGTGGAATGGTCAGGCAGGACTGGGGGTACCACTGCTGCCTGAGGAAAAACCCAACTGCAGGCAGGCCCAGGAAGGGCAGTGCCAGGAGGAACTTCTGGCCAGACCACCGAAGCTAAGGAATAAATCCTCCCGTGCATTTAGCCCTGCAGACACACATCTGCTGTCCAGTGGTGAGTGGGGGAAATTCTACAGCGTGAGCTTGTTCCAGGAAGCTTTAGTCTTATTAGTTTTTGGAGGAAACCCAGGAAAAATTCTGTTGGAAAGCTGAAAGCTATTATGGCAGGATAGCTGCTAAGTGACTTGGTGTTTGCCCTTGGAGACCAGCTCTCCCAACTTTATGAAAAATTTAATCATCTGATTCTCTGGTTTTGTGTCACTGCAAGCCCAGTGTCGTGTTTTCTACAGGAGGATCATGATGTTCAACAATTGCCATCGTATTTCTGTTCTTTTTTCATGGTAGAACAAAAAGGAAAATTAGAAAGAAAATGCTGAAAATGTAAAGCCTCTTACTGACTTGCTTCTTCTTAGAGTCCAGCAAGTTGTGGAACACAGTAGATTTTTCAGTCCTCTCAATTACTTTATTAAGTAACTCCTAGTATCACTTATGGGTGTTTAAAGAGAGGAAAATGGGATTTTTCCTGACTGCCAATTAATTTATTGTAATTAGCACACAATCTTCAGGGCATCACCCCCACCTATGGGTCTCTCTTTCTTCCTCTGCTTACCACCACAGCTGTCTGGTGTATCTGTTGAGCTGTTAACTCGGGGCATCGTCCCCACCTGGAGACTGCATTTGTTGACATCTTGTCTGGAACAAACTGAGGATATACTTGGGAGGAGATGTTGAAGCATGACAGAGCAGCCAAGCTAGGACTTCAAGGGAAAGAGGCAAGTAATCAATTCTTACAAACAGCTCAGCCTGTGGTGGGGTTGAATTGGTTAGGAGCTGATGAATATCTTCCTCTTCCTTCCTTTGGTTTTGAATGGGTGGGCTGTTCTGCTCTGCACAAGCTCTAAGCATCTCTAATTTGCAGGGAAGGCTCGGTTGTCCCTTTGGGCCCAGGGCTGGCACTGGTTGTGGCTGGAAGAGGATGAGGGGACCCAAACAAGTGGTTTCTTCTACTCAAAGTGACCATGCAGTATTGCTCCTCTACCTGCAGTGCCCTGCTCCACATCCTGCCTGGGGAAGGCCTCAGGAGGGACCTGCCAAGGCCTCCACACAGCTCTTACGTCTGTCCCATACCCCTGAGCTTGGGCTGAGTCATCCCCCAGGCAGGTCCTGACAGAAAATCCCCGTGACTCAGGAAGTCCCAGGAACACAGGGGCTGGGAAGAGCCACCAAACAAGGGAGGCTTTCTCCTTGCCACCACACTGCTGATCCTGATCTGCCTGGGGGGCAAACAGGACATTCAAAATTAGGGAGGGAAAGGAGTGAATAGAAAACAGGAGAAAATAATGAGAATAGGGATGGAAGGAGGAAAGCCATTTGGGCCTGGCGGGCTATGCAGCTGCCTGTAGACCAAAATCTCTTCCCATCTTCCCTGTCACACAAAAGAGGCTTCAGTGCTCACCAGAAAACTGAAGAAAGGTGCACAGCGCAGAAAGCACAGGCTGGAAAACTTTGTTAAACCCTCATGAGCAGTACCCAATACAAGTATTCTCTGCTTCAGAAAAAGTGCCCAGTGTTGGGAGAGCAGTGCTGAGCCTCAGCCTGTGCTGTGGGGGCATTCTGGGGAGCAGAGGGGCTGGATGTGTGGCAATAAGCAAGGATCTGGGCAGGCTACACACCATGGGCATTTTAGAGGGCCATGGCCATCACCAGGAGCTAATGTTGCACCTGGTCAAAGAATAAGCCAAAATGAAATTTTGTGTGCAGCCTGGAGTGACTGTGTCCCCTATAATTTGAGTGGGTAAAGGGAAGGCCAGCCTGCACTTTCCAAAAAATGTTATATTGTGGTATCATTAGCAGGCTAGGCAGCAAGGCTAAGGATTAGTCCTTTGAAGTTCTCAGTCCTCTCCTACTCTGCTGTCTTGTGCTTGGGGCTGTTTGAGGCCAAACGGTGTCTCTGTGCTTGCAAGGAGCTGTCATGCTGTCAGGAGCTAGTTAGAACTGACAGATACTGCTTGATTTTATATTATAACCCATTTTCCCCCCCCACGCCAACTGTACATGTCTCTTCATGCCCAGGCTGTGTCATTTCCGTTTGTTTCCACTTCTTACATCTCTCTTTGGCTGGGCTCTCTTCCTCCCTGCCTGCAGAGCCCACGTGAGGTTTGGGCTGTGCCCAGAGCTGTGCAGACTTGCAGTGCTGTGATTCCGAACTCACTCCTCGCCGGGTGGGCACAGGGCAAAGGATGGCACAGCCTGGGTTGGGTGGCACTGGGCCAAGCAGGAGGCAAAGCCAGCAGCTTGCCACTGCTGCCATAGTAGGTGTGGTATGATTAACAGCAAAGGTCTAAGAACAAATGTGTTATCTCCCTTTCAGCCCCAGCAATTTTGTCTTTCATAATTAAAAAAAAAATTAAAATCCCTTTGTGCTCCATTGCTGTATCCTGAAGGCCACTAAATGTCTCTTCGCTGAACTAGATAATCTTTAAGGTCCCTTCTAACCCAAACCATTCTAGGATTCAATACAGCCCTATCATCAGTGTGAATCTAAACCCCCTCTGTGCTCACAAGCATTGTGCACAGACAGCAGGGATGTCCTGAGGTGCCATCAGGCACTGGAAGCCCAAGGGGGAGACTGATGCTCAGTTCAAATCCCCTGAGCCCTGGTCGAGAGCTTTTATCTTTTTACTTATCTTTTTTTTTTTTTACTTTTTTTTAAGTATCTGGCCAGTCTTTCTCTCCTGATCTGGAAAAGCAGCAAAGCAGCTTGTCCATAGTTAAACACACCAGTAGTTGTGCTTTGATTGGCAAAGCCTGTGATCACCAGATGCATTCATTTTAAGGTGTCCCAATTTTAAGAAGATAAAAATAAAACTTATTCCATTTAAATAATTTGGCAATTCATTTAAATCTTCCAGGAGTAAAGGCCTAGCTGTACAGCATGTGTTAAAAGAAAGAGTTGTAAAAGTGCAAGGATCTTTTTTTCCTTCAGGGAAAAAAACCCCACCATTTTTAGATTGCCATGACAAGTTTTTATGTATTTATCTTTTCCTTCCCCATTGATGTGTTGGAGATAACTAATAAGTTGGTAAGGCTGATTATAATAGATCCAAAAATAAGACTCAGAGAGATTCCCCGCAGCCCGTATCCGACAGGTCTTGTCACTTGGATGCATTTGTGAAAAGCTGGTTTGTCTCTCAGATGACAGATGCTTTGATGAGCTAATCATCTCATTTCCGTGAACTGCACATCTGTAAAAACAAAAGGGGATGAGACTCGAACAAGTGACTAAGCCCTGTTCTTGTTTGCATTGTTTCATTGCTGTTATTTGAGTGGAGCTGCTGTGCCCCATGCCAGCTGACAGGTGATGTGACACGAGCTGCTTTGAGCAAATGACTCCTCTCTGGGGTTCTGCTCACCACAAAGCCCACAAGAGGTTTTTTGCCCACACCCTGGTGGTCTCTGACACCCCAGGAGCAACCAGCCTTGGCTCAGCCAACCTCTCATCTTGTGAATGTGTTGCTGCAGCTTAGGAGGCAGATGGAAAGGACAATACTGAAGAGGCGACAGTGATGCAGAGGTTCCTGGGGGTGACAGATGCTCTTCTCCATTTCCTGGGGGTGACAGATGCTCTTCTCCACTTCCAGTGGCCAGTATTCATCCCCACTGCTGGGTCTCCACAAAGGCCACAAGCAGCAAGAGGCTCCTCCTTGTGCTCGACACATGTGGAGCAAGTGCTAGCCAGGAGACAGGGGTCAAGACCCTGCCACAACTTTTCTGCCAGGGCCAATTTTGTGAGGTCACCTGCTTCAGGAGGCAGTACTCTCGTATCCATGTTAGCTTGGGCAGAAGCTGGATGCTAAACAGGTGGTTTCCTGCCTTTGTTATTGCCAAGCCATCATTTCCCATTATTTTTTCGGTGTTTGTGCTCAGCAGCCAGTGACGTACAAAGATGAACAACATCTCTGGGGCTTTCTATACATTTTCTGTGCTTTTTCTCTACATTGTGACACCTTTAAGCTGAAGCACCAAGGGTTCTGAGTTCCCACAGACTGCAGAGGAACTAGGGGCAGTTCAGTGGCTCAGTCCTGATGCTGAAAGTCCTCACATCCATCCTGTGCATCAAACCCATGTATTCATTCTGGAGAAGGTTCCAACAAAGAAATTTAGTGTGTGGTAGCTAATTTACCTTTGCTGTCCACCTCTAGTTAATTTAGATGAAATTTGCTGTATGTACCTTCCCAGTCATGTTTTCCTGGTTTTTCTCTTTAACTTTGTGGTCCTAGGTTTCATTCCCTTGTTTCAGTGTTTTCTGGATTAATTTTATAGCAAAATAAATTGTAACTATGTCAATCCACCAGTATGATTATCAGAATCAGGAAGTTTGTTTTGTCTTTAGTTTTTTTGTGCAACAGAGCTGTGATGAAGGAGGAGCAGATAAAGATCCTTGAGGGAAGAATGTGCCCAGCCACTGAGGCTGCAAATCCTCAGAAGTTTGTTTCCTTTTTTCAGTTCAAACATAAATTTATGAGAAGGACACATTGTATGTCCCCCACCTCTGCCTGTCCAGAGCCATTTATTTCAAAGCAAGGATTTTTTGCTCTGAAGTGGAAGTTTAAAAGGAAATTATCAGGTACTTTCTAAACCAGTTTTGCATCTTTGTTGCTGCTTTATCTGTAGTAATTTGAAATGCTGGGGGTGGAATGCTTTTTGATGGATTGCCAGCAGAAAAGTAAAGCCCAGCTTTAACCCTTGGGATCCTTTTGTCAAAGTTTTGTACCTCAGAATCGTGTTCTGTAGACTGTAGAACTTCCTTGCACTTCTCTGGCAGATGTGAGCGAATTCAGGATGTGTGTGTCTTTGCTTGACAGTGGACACAGAGCTCTGAGGGTGTTTTTGCAGGGCCCAGCGTGGTGTGAAGGGGGCTGGCAGAGCTGATGGGTTGCAGTGTGTGGGTCTGTGGCTGTTCTCTCCCTGCTCTGTCTTTGCTGGTGTTTTGGGCTGTGATTTCCTTAGGTGCGGGTTGCAGAGGAGCAAGAAGAGCTCATGCTGTCCTTACTGAGGGGTTTCCAGGCTGAAAATTCAGCACTTATGCATTAGCCAAGGTTCCTGGGATGGGGTGCTGGTACAGGACTATCCCAATCCACAAAAATGAGTTGCACGGTGAGCAACCAGCCTTGGTGAGTCTCCTCCTTCCATGTCCATGGATCAGCCCTGGAACATGGCTCAGTGATGGCTCTTTCTAAGCAGGTGGTTCCTGGTTTTTTTTGTTTGTTCATTTTGTTTGTTTGTTTGGGTTTGTTGTTGTTGTTGTTGTTGTTTTCCTTTTTTCTTCTTTTTTCTTAGTTAAATGTATCAACATCAGAGCATGGAAACTACACTGCGGGCTAATGCTGCTGCCAAGCAAGAGTTAAAGCATGGCCATTCCCCTTTTCCATTTCCTTACTAACAGCTTCAGACCTCAACATCTATCAAAATAGATGCTGGAGCCAAAAGCTAACAAAGGTGGAAATGATCTCTGCAAGGCAGGCTGCTGTTTCCTGTGATCTGGTCTCAGGCCAAGTAGATAAGACTCCAGCTTCAGCCCCTGCTTGTGCTGGAGATGTTTGCAAAGAGCTGCCACTGTTCCCAAGGCTGGAGCAGCCCAAGGAACTGTCTGTGCAACATGAACACAAACAGAACCAGGAAAGAGCAGATGTCCTACCTAGAAGTGTGGGTTTGGACTGAATATGCTTAAAAGGGTGTTATGGTTGTGGGTTGTAAGGGTCACCTGTCCCATGGGAACCAGCTTTAGTTTACAGAGGAGTATGGTAGGGAGATAAAAGTCTGGAGGAACAAGAGTATGGTGGAGCTACATCTGAGCTGCAAAAATGCAGGGAAAGGTGGCTGCTTCTGATCCCTGAGGTGTGTGATGGGAGAATGCCTGCCCTTGGAACCCCATTTCAGGACAGTGGAAAACCAAAAGTGTTGGGAAACAGTCTGTGAATGAAAAGGGTGTGCGATTCCATCAGGCACTTTGAGGCTTGTGGAGGGAGCTTACCTAAGTCAATTAGCAATACTCATGTGCCCTGGTATGCAGGAACCCAACCAGCAGCACTGAGGCTTTCAAAGCCAAATCTGATACAGTTTTGGACACTCCTGGAATTAGGAAGGTGTGCAGGTCTCCTTTGAAACTGCTTCATGCTGCTTAACTCAGTTTTTACAGGGCTGCCAACGCACGTAGCTCCACCAGTAGAAAAAGAGGAGAGGTTACACCAGTTATAAGAATGGTGTACAGACATCCAGTAAGTTTTTAATCAGGCTCATCTTATTCAAAGTTGATCAAGAAAAGGCTGGTGTTGAACCACAATAAGCCACTCTTAAAGAAAGGGAGCAATACAAATTAATCAAGTAGGTAATTAGATGGATCTAGAACACCCAGGTTAAATCTTTGCCTGTCCAGTTTTCTGTTAGGCATCCTTTTGCATTTCAGAGTCTCTCTATTATTTCCTCTGCGCCTGTGAAGTCATTTTAGATACCTGTTCTTTGGTGGTTTGGGTTTTTTTCTGTGGACATTTTGTGTAAAAATCATTTAGCCCCCTACCCCCTAAAGCTTGTGCTCAAATCCTTCTCCATGCTCACTCCTCACAGCTCCATACCACGGTGCGCTCTCTGCTCGAGACAGCTTGGGAAGTACTGGGGGTTAGAAATTCAAGCTCTGTGCACACAGATTTTTGCACTGAGAAGAGCAGCAGAGTGTTCTCAATGTCCAGAGCACCTGAAGGGCAGGTAGAACTCCCTGGTGTCATCTGCGAAGGGTTTGGTACTGACAGAATTTTGCTCATGGCTCTTGCCCTAATACAGTTAAGAACTCCTTGAGTTTGAGAAGTGCTTTGAGATCTTAAGATGGATTGGTCTTTCTAGAAAGACAAAACATTGCTATATTCACATTCTTTTTCAAACCTTTTATTATAATTGCTCTCTGTGAGCACCAAATTCATGGAAAAAAATGTATGAAGCATTAAAAAGTCATTGCTGTCTGTCTCCTTTCCCCCACAGATTGCTGAAGTTTCTCAATTTTGTACTCAGTTTCCATCACTCGGGAGACACATACATCAAGCCAATAGGATCCATAAATATTCTTAATCCCACTTTTCTGGCAATTTTTTCTTGCTTTAATCTAATGCAAATGGGATCCCAATTCATATGAGAAGCCACACTCCTGCCTGGCTGCCTTGGCAGCAATGTCCCCCCAGCCCCAAATGAATCACACTTATTTAATGTTTACATGATCTCTAGACTTTGAAACCCTTCAAGGGCACCCCACAATACACCCTCAGTTTCTACCAGTTTGCAGGCACTGGAGGAAATACTGGAGGCTGTTCAGAACAACAGCCTCAAGGCAGAGACCAGGGTGTACTGGAGACTCATCTGGCAGTGCCAAAAAAAGGGAAAAGCTGTGTTTTAGGAGGTTTTCTCAAGTGCTCCCCAGCACAGTGGGAGTGGGGGGCTGGCAGCGTTGTGAGGGTTGAAGCAAGTGGGATCAGCCAGAGCTGAGCTGCAGCTCCCAGCTCTGAGCAGGGCTGTTGCCTCACCATGCTCTCCTAAGGTGTGTTCTGTGCGTGGCAGAACATGCCACCCTCATTAAGCTCCCCAACGTCACGCAGATCTGGAGCTGGTGATTTGCTTCTGGGACCACTGCCATGCCTCGGGGTGCTTGACGGGAGGATTATTTTTGTTCTTTGCAGAAGACACTGTTTTCCAAATGGATCATAAAAAGAAAAATGTGCTCGTAGGTGTTGAAAGAGCAAATGCTTTTGCATTTGACTGCACTGTGCTTTTTCTGTTTTCTCTGCTCCTTGGAAGCAAATGGGGCCTTTCATCAGGATTTTAAATTCTGGGTCCTTGTGGACTGGCTTTGTCTACATAACTGCAGTGAGAATGTGATTTTAAGGGAAGGGCAATTGAAGCAGTATACAGTGATTGACAAAACAGACCTTCTCAGGCACCCTCTGCTCCCTCAGCCAAGCTTTGCCTTTTACATTTTCCTGGGTCTTTTTGGTTTTGGTTTGGAGGCATTCATGCTCTCACACCCCCAGGGGATTTCTAGGGGATTAGGATAGCAGCTGTGCCTGGTTTGAAGCTCATTTCATCTGTTCTCAGGGAGATGCTGGTGACCCACTCTGCATTGTTCTGGGGAAGCCTGACATGCCCATGGTGCTCTCATTACCTGCTCTTCCTCTGCTCTGTGCTACCAGAGACCCTCCTGGACCTATCTCTGCCTTTCCTGGAGGTTGCTCCTGGTGGATGTTTTTTTCCATGCCTCTGGCTTTTAGCTTGGGTTTCTCCAAGTCCTGCCGGTAAAATCCTTGGCACCTACTTATACACTGATTTTGGAGGATTGTGGTTTTCTGCACTGTAATGTTTGGATCCATTTGGAGACATGTTTGTTAGCAGCTTCCTATAGCTGGCCTGCTGTCCTGCACCAGCAGGCTTCTCCTCAGCCACCAAATGTGCTGGTGTGTTGTGAGATCCTTCCCTTGACTCATCCCTCTGATCCTTTAAACTGCCCACTCCAAAAGCACACTGTAGGCTGGGATGAGGAGCTCACCCGGGCATGAGCTGTGCTGATGCCTTCATCCAAGCCTCTCTGAAACTTCTGGAAAGGAGATAGTGGAGACTGGGACATGAGTTTGTGTCTTGTCTAAGGAAAAGTCCTGAATTTGCTGAAACAGAGAGGCCTTTACCTTCACATGCTGGAAGGCAGATTCAGCTGGGAGTGTCTGGGGAAAGGCTGAGTCTAATGGTCAGACACCATTCTCTGCTGCTGGTGTTTTGGATATGGTGATATCTCCTCTTACCTTCAGTATATTCAAAAATCTCCTTTTAGTGAGGTCAACAAAAACAAATTTTTTCGTGCATTTTTCACACAGTAGAGGAGAATGAGCCAGTGGGGCTGCGAGTGGGCATGTCCCTCCTATCACAAGCGGGGTCCTCACCAGGTACTCTGGAGGATGAGCTGGCACTCAGTAAATGACCAGAAGGAAATCAACAGTATCCACAGCCTCTGCCACTGGATATACAGGGTTATCAAATATTTCTAGCTGTTAAAACCCCATAGAAATGGAAACAGCAGCTTCAGAGAATTTTTTTCTCTCCATCATTTCATTTGCCAACCATCTGAGCTCTGGTTGCAGGGTCTGTCTCTGGAGCAGCCTTCCTAGGTGGGTGGATATTGTCTCTTTTCCCCATGAATTCTTCATGAGAATGTTGATCTCCTGACTTAAATTTTTGGTGCAATTAAGGAAAGCAGTATCATCAAACTGTCTGTGCAGGAAAGTGATGATCAGTGACAGCCTGAATGTGTCACATCAGCAACCTCCTATGAGGCACTCACTACCTCCACAGAAGTTATTTGCAGATAGTTTTAGTTACTCTTTGGCTTGCCCAAAGGGGAAAGCGTTGTTCAAAAATTAACGGGGTCAGTGGGGCCTGCAGAGATTGCCTCTTATTTCTGTGTGGTCTTGGGAAGTCCTGCTTTCCCAGCCTGTAAAAAGGAGAATGTTCATTTCTGATGGAGATGGGAAGCGTGTTGAGATGTGCAGCACAAGTGTGGCAGAGAGAAAGGTGAAGAGGCCCAGTGCTCTGCAGGGAACCCAAAACACATGGGGCAGAGACTGAGCAGAGCTGCCACTCCTCAGAGAGGGCAGGACACAGCTGAGGTGCTCCTTGCTCCAAAACAAAGTCAAAGGGGAATGCACCAAGCAGGCAGCCATCACCAGGAGACAACACAGTGCCTGCATAGGGGCATGTGTCAGGTGGGAGACATGAGTGACAATGAGCCTTGCAGAGAAATGTTATTACTGGTGGCTGTGTTTGTGTGCCTGTTTATTTTATTTAGCCTTCAAACAATGTATTTGCTTTTTTTTTTTTTTGTTTCATTTTAAATACTTGTTGAGCCCAGCTTCAAAGTGACCTCCTGAGGTAATGGTTCAGATAATTCCTGGCACAGAACAACTTTTGAATAAAAGCTGGAGCCCCACAATGAGGCCTCGAAATATAAAGCCATCACTTCATTTTCCCCAGGTACCTGAGTGCCTGGAATACATCCTCCTTATACTCCTTTGTTTGAACTCTAGAATGGGTGACAGTGTTATTAATTAAAACTGTGGCATGCACAAGGTTTGGAAAGGGAACAAGAAATGCAAAAGCAGTGATTTCCTCCTCCTCCTCCTCTCCCTCCCCTGCAACTTATTCTATTCTTGGATTTCCATGTGATATCTTGTCCTGCAAATAAAAAACCCAACCTACCTCCCCCATCCAGACTTATTTTGAGGAGGTGCTTGGGAACACCTTTTGCTTTGAATTGAATCATTGCTTTATTTCCTGGGTATGAAGGCAGCAGCAGGGACCCACCCACCCATTCCTTGGATCAGGGGTATTGGCACGATGCAACTATAACACAAAAAGACATGTAGACAGTAAATCCCTGGTCTAGGGATACGAGGGAAGTTCACAGAAACACCTTTTTCTTTGGGTTCACAGCCTTTTTTGAGTCAATGGTGGCCACTTATGTTGCCTCCGAGTAGGTCAGGCTCATGAAGTGGAAAGATGTAGAGGAAGCTACAGATAAAATCAAGGATCCACTGCAGTCATCTCCTCTATACAACAGCTCAGGGCCCGTTATCCAGTCTGGCATTCTCCAATGCTCTGCATCCCACAGAAAACCTTTTTTGTAACCTTCCTGCTGCTGCTCCCCACTGCTAAAGAAAACTGCTCTCTTTTACTGGCCTGGGTGCTGCAAGGAAAAGTTCACTGTCAGTAGGGATGTCATTTAAAAAAAAAATTAATGCATTTAAAATGTTTCCTTCCTCTACAATAATGATAATCTTAATTTTTGAGCTTCCTGCAGTGGAACATTTACTTAATTGAATTCCTAATATATTGAACATCTCTAAAAAGCATGAATGGCAATTTCATCTTGCTGGCTGCATTCTCCTAAGAGATGCTCTTTGGGGACTGTTCACTACACAAAGACCTTTTTTCCCCTCTCAGGCCAAGGTTTTACCTGCAGCCTTTGCTCACCAGTTAGCATCAGCCCGTTCTCAGTGTGGTGTGTCCCTTGAGCTCCTGTGTCTGTCCCAGGGTACAGATACAGCTCTGCAAGAGCTACATCATCACTGGCCTGCCTCTCCAGCAGGTGCAGCAAATCTTCTCCTGCTCATACAAGCACACACTGTGCCAAGGACTGGCTTGCACCAGAAGATTTTTGCACCATTCCCTTGTCAGGTGTGTCCTGATGCTGGCAGGACTCCTGATGGGTGGCCTGCTCCACCATGTTCTCCATCCCAAAGTGCATCCAAAGACATCTCTGATCCTTTTAGGTGCTTAGGAGCTTTGCAGAGTTAATAAAAGTGCCTTTGGTGGTGTTAGTGCTGCCTTGTCTCATTGGAAATAGGGTGAATGGAAAGAGAGAGGGGAAAGCAAAGAGAGGATGGGAATGTGCAAAACTCCCCAAGAGAATGTGTGCCATGCTGGGTCATTTCCTCTGGCAGAGGTTTTTTCCCATGATTTCTTGGTAATTGTACTTTATACCTGTCATTTTGTGACTATGGATAAAGCATTTTTATTTGAAAAGTTATTTCTTAGATTTGGCAGAAAAGTGACGCATTTGGGGGGGAGGGGGAAACCAGAAGAAGTACTGGGAAATAATCTCTTCACAGGAGGTCTGAATTCTTGCCTCTCCTCTGAAGGTCAGTGTCTATCCCGAGCTCAGCTGCACCACAGCTCCAGCAGAACATCTCTCCCTTGGTATCCAGCTTCATTGTGGTTCCTGTTATCTCTTCCCCTCCAGGACAACTGTACTGCCCTGGGCTCTCACGAGGGCAGGGAGCCCCACAAGCAAACCTCTTGGGCATGGGAGAGTCCTGGTGGGAAGCTGTTTGCGTGCAGTGGGAAGATGCCCACCTCAAAATCACTCAGCAATCTTCCCCTGTGATCCATTGAAATGTGGCAGCAGGCAGGTCAATCCTGCTGGCTAACAGAGAACAGTTTTTTACCCCTAAAACCTGGTTGAGTGCAGCTGTTTAGAAATAAAGCACTGATTATCTACATTTCACACCACGTCTGTGGGCCTAAGTGTGTGCAAGAACACCTTGAACTCGCAGGGCTCAACACATCTGCCATTAGAATAAGTTCTACCAGGGACTGACTGGACTGTTTCACTCTTCAGTGGTGATTTTGCAGAAAATGCAAAATGCACTGTACTGAAGATGATTTTCCATTTGAAATAGCACAGGAATGCTCTCCTAAACCACGGAACACACCTGGTATTTTTAACTTAAAATGGCTGCTCAAAATACAAGGAAGAGTGTAGGTAATTAAGCCTCTGATCACTTAAAATTAGAGCATGTGGCTCAGAGAACACAGCCCAAATCAATGAGAGCTAAAGGCATCTCTAAAAACAGGTGCTATGAAGTAAAGAAAGGTCTGGAGACTTTTCAGTTCCCATCTACAGAACAAAACTGTGCCTTTTTGTGGTAATTTTAATTTTTTTTCTGGTGACTTTGATTTGCTATGTAGAAGAAACAAGATACAACAAACACCAAATCATCTACAACTTCAGTGTTGTATTTTCCAGCTGCCTCCCTTTTCCCTGGTCACATGTATGGAGTGCAAGACACATTCTACTCAATGCCAGAACAGACCAAAAGCTCTCAGTATGTTTTATATTTGTTCAGTTAGTAACTTAAATTAAAAAATGTACAGAGAGATGGTGACTGCAGCTCAGACATGTCCCTCTGACAGTGGTCTGTAGGAAAAGCTAAGCAACCTGTTATTGGGTGTCAGAGGAATAAATCTCTTATCTCAAAGGGTCTGATTCATAAAGGGTTGATGATTCAAGCCCTGCTCTCAGACAGGTCATTTTTGCTACAAAATATAAATGTTTTATCAGCATCAGAACATCCCACGGACCCACTGAGCCTACAAGAAGCCCTGGCTTATCAGCCCAAGCTTCTCACATTAAAAGGGAAGGCCCAAAAAAAGTCTCAGTGTCACAGGCTGGGATCCTGCATAAAAGAAAACAAAACAAAAAAAAAAAAAAAAACCAAAAAAAAAAAAAAAAAAAAAAAAAAAAACCAAAAAAAAAAACCAAGCAAACAAACAAACAAAAAAAAAACACATTTAAAAAAAAGTCTACAGCTGAGAATTTTCAAAGAGTGATCAAAACCCCTGCAACCAGAGAAAGAGACTGACATGGCTCTTAACTCCAGTTCTCTGGCTCAGACTCTAAGTAGTTGAGGTCAAATTATTAATAGAGAAGGTGAGTGACAGGTACCAGATTCTCAAGTCAGGCTGCCTCCTGACATTTTCTGTCTGTAAAAATAAGTAGCCTTTCTCTACTTCTAACAAAAATCTCTTCCCTGGCTCTCCTTGACTGTTTCCTCTCCTGTCTCCACCTCCAGAGATGTCTGAACAGTATAATTTCCTTTTATTTTTAGCCATCTTTCATAATTGAAAGTATCTCTGTGTCAAATAGAAAACGTTCCCATGAATTCCTCAGAAGGCACTTAGAGCAAGCAATTGATGAGAATGAAATATTTAATGGGGTTTTATACCTGTGAACTTGGTGACACCAGCACATCTCAGCAGCAAAATTCTCACGACATCAGGGTGGATGGGCATGAGGCTTTCATCTCCCCAGCTTCGATGGTGCTCCTCTTTTGGGGTCAGTCCTGGGTCTGGTCTGAGGGGTCTGTGAGTCAGTAGCAGGTGAGCTTTGGGAAACAGTGGCTGCTCCTGACCCCAGAGCTTCCAGTTCTTCCCACTGAGGACCCAAAACTGCTGCCTGGGGCAAAGCTGGTGTTTCTCACTTATCAGAGCACGCAGGATGACTGCAGCGCTCACCAGAGATCCAGCCCTGTCCACAGGCAGTTATTCACCTCATCTCAGCTAAGAACCCTTGGAATCAGATCCAGAATCCTACCAGCTCCTTTTCTTCTCTTGCAAAGTAGCCAGAGCAGATGTCTCTGGAAAAAGATGACACGGGAACTCCTTCAGGTCTCCGGCATACATGCTGCCCACACACAAGTTTGCACTCAGGATCTTCCTGAGGCATCATTTTTGTCTTTGTATTTAATAGTCTTTGAAGGATTTTTCATCCCTGGATTAGCTCATCTTTTCTCAGACCTGTTCTGTGCTCCCATTTTGATGCTCAGGGAGACAGCCCCTGCTCCTGCTCATCCCCAGCAGCTCAGCTGGATTTTGCCTTGACCTGAGGAGCTGCAGCAAGAGCAGTTCAAAGAAAGTGGAGGAGCAGAAACAGCCCCTCCATGGCCCACAGTGAGGCAGGAGTTGATTCTGTTTAATGAAGCTACTAAAACTGACCCTGAGGATCCAGGGTTTTAATTGCATCCACTTCACAAATCAAGCTCACTCAAATCAAACTCTTGTTGTGACTCACCCCTAGCCCAGAGCCAATTGCTGCGGAGATAGAGGAGACTAACCTCAGTTCTCTCTGCCCTTTCTCCCTTCCCAACCAGCCAATAACATCTCCTTCCTATGTGCCCCCTTCTAGGCTGCCTCCCCTCAGCCCCCAAGTGTCACTGCTCTGTCCCCTGCCACCCCCCGGTGGCTCATGCATCTCAGAGCACCCTGGTGGAAAAGCTGCAAGGAGCCCTGTTTTGTCCTTAAAATTAAGGAGGCCCCTTAATGAGTACATGGGCATCAGACTTGGGGGGTCTCCTGTGCTGCCTGTGTCAGGCCCTTGTGGTTTTCTGTTGCTAACTGTGGAGGAGTTTTCAGCATGCTGAGTCCATTTGGGAACCATAACACCACAGGAATTTATGAATCATAATGAATCACGTTGCCAGGTACAGGGAGGATTATCCGTGTGTGATCTGATAACTCCTGGACGTTTAATCACCTGTGCCAGGTTCTGAGCACGTTGCATGACAAGAAACAGAACTCACCTTTTAAGGTGAAAGCACAAGAAGGTGTTTCTCTCCCTGAGGTCTTTCCTCACCAGGCTTGTTTGGAACATCCCTGGGAGCAGCAGGACCTCCTGGCCTGGAGGGAGCAGGAGGGAGTGCTGTCCCTCTAGTGTTGTCACACCTCAGGAATTTCCCACTGGGATTTCTAAAGTGATTTCAACATCAAGGAAAGGAACTGAGTCTGAATTTTGCTTGGGGCTGTTGTTGCAAGGTGTCCATAAGCACTCAGAAGCCCACATGGTCTCCCAAGAAGTCTGGAAAGATTCTGCCATCCCTGAGGAGACATGGCTGGGCCTGACCCATGGCTGTGACCCAGCCCCACAGTGTGTGTGCAGGGTCAGAGCTGCCAAACCCCTGCCATTTGTGCATCCTTCATTCCCTCCTACCCCACAACCCGAGGGAAACACTTTTCCCCTATGAAGAGCTGCCTCTGTCAAGAAAATATGAATTATGAAGATAATGAAATGCCCCTTGTCTGTCTGTGGCAGTCCCTTCCTGCTGTCCCCCAGCAGCACAGCAGCTGAGGTGGGTGCCACCAGCACAACATTCCCAGCAGCCTCGTGTGCTAAGCTTAGCTTACCCAACACAGATGCATCTGCTGTGTGAGCACAATTGCATTTAATTGCTGAGATAAATTTAAAATCATTGCCCAGGTAACATTCACCCTTCCAGGGGTGTTTGTGGATGAGCAGGGCTTTTCTGGGTAAGCCCACGCTCTGCCCAGGCACTGGCAGCAACTTTTCCAGACAGCCAAAGCACAACTCCTGCTCTCGAACGTTTCCCCACGGCCCTTGGACTGGTTTCAAGTGAAAAGCAAAACGGCGACATTTTAAATGTTGCCTCCCACACAGTGTCTCTCTTCAGCCTCCATTGCCACTTGCTGTGGGTTCAGAAGTCTCTGGTGGATCAGTCTGCCCCCGGAAAACTGTGGGTTTGCTAAAATAGAAGCATTTTTGCAGAAGGCAGTGATTTGGATGAATGTTTTGCCAGCACACATCTCAAGGACTTGCAATTTGTTTCAGCATTTTGTGTTTTTATTTTATTTTGGATTTAGTTGTCTTGTAGGCAATACTACCAAAACAGAACATTTTAATGTTTGTAAATAATTTTGGTGGGAGGGGCAGGGGGGAAAACGTGATTTTCAAATATGTTTTGAAATGCCAAGATTCCCTACCCAGCAGTAGTCTCATTTTGCTCTCATCTCACAGTTTCAGCTCTGGTTACATAGAACTTAATGCCACTGGGAAAGGACCTGAATGTCTTTCCCAGTAATATGTTTTACTTTCAGGATGGTGAATTATTTAAAATTCTTTCTATGGCTTTAGTCTGTCCCAAGTCACAATCTCATATTTCGTTAATGTCAGTCTCATAATCGATTATTCCTTTTCTGTAGCAGCTGGCATCTCCTGTCAAGGACCAAGGTGCAGTTGATACCTTCCTGGGTGGTGATGGAGAACAGGGCAGATGGAGGCTGCTGTGATGCACCAGCTCAGCCAAAGCTGGGGATATCCGTGACCTTCACTGCCCAGGGTGAGTTGGAGGAGAGCAAAACCAACAGCTAAGCAGAGAATTATGCCAGCCAAGTGAATCAGACCCTGGGCTTGGTGGATCCTAGAGAGAAAGCATGGGATAAAACAGGAAAAGCCCTTTCAAGACAATTGGAAGTATTTGAATTTGAAATGCCTTGGTAAATGCTGTCTTCTGGCACCTAGGAAAACTGCTCAGTACTCGTAGCAGGAGAAAAGAGTAAGGAATAGTGTGTCCAGTGGAAATTCCTGCAGCTCTTGGCTCAGCAGAGCAGAATTATTGGAGACTGGAGCCTGTCCAGGACACTGGAGCTAACACCTCCACCCTTGCAAGAAGTGGGATCTGAGGTGACCACAAGTGGCGAGCTTGGGATGTCATTAAAATGCAACTCCTGCTGCAGCACAGCACCCAGAACGCCCTGCTGAGCAGTTTCATCATGCTGCAAACTTAGAGGGAAGGCGCCACCTACTAAATGACCCAAACCACTTCCTGCAGCACCTGTTTTAAACTCCCATCTCCCGTCCCAGTAGTGGCTAGACCCATGAGCAAAGTGCTGGATCTGCAGCACACATTGCCATTGGGATGGAGGCAGGAGGAGTAACACACAGGAGTAGCACCTGTGCCCTCACCATGGGCAGAACTAGAGCATGGCCCTGCTCCATACCAGAATGCACTTCTCCAGCACTTGGACTATGACCCTCCCAGCTGCCTGCTCACTCCTCAGCTTTCTCTTTCTCAAGGGCTTTAGGAAGCTGCAGAGGTCCTGAGGTTTTTCTTTTCCCCTTTTTTGAAAGTGTAGCTAAAAATAAAGGGAGTGTTGAAACCAAGCCCAGCCCAGAAAGCAGTGTGTAGGTGTGATGCAAACCAGCACCTGGGGCTGTGAAGCATCCTGGGGGAGCTGGCACCCATCTGGCAGAAATGTTCTTTCTCCTCACTCCTTCTTTGGCACCTTGTCAAAGAGCACACAATATGCTGAACCTTAAATACTCCTGTTTGAAAATGACCTAAACACGTTGTTCTGTTTATGAGGACAAGAGAACACGGAGATAACAACAGTTTTCATTTGCAAAACTATCTGGGACCCCTGAGCTACTGCTGTGCTCTCTAGTTTTATTTCCTGGCTGAAGGTTTCTAGAGGTGGATGGTAGAAAACAGTGATGGGAGATACTGCTTTGAGGTGGTGGAAGAGGATATTTCTGAGGTTTTGCCCCTGGCAGGTATAAATACACCAGCACACAGCACGAAGTGCACAGGGGTGAGTTCTTGGACAGGGTCCAATGGAAAGGAGCTCCTTCAAGTGTCACAAAACCATGGAACTTCAGCTTAGAACCTGTAAGGAAGGCTGCTGTGTCTCCTTAATTATAGGTTTTCCATGGCTGCACAACATGGGCATACCAGCCCCACAGTGCCCCCTCACTCACACCCTCCCAGCAAGCGTGTGGGCAGGTCTTGGGGTGTGATGGGGAGTCTCCCCTGAAAATGGGGGATTTAAAGGGACTTTCTACAGTGAGAAAAGTCATAAAACATGTGCATGACACTACCACAGACCCCCGGAGGAGCCATGTCTGCACCCTGCCAGAGCAGAGGGGATTGGGGCAGGGTGGCCATTAATGTGTCAATTCTTAAACAGCCTGAGGACTACAGCTACCACGGATTAAGGGCTGTGGTGGACAAACACTTGGTGTCATCCCAGTGGGATGGAGATTGGCATTTGGTACAAGGGGAATGTGCCCTCTTGGGTTCAGTAAATTGCTTGGCAATACCGTGATCTTGGAGCAGCTCTGACCCTCCCTTTGGACAGCCAGGAGAGGCTGTGTGCAGCCATAGGAATGAGAGAGTTACCCTGGGACACAAAAAGGGCCCGGATTTGGTGGGTAAAGGTATCACAAGTGGGATAATGCATGTACAACTTGAGTGTTAGAAGCTGCATTGGTCTGCCACAGCCTACACAGGGGCACCTCTCAGGTACAGCATCCCAGCAGCAACCTGAGAGGCAGAAATTCCCCTCTCCTCCCTGCCTTCTCCATCCCCAACACCTTTGTCAGGACTGGAAAATGGTAGGAAAGGATCCTCCAAGCAAGCTGAGTCAGAGAGCCGTGAAGGTGGAAGGAGGGCTGTGATCCCAGGGAATCCAGGTGGGAACCGAACAGGCTGTGACCCCAGGGGCAACTTTTCAGGGAAGGGCTTCCAGGGACAGTGCAGCTGGTGATGTCTCTGGACACCAACCAAAGAAAAAGCCATGAGTGCTGCCAAGACCCTGCATTAACCTGCCCTCCCCTCATCCACTGCCCTTGCTGATGTAAGTGCAGGGCTGGGAGCAGTTTGTCCCCCAGCAGCCCCTTCCTGCTTATCGGAGCCAGCAGCGAGGGCAGGAGCTGCTCTCTCAGAGGGACCCTGCAAATCCTCAGATGAACGCCCGGACCCAGAGCTGTTTCCCAGGGGGATCGGGCTGGATTGGATAATTAATCACAGCTTGTCTGGGGGAGGATGAGGAAGTCTGAATAAAGGTGTTAACGGCTCTTAAAGGCTTTCCTGGTTCGCAGAGGGTGCTCCCTCAAACAGATTATCTGGAAATGTTATTCGCTGGAGTGGGAAAGGTTTTTTTTCCTTCTCTAGGCTCTTTACAGCAACTCTAAATCTGCTTGAGCTGAGGATACAGGTTTTATTGTGCAGGGGGAGGTGGGGGAGAGGTGTTGGCTGTCAGTGGGTCAGCAATTAATTGGTTTATTCCTTTCTCACGGTTATTTTCTAACCAACATCGGCTAAACCTGTGGTGCCCACTTTGTCCCAGCTCAGGAAACAAGAACCACAGGGATTTACACTGGGGGGACCCCAGGCCACGAGATTGGCTTTGCAGGGGCTGCTGGGAGGTCTCTTGTCCTGCCAAGCCTCTTTCCCTGTTATCTCTTCTTAGGAGGAGGATGTGATTAGTGTTTGCTGCCGTGGGATGTCAGCTGGGGGATGAGAACTGAGTGCCAAGAGGAGGAAAGAGCTGCCATGGGCGGATGGTGAGCGAAAGCAGAGACCTGCCCTTTTTGCTCCAAAGGAAACTTCCCTTCAAATGTCTCTGTGGCCCATTAGTTCAGACAAATGCTCTTGTTCAGCCCTGTGCTACCTTCTGTCCTGCAGAAGTGACCCTTGGTGAGGGTAGGCTCTCCGCCATCTGCTGCTGCCATCTGGGAAATCATTTCTGATTAATCCAGCTTTATTGAAATGACATTCCTGGTTACCTGTGGCTTTGTTACAATTCTAGAGCCTATCCAGGTCAGAAACAGAGGGTGCCATCAAAGCAGAAACCTCGTGCCCTTCTGGCTCAGCCCAGCCTTTACCACCAGCTCTGCTGCAGTGGGTGGTGGGCTTGAGCAGGCACAGCTGTGCCAGGCAGTGGGGCTTGCTGTGAGCAAGTAATTGCTCTGATGGTGCACCTTGAGTTGAGAAATCACCTTTCAGGCCAGAGCAGGGACAGAGAAAGAGCACGGTCTGAAGGATTTCAATAGTTGTAGCTTGGCATCATTCTGGCTCAGAGAGAAAAGCAGAAATTTTGAGTACATGAAAGGTGATGGAGTGGGGATTGTGGAACTGCTGGTTCAGGGCAGTCCCCTCTCTGAGCCTTCCTGGCCTCCACAAGGCCTGCTGGGTAAGTGGGAGAACCCCTCCATGGAGAAATTAATTTGAAATTACATTGTCCACAGGGAACATTCCCTGTTGCAGTGCTGCTGCTTCTCTTCCTATTTATTTAATAGGAATTAGGCACTCTGAGCAGAGCCTCATGGGCTGCTTTCTTCATGGTTGCACTGATTTCCAACAACTAAGCTAGCCCCAAGGAAAGCCTAATGAAAGCAGCAGATTTCCAGGCCTCTCTTTTTCTTTTACAGAAGACTCCCTTTCACACACGAAACACAGTGAGCCCAAACTGGATCCCCATCCTCCATGGGGATCAACCTGCAGGGATGGTGAGAGAAACTCAGTGAATGCCCAGCTCTGCAGAGCTCAGCTGCAGAACCACAGGATTCACCAAGCCCTTCAAGCCAGCCCATTCCCTTTCCCCTGACTCAGGGCTGGAAATAACGGCAGGTACGGAGAATCCATTACAAAGAGCTGAATAACCCTCAGTGCAGCACTGCTGGCTCCATGAGCACTTCTCCAGCTGCTGGGAGGCTGCAGCAGCACTCCCTGGACTGACACAGACACAGGTGGTACTGGCATGTGTCTGGAAACAGCCCAACAGTGACAGGAGGCTGAGATTTCTGGTTGTTTGGGCCCTTCCTCTCTGCCATGGGACCTCTCACCAAGCCCTGTGGTTTCCAGACAGCCCCATGTCTGCCCTGGTGGGCCAGAGGCTCTGGGCTCGGTGATTTGAAGGCAGTGTTGGCAGAGCAGGGAGTTAATCTGTTTCCTGAGTTAAAATTGCTTTTTCCTCCCAAATGGTCCTTCAGGATTCACAAAGCTGTTAGGAGCAGAGAGGGATTTGGCTGGCCAGCCTGTGAGGCAGTGCTGGGATGGAGGGGAAGGGAGCAGGCACTGCCTGGGTGGGCACTGGAGACAGCACATTAACCATGGGAAGGGAATGTTGGCCAAGGGCTCCAGGGAGCCCTGAAAGCAGCACACGTTGTTGAGCAGCTCCTAGGGGTTCATACTGAACCCAAGAGCTGTGTCCACACCCAACAGTGCAAGATTTTTCTCCAAGGGCTACTGGAGAGCATGGAGCAGGCAGGAGCCAGGAGAGGGACAGGCTCTTTGGTGTTGGACTGGTTACTGTGTTAACTCAAAAGCAAAGGGCCAGTGTTTCTGGTCTGCAGTGCAAGCTCTAAAGTAAGCCAAGCTCTTGCATGAAAGGCATTCCTTTCCTTCTTGCAGGATGTTTCTGGTATCACATTTCTCATGAAATCAGACACCTGGTCAGGAGCGGGGCACACTGAACCTGACAGTGCTTGATAAGGCAGATTGATGCTCCAGGAGAAGTAATTGGACAAGGGGCTTGTCACAGCCATATTCCCCCTGTGCCCTTTGCTTCCCTTCAGCCTTTACCTCTGCAAAGCAAGTTGGATTGTAGCCACTGGCACTGAATGCATGGAGCTGGTAGTCTTGTGCTGCCCACTGCAGTGATAGATATGCATAATGTCCATGATGGAGAAGAGACCAGCCACTTGTTCTTGCCTTGAAAAGCCTCCTGTTGCCAGGCAAGGACCAAGGCTCACACCCCAGCTTGTGTGTCATCAGGAACCTCTCCTGCTGTTAAAATTGCCTTGTCTTTCTTAATCAGAAAAGGCTTATTTTCCCACACTGGAAAATGAATTCAGCACCGCTGGCAAAGCTGGGGGCTGGAAAGTCTTAATTACTGTTTGTACAGTGCTCTGGGGCTCTAGGGTGAATGGTGCTGGAGGCCTGGGAAGGGTTATATTATATATTAGCAGTTACTTATATTTTATTTTATATGTGAGTTCTGTGGGCTCATGAGCAGCTCCTTCCTGATGACCCTGCAATGGGGCTTCCTAACACAAGCAGTACAAAACCCCCTCTCCTGTCACAGTTACTGCTGCTGAGCATCACTGCAGAGTGAAAGGAGGGCCTAGAAAATCCAATGTCCACCTACAACCAAAATAAACTCAACCAGAGCGTGCCTGTAAATACCCACCTGCTATGCAGGGAAGAAGAGCCCTAAAGCTCTCCTCTCACAAGGCTTTTCCCATTAAAACATCTTTTCCTCAGGCAATTCAGCCACATTCTGCATTAACCTTCCTGCCCCTTCCTTGTTCAGTACAACACCTTCTTAATTATAATCCATCAAATTCCTCTCCCCTCTACCTGGGAAAAAATGGGATTTGGGGACAAGGAACAAATACGAAGTCATAAGTCTATTTTCATGGGAAAGGAAATCAATCCAGCACCCTGCTGGGAGCCCTGCTTTGCCTAAACCCTGGCAAGATGCAGTAAGAAGTTAAGGCTCTTAGCAGGCGAGCACTACAAGAGCTCTGTTAAGCACAGCTCAGGTCTTTGTGGTCAAGTGTTCCCGCTGCACCCGGCGCTCCCAGCACAACGGGGCAATTGTGGCTGCACCCTGCCAGCACCCTCTGCTCAGGAGACAGGCTGCTCAGCAGCCCCTCACAGGCCAAAGCTAGTGCTTTGGAAAATGATTTTGCAGAGGAATACGAGTGCTTTGATACTGGCAAAGTCCTGGGAAAAGGACACATTAGTTATCAATTAATGTGTGCCTGCATGTGTTCAGCTGCAGGCGTGTGATGGTGTCTAGGCTTGTGATGCCACCCACGTGAAAATCAGTGAGAGAATATGATCACTTTGATCTAACATTTTCTAGGCTTTTTCCCCCCACACTAGTGTTTTGGTGGTACACTTGGTTTTCTGACAGAGACTTCTGAAATATTCCACCGATTGCTTCAAAGGACAAAACTGGAGTTATTTAAAACTTGCCTAAGCTTACCAGATGCAAAATCCTCTCCAAAAGACACGCTTTCCCTCTCTAGCCATCTGCCACCTGGTGGTTCCTCCTGAATGGTGGCTCCTGGGATGGTGGGCAGCCCCTCGCTGCCTGTGGCAGGCACAGCAGGCAGGGCAGGTAGCCCAGGGGAGGCCCCCAAGGTGAGGGCAAAGCCCAAGAGTGACAGCACTGCAATCAACACCCAGTGGGTGACATGCCAGCACTGCTTCCAACGTTTTCCTCAAAATATGGGACAGACAGAAGGCAGGAAGAAATTTAGCTGAGCTTCTGTGCCCCTGGTGCTGCTGCTTGGGAGGGTTTCGTTTACTGCCAGGTCCTGCATGGCTTCTGCCAGGTGGCTGCTGTGGCTGTCCCAGGGCAGGTGGTTGTAGCTCTCATGGGTTATCAGGCCCCATCACTGAAGTCAGGCAAGGAACACATTCACCAGTGCTTCCAGCAGCACCAGAGTGTGTCAGGGTGTGAGGGAGCCAGCCCAGTCCCACACCAGGGAAGGACAGGTAGGGACAAGGGTGACAATCCAGCTCCCACCAGCACTTCCCACTGCTGAGCAGGTGTCAGAGGAACATATTTTGGACAGTGTTTGTTCAGTTTGGAGTAACTCCTCTCTCAGGATATTCTTCTCTTCAGCCTGCCTGCCATAAAGAGGGGAGGGATTCACTATGAAGTCACAAAAGTAATCTTGAGGAAGAAATACAGATTGCCTCCCATCCCCCAGCCCAGTGATCCAAAGGGGAGAGGCTGTGCAGGGATATCCCCTCAGGCCAGCATCCTGGGCAAGGCAGCACCCCTGGGTGCTCAGCAGTCTCTTTGGGTGAAGTTCTGTTGGCTGCCACTGATCCCAGCCCATCTTCAGCTCACAGATGCTTTTAACCTTTTGGGGAGGGGTTGGCATGGCCAGAAGCTGCTGAGGACAGGGCCACAATTCAATCACATCCCTGCTCAGGGCATGGACTGTAAACACAGCAGGGAAACCAGGCCACATCCCAGCCCAGCTTGGCTGCCTGCCTCGAGGTCCCCATCACCCAGAATCTGGAGCTCACCTCTTTTTCCATTACCTCTAAGCAGCAGTGGTGAATGTTTCAGGGATAATACCTAAAAATAAAAATGTCAACAGAAAGAGCCATTTAATAACATGAGTCTATGCATCTTTGGGCCCTGAGCAATCAATAAGCTGGGAGAAGAAATGCTGAAATAACCCAGGAGTGTGAAGGTAAAAGTCCCTAACTGCCCCCGGACCTGCTCTCCTCAGCATCACCTGGGGCAGCAGGGCTGTTTGAGGACTCTTTCCCCTTTCTCCCTAGGCAAATAACCAGTTCTCTCCAAAACCAGTCCATCTGTCTGTTACTCTGCTTGATAGAAAAGTCTGTATCTGGATACAAGAAATAAAACCTGTGTGACCCTGCCAAGATTCCTGTAGTGTGGCAGTACAGGATCACTGTTCTATCACCCACAGGGACTGGTAATTTTCTGCTATGGCTTTCCTTGGGAAAGGATACAGGTACCCTGTGTTAGACAAGGCTTTGCTAAGTGGGAATACATAAACACAGCTCATAATTAAATATCAGGAGTGGCTTTTGATCCTAAACTCAGGAGCTGTCTTGACAGTAGCACAGGAGAGAAACCAGAGAGCAAATACTTTGTGCAGCCTTTTGGGGAATGACTGGATGAGCTGCAGTGGAAAGATAACAAAATTATCTCCTTCTGGCAGTTCAGGAAATGTTAAACCCCAGCAATTCAGGTTTTAGGGAAATGACCCTTCTTGGCATTCTTGCCTGCCTTCCTAAGGCCCTCATCTGTGCCCATCAAAATCTCTGTCTGGATCCTTTACAGGAGCTGGGGACAGGAGCTTCTCCCCAGCAGCTGAACATAGGTGGTGAATTCTCAAGCAATGAAAGCACTGGTATGAGCTTCATTAACCCATCCTTGTGCCCCATCTAAGTGAGCAGGTCTGAGGGCTGTGCTGCATGCTTGCAGAGCCCAGCTCAGTGCAGAACAGGGCATCTGAGGACATCAGGAGGACACTGAAAGCCTTGTCATACAGCCTAACGTCTCACAGCAAGTGTCTATTAATAAGCTGTGCCCACACTTCCTCCAGGTATTTACAGTGCCCTTTCTCCCTGTTAGCTTTGAAAACCACAGCTCTGTTCCACAGAGCAAATCTTTTTCTTTTAGTGATGCATTTGGTGCCACAAGTGCGTTTGACTGGGGCTGTGTGCTGGTAAAAACCTACCTCATTTTGGGAAGTGAGCAGGATTTCCCTTTAAAAATGATCTCTATCTCCGGATGAACAGTTCCTGCCTGTCCTCCAGGAGCCTCTGCTGTGCAGTCAGTGGCTGGCTGGCTTTAATGCTGGCTGAAAAAGGGAGCCACCAAGCCCACAAAATAGAGTGGGGACAGCATCAGTCCAGCCAGCAAGGTCACCTCCACCTGGGCAGGTTATCCCAGGGAAACAGGGGCAGGTGGGGATTCCCAGGTGCTTGGAAGGGGATCTTTGGAGGCTTGCTGGTGTATGGGGACACCCAAAAACCATCAAGGGTGGCTGGTTTCTTACCCTTGCCCAGGACAGAGCTCCTTGTGCCACACTGATTCTTGGGCAAATTAGCCAAAACGGGCATAGCTGCAAAGTGGGGCCAGCTGACAACTGGGATAGGCCTGGCCTGTAAGTCAGGTTGGTCTGGAAAGGTAAGGAAAGAAGCATTTGCAGCCCAGGGAAACAATGGGGGAATGAAACGGAAATTGGGACCTCTGAGTACCTCTATCTTTCCCCATGGAGAGCTCTAGGGTGAAGAGAGCAGTTCCCAAAATCCAGCTCTGTCATAATCAGTTGTACCCTCTGAGAAATGTCTTTTTGCTGCTAGATGTGCAGGTGCTGCTGATTTCCTTCTCTTCAGCTAGAGCTGGAGACAAAGAACAGAATCTTTGGTAAAGAGCTATTTATGGAGAAATTGATCTTGATTTGCATCACTAACACCAAGCAAGACGGTGCCATGACTTTCTCACATTGGTTAAGGACAGGACTCAGAGGAGGTTGAGAGCCTGGAGGTCCTGTGAATATTAGGAGCATGTTTCAGCATTGCTGGGTTGCAGGAGAAGAACCTAATTTGCCTCACTGGAAAAACAGCCCTACAGAAACCACAAGAACCCGTCGTTCTGGTCAGGCCCTCAGATTTTGTCAGGATTTTTTGAATACTCCTTCACAATTAAAATTCCCACTGAGCTCTCTTGCAGTTTGCAAGGCCAATTGGGATTGGGATGGTGCAGGTAAACTGGCAAGCAGGATTGCCTTGGAGCATCAAACTGCCTTCAATTAGCCCCCTGTGCCTGCAGGAGCATGGTGCTGGCAGCTCATCAGCCCTCCTGGTAAATTAGATATCGCACAGGGACTTAGTCACACTGGAGAAATACAAGGCTCACAACTTGCTGAGGCAAATTTCTCCCAGCTTTAATTAGCCGTGAGATGCTGAAGTGCCTGAAGCTCTCTCTCTGCCCATGTTTACACTCTGTGAATCAATACAGTTTGGACTGAGGTCTCCAAATATTTGCTGTTAGCAAATATTGCTATGTTTTGCCTTTCCAGCTCTCTGCAATTAGCTGGAAAACAATGGTTTGCATCCCCAGTCTTTTCAAAAACAAAAGGATGGGTGTTCAGATCCCAGGACTTCAGTAGGAGAGCCAGTGCTGCTCATCCAGCATCTCTGCTGTGTCCTGGCCCAGAAAAGAAATGAAAGGAGGAGAAGTTTCTGGCACCCAAGGATTGAGCAGGGACCACTTAGCAGGAGCTGCTAATACAAGTGAAGGATTCCTTAACATTTGAGACTTGATCCTGTCTTTGCTGTGTGTTTTTCTCCATTCGAGGACACTCTCTCCTTTCCACATCTCCTCCCCTCCCTCCATATTTCTCTTACTGGCACGATGGTAGCCAGGTAACTGAGGTGCCATTCTGATGGTGGCAGGAAGGTTCCCATCCAGCTAGCTCACACTTGCAAGTGCTGGGCTTTTCCCTTCTCATCTGACAGCAAATGCACTGAAAACCTTGAAAATAATCTGCATTTAAACCATGGTCATGCTAAACAGCTTTTAGGATGCAGTGAGGCAAAAGACGCAGTGATGCAAAAAGTGCTATTGGCAGCTGTTAAATAATTGTGTTTAATTTGCAGTAACAAAGCACATGAAATCCATGTCACATAAACTCTGCTAAAGGTAAGTGTTGCTTTTCTATAGAAATGCACAAGGTTAATTTAAAGATTACAGGTCTGCTGACCCTCCAGATTGTTGTATAAGCATTGTGATGTGTAAAAACGGATGTGAGAGGCAGACCAGGTGGGTTTACATGTTCATGCTGGCAGCAGAGAGCTGCAGTTGCTCAGTGGGAAAGGATGGGTTTCAACATGCCTGGCACAAGGGCACACACTGAAAAACCTTCAGCTCATAAGCACTCATCCCTGTTCCAGGGGCTCTGTCTGAACCTGACTGCAGTGAGCTGTGCCAGGTAAGGCTGGGACACTCACCCTCGTGTCAGCTGGCACTGACTTGTGGCACTGACTGCCAGCAGTGGCCGTGGCAGTGACCACAGAGCCTTGGCCAGTGGCAGCCCTGCCTTGGCACTGGGGAAGCAGCCCCAGCATAACAAGGGGACAACTTGGCTCTCTAGCAAGGGAGGGGAAGAACTTGTTTGACTCTGCTAAATGATGCTGTTCTCCTCAAGCTAAAATGGAGCTTGAGCTGGTACTTTATTTCTTCCACCCAAGCTCAGAGGATGGGAGCCTTCCTTGCTGGAATGTTTTCCTTTGCCAAGCCTCTGCATAGCTCAGTTTTAGCAAAAAAAAAAAAGCCCCATTCCTGAGACATCTGTGTCGAGGATGTGGTCCTTGGTAATGGTTCAGCATGTATATTTAAGCCAACACGAGCAATGGTTTCTGCCTGGATTATAGCAGTGTGAAGGAAAAGAGGGGCAGGGACAAGAGGAGGAGACAAGGAGGTGACCCTGCTGTCAGGAAAGCAGAGGCCTGACCCTGCTAATGTGGTTCACCAGGGTGATTTGCTCATTTGGACCCTCCAGCATCCTTGTTGGGAGGTGCTGCCCAGCCCATCATGCCCAGCCAGTGCTGCTGTGATAGTGGAGCTTCACCATTCACATTGTGTTGCACCTTGGAAAGGCATTTGCTGTGTGTGCTGTTGGTTGTGGTACTGGGGAACTGAGAGGGTTTTCTCTTCTCCAATTACCAGAGTGGCTGAAAGGCACAAGTTCTGTAGTACGTGGTGTTTTATCTTCCATCTGTCTCTGGGCTGGAAGAAGCCAAAAAGGGAGTAGAGGATTGCATTTACCCCTTCTCCCAGCGTGGGTTAGGAGAAGCAAATGATAAATCAGGAGACATTTCAGCACTTACCTCTTGTTTTTACAGAAATCACTATATATTACAAATGTCTTTGCATATGTTACAGCACTTTAAAAAGCCAATGTAGCTAATCTGGAAGTTCGCTTGTTCAGAGAAACACAAAACATGTGCAGCCATAAAAATCCCTAATTTGATGTCAAGCTACTGCATTTTCAAGTGTCTGAAACACAATCACAATTATGCATCCAAAGAGTTTGCCTTGAGTCACCCCAGCTCCTCCTGGCTGGTGAGAACAAAAAGATCAGCACAGCTTTTTGAAAAGTTGTGTTGAGTTGTTGCTGCACGGGACAGATGTTTTGGTAACAAAGGCAGCCCCCATCCAAAGGCTCACCTCTAGAAGAGGGGCAGTGTGGTTTGGTGCAGTGGGGAAAGGAAAGGTAGTCTGGCTGAAAAGGGCAGAAACAAGCCAAGTGATGCCAAAAAGTTGGAGGACTAATGATCCTGGAACAGCTGGAATCCCTCTCACATGGAAAGGTGCCTCATGGGGGTTTGGGGTTGCAAAGTGCTGCCCCATCTCTGAGAGATGGTGAGGGGCTGGGTATTCCTAAGTTTTCTCTCCTCTGGTTCTTGCTACTACAAAATCTGTGGGAATTTGTCATTTTTGGAAAGGCCGCTTCTCTCTGCCTAGATAGGTCAAGAGGTTTAGCAGTTACTTGTGGTATTTATAAGATCTGTATGTGCATGCACAGATAGGGTGACCACATAAACCCTCATCCCATGGAAAACCAGACAGAAAACCGGCCTTTCCAAGTGCTTGACTCAACTTTCACTCTAAGGACTTTTCCCAGGTCCACTTTTTATTGTCACTAGGACATTTGCTGTGTTTGATTGCTGGAGAGAAGTTGGGGGAGGACGGGTGTTTGGATTAATAGTAAGGGATGCTGGTTGTCTCCAAAAGTCTTGCTCTGCCCTTATCCAGGTGATGACCAGGTCATCTTGCTCCCTCTTCTGCTGCAAAGAGCAGCTTGGCCAGGCCTAATCATGTTACCAACTTCAAAAATTGTTCCGTGTGGGGAAGGAAAGCTGTCTTCAAAGGGGGAAGGGGGTCGGGTGTGCCGGGTGTGTGGGTCCAGGCAGGGGGACAGCTGAGGGCTGGCCCACGTGGCAGTGGCAGCCTGTTCAGCTGGAGCAGAGGACAGCAGTGAGCTGGCAGTAGCAGTTGGTGTATTTCCTGCCTGTAACCTACTTAAGGGAAAAGCTGAAATCTGTTGCAGGAGCAAGCAGCCAGGAGCATTGGATGCTGCTGGAAGGAGGAGTATGATTCAGCCACCTGAAGGCATCTCCCTGTAGGAGAATTACCTTCCCTATAAAGCAGCAGGCATTGCTCTTAAGTGTTATCAAGCTTAAATCGGTTCCCTAGGTGACATCCCGGTAAGTGGATTTCCCAATTAAGCACATCCCGATTAAGTGGGATGTACTGTAATTACAGAGCGCTCAGCATCAGGAGCAAATCAGATCCGTTTGCAGCAGAAGGGCCAGATTGAAGCTCTTCCCCAGTCTGCAGTGGGCTGTACCCAGGCATTTCTGTAAGCATGGATGTGGGCAGGCAGGAGATGGGATTCTGCAGCCACCCCCGCCATGCCAGTCAGCAGAGTGTTCTCTGCAGGAGGAAGAGGCTGGAGGAAACCCTGATGCCACATCTTTGAACACTCTGATAATGGGAGCATCCTCCTCTTGAGGTGGCACTCGTGTCTCCTGCTAGTCCACAACCTGCTGGATGAAGCCTTTGCTCCTGTCAGAGAAAATACGCATTAGCGGAGATGGCTGCCCCCGGCAGGCAGACAGCACAGCCCTTCAGAGCCAAATTCCCTCTGCACAACACAGGTTTTTCTGTCACGGCTCCCTGCCCATCCTTCTGACTTCCTCTTCAAAGATGTCCCACTCCCAGCATGAGGCCTCATGGTCCTGGAGTCAGACTAGGGCTACATAAGCCCACTCCTCTAAAGCTTTGTGGTTCCCAGCTACCGCTGGGATATCACGGGGGAGAAGAAGAAGATGCTCCTTTGTTTGTTGTCTATTAGTGAAAGGAAGAAGAACAGAGCATTTACTGCCTTGGAAACCTCAGAGTATTTTTAGCTGGATGGGGATATGAAATCTAACTGGAGATCTACTGGCAATTAACTGGTCACTGGAGATGGGACATCAGGTGTAGATGAGGTGCAGCTGGGGGTAAAATCTGTGTCAGGAGGGGTGTGAGAGCATGACCACTTTGGAACTGGAGCAGAACTCTAGATCTTTAATGTGGACCCTCAGACCAGGCCAGTCTCCGGTGTAGAGCCTGTTTTAACACTCTCAAGGTTTACCCAGCTGCCTCTGGATCCTGAGCTCCCACTTGGCCAGGAGGTGATGCAGGTGATGCAGCACACTTTCCCTCAGGACTCCCAGTTCCCTGGGTCATGCACATCTTTGATGGCCATGGTGCTTCCAGGGGTCCTGTGCCTGCAGGCAAGATGGTCCAAAAGCTCTCACACCTACTACACCATGTCCTTCACTGGGGCTACAGGCTGGGGACAGGAGTCTGGCCACTTCCCAGAGGTGAGACCTTACATTTTTGGGTGACACCTTACATTTTTGGGTGACACCTTACATTTTACACCTTACATTTTAGGGTGACCTATTACATGACTTTTAGCTGCAGACAGAACATTACAGTAGGAGAGCAGGGGAAGCTGAGAAATTGCTCCTACCTTTGAGGAGGTTATCCACATAGACATGGATTGGCTCTGTCCCATGTGGATGTGGATGGATTTGCACTCCTGCTGGCAGCACCTCAAACCCCTTGGTGATGCCTCCATGCCTGCCCCTGTGCCTGTTCCTCTCCCCCCCAGCAGCTTCCCTGCTCCCACCAGCCAGGCTGCAGCGTCCCCACGCTGCCCATATCCAATCCACGGGAGATGTGCAGCACTCTGTGAGTGCAGTGTCTGCGCTGCTGTTCCACCCCCAGGCCCTTGCATTGCTGCTCCTTCCATACTGTTGGTTTTGCAGTGCCACCCACTGGCAGAGGCTCTCCAGAAAGCCTCCTCTGCAGCTTTTCTCTGCCACAGGTGATGCTCCAAAAAAGAAATATTAGGATAACTCTGGTGGGTGTAATTCACAGAGTATGTCCCATGAGTGCTGGTCCTGGACATCTGGACATCTTCTGGCATCCTTTCCTGTGTATCTCAGTGTATGCTGAGCCCAAGCTGCGAGATCACTCTGTGGGCAGAGTCCTAGGTCTCAGCTCAGGCTGTGTTTATGTTTAAGGTAACTCATCCTGTCTCACCCCAAAGGGCCATCCAGCCCCAAGTCCTGCCTGCAACTGGTGGGGCAGGCAGGGGAAAGGAAGTTCCCCTCCCTGCTTGCTGGGTCCGCCAGATTGGTTTCTGGGGGTTCTGCATTCCTGTTTCCCTGTATCCCTGCAGGATAAAACACAAAGCCCTGGCTGACACCAAAACCCACGCTGTGCAGGAGGGAACATGCGTTCCAGTTGGGAACATGCTCCCAGAGAGGCAGGTTTGGGGACTCCTGGGAGATGACGCTTTGGGGTCACTTCATTTAACAACTGCCAGGTCTCCCCAAATTTTCCTTGTCCCTGTCTGACCCCATTTACAGTCTTGTCTACGTCCTCAGTCAAGAAACAGGAGGAGAGGCAGCAAAGGGACAGAGCAGTGCAGTTCTCAGGGTCTGAATGTGGTGACTGCCACATGCAGGGGCTGCTGCCAGCCTGATACCCCATGGGGCAGCCAGAACCAACCACTGCCCAGATGTGATTGCCATGTTCATGCAGCAGCAGGGCACATGGATTGTCAGGAACTCTCTCCCCAGCCTCCCAACAGGCAGGGAGTGCTCCTTTTAAAGAAAGCCTGACAAATGGCATCTTGGGGGCGTCAAGTCCTGGAGCAGTGTCTTCCAAAAAGTATGAAAAAGCCCTGGAGGGGAGCCTGGCACAGCCTCCTAGATGACAGTAATTAAAGGCATTTGCACTCAGGCACTGGGAGCTGATCCGCTTGCAAATTGGCCTCGATTGAAGAGGAAGAGAATGATTGGGCTGAAGGGGAGTGATGGGGGTGGCAGGCAAAGAAAATACAGAGGTAACTGTCAATTTGTCTTCTGATTTTTTTTTTTCCCTCTTCCTCTCTCCCAAACGGTGTCTATGTGGGTGGAGGGAGCAGTGCTCCAGCTCCACACAGCCTGGGCTGGCTCTGCCTGAGTGCTCTGGGGAGGTTAAGCTGAAAAGGAGCAGCTCTGCTCTGGTCCTGCCGATGCAGCCCCAGAACACCACCCAGTGTTTCCTGCAGCTGGCCCTGTTCTGGAAAGCTGTCCCAGCTGAGTGGCACCAGGATCACCCATCCTTCTGCAGAGCTGGCAAAGCAGTTATCCCCTGGCCTGGGTTATTCATAGCCATTGCTCCCAGTAAGGGCCATACCACCATACTCCCTGTAAAGCTGAGGGGTTACAGGTCTTTCCCCTGTTTTAATTATAAAGAGGATATTGATTGTTTAATCCAGGCTTTGCCACGATATGTATATTAGACCCTTGGTTTTTATTAAGTTATCTGAACATATTTAGGTTCAGTGCTAAGCCCTGCATCAGCATGAGCAGTTCCTGAAGGGTAGGTGATGGCATTACAGAAATGTGCTCCCTTCCCTTCCTAAATCTGTGTCCCTCCTCAGACCCACAGTCACCAAAGATGTCCCAGTTCTAGCTGGGGTCCTCCGTGGAGCAGTTTGTGTTGAAGTACTTGGAGAAGTTACTGTGCTGTGAACATGAATGTTCCAAAGACAACCAGGTGCTTCACCATGCAAGGCCAAGGAACAGGTCCAGAATTCAACCAAGAGCTTTGACCTCCGAGCCCAGGCCATTAACAGTCAGGTAAAGCAACTTAGTTCAGGCTATAGCAGGACAGAACATCCCTTTGGCCATCTGTGAAGGGAAGGTAAACAAAGGGTTGATTGAATGCAACTGTAAAAACTCCAGCAGTGAGTTTTTGAGCAGTCAGCCTTGCTCAAGGAAGCTGCTGGCCCAGTCTGCAAATGGATCCTCTCATCTGGGTCCAGTCCTGCAACTGCCAAGCCCAGTGGCCAGACTCCTTGTGAGAAGAGGGGGAAGCAGGCCACGGCTCTGCATTTGGTGCTTGGTTAATATTTGGATGAGCTAAGTGGTGAGCTGAGTCTAGTGCAGCAATTGTGTTTGTTATAGAGCAATAACCCTGCAGGGTTACCATGAAATTCAACACAGCTTATATGAGATGCAGGCTGATGCAGAGGCAGGGCAGCAAACCTTTGGCAGGAAAACACCCTATTGTGTTGGGGCAAACCTTGTTGAAAAAAAAAAAATCACAGAGGTGATGTGACTGAACAAAGGCACTTTAGCTGCTGGTTCAGGTGAGGTGTGAGGACTGACTGCCCCTGCGTGCTCTACCACGGCCCATTCCCAGGTCCTGCAGTGGCACTCAGCCACCCACAATCCTCTGTGGCCTTTCAGAGGGGAAGCTGCTTGCTGGAAGGAGCAGAGTAAGTGAAAGGGACAAAACCAAACAAGCTGCTGCAGCTCCCTCAGCAGCGGAGGCAGTTTCCGTGTGAGCAGGGCTCGCAGCACTGGCTCATTCAGCACAGCAGTGCTGTGTACCCAGAGCCCCACGCACAGCAGGCTTTGTGCTCTTCACATCCACTCCAAAAACTACTCAAAGCCCATAGATGATTCCTGAGCTTTGCATCTGGCCTCAAATACTCCACTAAACACCTGTAAAGCAGCTCGGTGGCCACGCTTGGGAATATGCAGCTGTGAGCAGCTGTGAATTGCCAGAGGAGCACCTACATGATGTTGGGGGGTGACAACACCCCAGTGCCATGTAGCCAAGTGGGGTCACACTGGCCTTGAGGGGGGATCAGTGGCACCACCTGAGAGTGGGGCTGGATGCTCCTTTGGGCAGGGTGTGCTGCTCTTGGTGGTTGCACCAGGTTGCTGCAGGATCACATCCCTGAACGGTTTTCCTTCAGAAGGTGGAGAAGAAGAGAGCACACTTTCTCCACCAAACCAGAAGTAAAGCTGGATTCTCCTTCCTCCCCAAAGCACCCAGGTTTGGTCCCTATTCTGTTTTGCATTACCAAGGGAGCAACAGCATCTTGCAGCTCCTTCCCATCATGCCCATTCAAACCATCCTGGATCCCAGTTTCAGCAAGGTTCACCAGTGGGTTCAGCTGATTGTGTCCTAAAACAGTGCAATAAAGCCTCCAGAAAATAATTTTTTCATTTCCACATGCTCCTCCACAGCTGCCTGCAAGCCCTGTGTGGTGCTTGGCTGCAAGAGGTTCCCTGGGACTTACCAGGAAGGGCTGCAGAGGGTGGAAAGAGGGGTCCTTAACCCCCGCAGTGCAAAAGGCACCTTTGTGGCCCTGCTGCTCCTCTCTGCAGGTTATGCATGGTGTGACTTGACAGCAGATGACAGAGGTGAGGACAAGGCCTGGGGTGGCTGGGATGCTGTTGCCATGGAAATCACCCAGTGTCTGGAATAGCAAGAACGAGAGCAACTCAAAAAGTAATGATCTGTCACATCGATTAAGGGGGAGTTGGAGGGATTTTGTTTGGGGAAAACCTTGTGCTTCAAGTAATACGAATCCATATGCCACATCTCCCTGTTTGCCTTTCCCTGAAGGGCTCTGTCAACAGGAAATAATCTGATTTGTTTTGACCGGGGGTCTCTCCAGGGAGCACCGACACGGTGCCTGCCCATCAGCTGCACTGCACAGCTTTGCCATCCTGGGATGAAAGGCACCAAGTCAATGCAATATTCATTCATTTCCTCTTCCCTCCTTCATTCATTTCTTCTTCCATTCATCTGCTTCATTCACATTTCTCTGGCACTTTAACGAGCAGTGCTTAGCCCCTGCAGCCTGCAGAGCCTTCCCCTGGTGCTCTGCACTGCAGATGGCTGGCTGCAGGCTTAGTGATGCTGCAGGGCACAGCTCGGGGTGGCTGGAGCAGGGCTGTGTCATGCCCAGCTGGTACTTGTATCTCTAAACCCCCCACAATACCCCCTGGGTTTTTCTGTTCCATCTTTTCACATCTTGGTGTGATTTCCATGTCACCCACCTCCTGTCCTCTCCATGGGAGCTGCTGTGGCACCAACACCCCTGCCCATGACTGCCCTCCTGGGGGCAGGGGGTGGCTTGGGGGCAGGTGGCACAGCTGGGGAAGCAGGAGGGGGCCCAGCATGGAATGGGCATCACTGGAGAGCTGGTGCCAAGCACTTGGTGCAGGGCCAGAGCCACAAGCACAAACATCCTCGGGGCTGAGTCACTGCCCACCTGCTCCCACCATGCCGCTGCCTTTGTGGCACTTGAAGAGCATGGGATGACTTCTTTTTTTCTCTGCCCCATGTCCTGCTCTCAGAGACCAATTCATCAGGGGCAGGTGGGTAATAGCCCCTGCATGAGCTCTGGGCTTAGACCAGGGCAGCAGAGCTGTGGGCAAGCAGATACAGGGCAAGCAGCCAGCTCCCCAGTGTGAGCAGCTTGGGCAACAAGAGGGCACAACCACGTGCAGGAGCAGAAGCAGGAATAGCAGACACCTGCACCAGGCACAGGCAAGCTCCTGGTTTTAGGAATTTTCCTCAGATAAGCATGGCTCAACCCTCCTGTTGCCCAGTCTTGAGCATTCACAGGGTGTGGATGGGGGGAACAAGCATGCCTGTACCTCAATGCCCTTTTTTTAACCAGAAACAGCCTTGCATTTTTCCCTCACTGATATGCAAACATTTCTCTTGAATAAAAGAAAAGAAAATTCCTGGGTACCAGCTGGGTAGAAATCCAAGAAAGATTAAAAGAAGAAAACCAATTTTCCTATTCATGATCTCAACAGTGAAAAACGACCCCTTCCTCCCCCAGCCCCAGCCCCCTCTTGCTGTGAGTGCGGGTGAGCTGTGCTCTCCAAACAGCCAAGTGCATTTCTAAAATGAAGGAAGCAAACAGAAAACATCCGCTCTCTGTATAATAGAGAAAGCTTTCTCTTTTGTTCCTTGCCTTTTATCAAGTATCTGCTGCCATTATTGTTACTCACTGGGTTATTACCTCCGAGTGGCTACTTCCACCAGCACAAGCTGGTTTATTGTCTGCTCAGAGCAATTATGGATTGGGATAATTCTTGCCATGCTGTTTCATTGTGGAAGGATCCGCTGTGTTCCGTGGCCAAGGTAACTTGAGGTGATTTGTGCTGCTGAGTTACCCATCAAGTTAATTAGGAGTGGGTGGCTGGTGCCTCACTGCATGCTGGGACAGAAGGAGCAGCAGAGGCTGATCCCAGGTATCTTCTCAGTATCCAAAGGAAAGTTTGTTCAGTGGAGCAGACACCGGGTTAGGTTTCTTCCTAGGAATAATCCATCTTTATTTGCTGGTTGACAAAATGTTGGCCAATGCATCCTCCCTCCATTGGGGACCCCATTGTTCTGTGTGTGCAGAGCACAGGAGTGTCCCTGCAGGAGGACTTGCAGTGGAAAGTCCACTTCCACTTCTGGTGGAAGACACTCACTGTCTGGCTCATTGCTCATCTACAAGGTCATTTATTTCCTCATCCTGTATGGCAAAGACAAGAGGAGGAAACTATTCCTTGGTCTGGGCAGGATTCCCACTTGGGAACTGCCTCACCTGGCTGGTTGGAGAGGCAAAATGAAATGAAAATGCTTCTCTGAAATCTGCAATCAAGACCTTTTGATGGGCCTCATGCATCTGTGCAGATCAGAGCCCCAATGCTGTCGTGCTGCCTCTTTGAACTGGGGGGAGTTTCACCCCAGGCAGGAACACCTGGATTCATGGCAGAGGGCTCAGCCTGCAGGTTGCAAAAGTACCTGGTTATTTTCATTTCTTTGATACTTGATCTACTATCAAAACAATTTATTTCTTTCTCTTTTACTTCCTAAGAATCCCAACAAACTTGCCACTGGCAAGAACATTTATTGGTGAGGCACTGCCAAATCCCCCGAGCTGTCCATGTACAAAGGGGTCGGGTCATCCCTCGTGCAGCCCCCACAGCTGCAGCAGGGCTTGGCACAGCGTTTCTGCTGAAGATGTGAGAGTTTGTCCTGCAGGACCAGCTGCATGGGTTTTGCAATGCAGATACTCAGGTTAGTAACAATGTGTTTATACATTCACACTGTAATAAATAAACACAAAACTGTGACACTTTTAATCCCTTGCTAAGGCAGTGACAAATGCGTTTTTCCCACAGTTAGCAACCTGTGGATTAGGAAGCCATGGTTTTTATTTATTTTTAATAGCACACCATGAGGACAGATTAGCATGAAACTATAATGCCATCACATGGTCTCCAAATCCTCTGTGCCAAGACCCCATCCAGGTTCAGCACAAGCAGCAATGAGCTTCTCTAAGGAGGCTTGATGATAAGAAGTGCTTTTTCTTGCTGGCTTAGAAACATTAACAAACAGGGTTGAATTTTTAGAGTTGTATTTGTGTGGAGAACATTTTGGAAGGACATTGTTCAGGTATTTACTCCACTTGTAAGCTTGTATGGCCTGCAGCTGACACAGAGCAGTCCTGCTGGACCCTCTCACCAGAGCTCTCTCGGGTTTGATGTTCAGCTCAAACCCAGGCCAGGTCAGCATTTGCCCATTTCCCAGTATTTTCTTGAGCAGAGCAAGGCTTCACACTTGCTTTGCTATTCAGTCCTCCCCATCTGAGTTCTCAGATATCCCTTCTGCAAGAAATTGATGGTTCAAACTGATCAGAAAGGACACTAAGATTTCACTCCTGTCCTGCCACAGGTTGGACCCTGGCAAATGTCATTTGGGAGTCAGGACACAGTAGAAAGCCACCTCCCTCCTGCTCCTCTGCTCTGCCTCTGGTTCAGTAGTCTCTAAGGATCTGGAAATCTGTCCTGAAGTTTCAAAGCAATCTTCCTGGTGTTTTCCTAATTGGTCTGAGTTCCCAGAGCCAAGGGACATGGTGTGTGGCCCTCAGCATCTGAGGGTCTGGAGGACAGCTCTGCCTTGCCTCGTGGGGGCCAGAGAGCAGGCAGGACTGTGGCTCTGCTGCTGCCTCCTTTCCCCATCAGCCATGAGACAAGTTCCCCTTTTCTGCTCAGAACACTGCCTGGATCAAGGTTTCTCCACAGGTAACACAGTGCCTTAGTAGATTATGAGATTACAGGATGATTTGGGAGACACGTGGAAGCTGACATCCACCTGCCAGCTGTGGATGGGCTCCCTCTGCTTTGAGGCAGTAACAGCTCAGGTCCAGACCAACACCCAGCAGTGGCATCTCAGCAGTGAACTTGAGATCTCCAGCAGATGGAAGATAGTGGAAGTCTCCAGAGACTTTTCCTGCATAAGGTTCTTGTCTTACATCTCTTTGCCCTCCTATTTTTGGCTCCTGGCCTGCCCACTCAGCTTCTTTGCCTTGCCCCCAGCTCCTGAAGCAGCCCCAGGGCTGGGCATGCTGCCTGCAGGTACCTCCTGAGTGCCCATCTGTATTCATGGAAATAATCCTATCAGGATCTGATGGCATTTGTAAATATTTGCATTTTGTAAGGAAATACCCTGTTTAAACATAGGTTGATATTAATTCCATCTTCTTTGCATTCCCCCACATCCTTGAGCTCCGTTCACCAGCCCTGGCCCCTGAGACAGCTCTGCTGAAACAAATATGTCAGTCTGCACTGCACAGGGAATATTTTAAGGCTCTGAAAACAAAGTTTCTTATAGCAAAGCTGCCAAAAGTGTAACCACTGCCATGCTAAAATATCCTCTGCCTCCTACATTTGTAACGTGGGAGTCTTTTATATCCTCTTTACTCTTGCTGAACCATACATTTGTATTGGCAGCAGATGTATATAGACTGGGACCTATTTCAGTGTCATGCAAAAGAGCTCTTAGGTTAAAAGATACATTACAGCTTACTGGAAAGCTTGAAATTAACTTCATGATGATGCCACACAAAGATAAAGAACCAGCAATTTTATTGAATTATGATTTTATCCATATGGGCTGAAGGTTTGAACTGTGTTAATGTCTCCAAAGGTTGCCAGTTGCTAAATTAACTATTGAGGTTTTGGGCAACTAGTTGAAGTCAGGAAAAAAAATACCTGATTTAACTGTTTCCAGACAGTTAAAAGACTGTCCAGAAAAGCACTGCCCCTTTCTACACAGTATAGGACTAACCCAAAAAGAAGGCAGCCAAACACAGCCCCTGCTCCAGCCCTGTCTGATGCAGGGAGGGCACAAATTTCCTTGGCTCTCAAGCACAGTGGAAGGAAAGACTCAGTTGGTCCCTGCTGTGGTTATTATTAATAGCAAACCCACCAGTGTCAGAACTTCAGTGGTCAAACTCCTCTGCAGTGCTAACAGACCTCTATAGATTTAAGCAGCAGAGCCAAAGGTGTCCTTGGACAGCCCAGGATTTCCTTGGGTATCTGGAAGTGGTAGACAAAGGGTTAATGATTGAAAAACACATATAGGTTTAGGGGAAGGATGAAGGACTTTTTTTTTTTTTATATATGTTTTTTGCTTCACATCTTAGCTCTTGGCACAGCGTCCCCCGCCTCTAATCACACCTTCTAACTGCAGTTTAAATCAAAACCCACAAGGCTGGACCAGTTGGATCCAGTTTCTATTAAGCCATTTGAGCTGTGACTGAGCTGACTTGCTGTCACCAAGCCAGTCCCCTGCCTGTGCCTCCACATAATGAGGCTCCCGCGGCAGCCGCTGCTCGGAGCAGGAGAATCCATGAAATCCCGGATCGGGAAACATCCCCTGCACCGGCCCTCTCCTCCCCTCTGCAGGCAGCCGGCTGATGAAGGATGGACAAGCACAGGAAGAGGCTCTTGCTGGGTTGTGGAACACACCTGAAAAACTTTGGCCATTTCATAGGTCCATAAGGAAAAAAAGAAAAAAAAAGAAAAAAGAAAAAAAAAAGTTCCTAAGTTAAAGCGAAACCCCTTTTTTGTCCCTCCCTGTAATTTGTTGGGTCATTCATGCCCTGAAGAGGCTGCTGGTGGTTTTGCTGGGAAGGGCACAGCCCAGCCACGGGCGGGTGTGTGGCTGCAAAGGATGAGATCCCACCTTCTCCACGGGGCATCGCTTTTCCAGCAGGCCGTGGGTTGGAGCCACAGCTGATAACATTGCCTGGGACCTGTTCTGCTCTCTGCTGGTGCCAGTGAGGGACCTGCTCTCCTGATTTACAGACCTCCAAATAAAGTCACCGTTTGTTCCCTAACGTGGCACACCCAGCAACGCACACAAGGATATGGAGAAAACAGTTCCCAACACAATCCCAGCCACCTCTGCCCTGCCCACGGCTGCTCTGGGACCCCTGGAACACAGGGCAGAAGGATGGAGGGGAGCAATGCCTTGGCATCACTGGGCTCTGGTTTAACTCCTATTTGCAGCCATTTTGAACACTGAATAAAGGAGGGAAAATAGCATGAGCCACAAAAATCCAAGCTAGTCTCTGAAGTCAGATGTGTGTGAAAATACAATTGCAGCTGTGACAGGGAAGGAGTGTATTTACTAGCACTTCCTGCCTTCTAAACCAGTCTTTTCAAAAGCACTGGTTTGGGTGGGAAGTTTGTTTGGGTGAAATTATTGAGGAGGGAATTAGAATTATTAATAGGATTTTTTTTTCTTTCCCTTCATATGTCACTGAACTTCACAGACAGCCACAGACTCCACTGTGAATCCCTACTACCGCACTCTGAGCTCCTGAAGTTGATTTTACCACTTCAATAATAAGGAAAAACTATGTGGATTGGTGGCAGAAGCAAGTTATATGGTGAGTAGAGAGGAATACACCTCCAGAGCCACACTACTGCTTCAGACAAGGCTGCAGCAGGTGACGGCACCTGGCTCTCCCACCACAGACAGCTACAATGAATGACCCAAGAGGCCCTGGTAAAAATTAATTGAGTTAATTAATTAAGCATCTGTGGTATGGCTATGTTCTCTGCATGCCCTGGCTCTTAGTCCTCATCTCTGAGGGGAGAAAGTGGCATTGAACCAATTTATTGGCAGTGCTGGTTCTCTGAGGCAGAGGTTGTCACCCTCAGTGTCCTGGAGGCTCTGAGATACTCATTGCAGGTGCCTGAGCCTCACCTGGGACTGGGCACTGTTTGACCTTGTGGCAAGGTTTTCTATATGCAGATAACAGGGACCAGGAAATATTCTGGAGAGTTTCTATGCTAATGTTCACTGAGAGGTGGCATTGCCTTCCCTCCAACTGCTGTGAGCCCAGGATGGGACATGGAGCTGAGGGCACCTGTGTGGGGTAGGGCAGGCTCGGTGCACAATGTGCCTCAAGACCCTTCAAAAATTATGTAAACCCAGTTCTTAAATTTCCTTTTGTTATGTGCAGCAGGTCAGGTCCTGCTCTGGAAGTCACTGAGTTGTGGATCAGCCACGTAGCTGATGGAAGCGCTGCTGCTGGCCCATGGAAGAGTTTTATTTTTCAGCCAACACATACAGGAAAGAATAAGGTTTTATTTTCTTAGCCATCACTTTTTGCAGCCTGCATCAAGCTAACAATGGCCGGGTATTCCTCTGAGGTTGTAAAATAAGCTCATTCATGCTTTCCTTTCTCTCTATTTGTTGTAAGAAAAATCTACTGAGCTTCTCTTAGCTTTTGAGGTCGAGTCCGTGGCACGGCACCAGCAGCCAAGCACTGCTCTGGTCAAACATGAGGGCAACGCCATTTGTGTTCCCTCAGCCACATGGATGCAGAGAAAAGGAAATGTCAGTGGGAGGCTTTTGTGGGCTCCTCCTCACCAAGGGGAGCCTCCCTCCCTCCCTGCCTGCTGCCTTTGCTGTAGCTCTGTAATTTCCACCATGGACAGTGCAGGGAGTAGTGGCCACCTTCCCACTGAGTCAGAGCTGAATCACTGCCCCACACTGAGCACAGGGGGCCCCAGGGCTGCTGGAGGTGCTGCTTTGGTGGTGGTGAAAGCTCAGTCTGTATCAATGTGGGGATGGATGGGGGATGTCACTTGGCATGTAGTGGTGGCCTGTTGTTGTGTGGCATTGACGTACACCAGAAGCTGGGGGGGACATGGTAAAGTGACATCTGTGTCTTTGGAAAGAGAAGCAGCCGAAGATTCACCTGACTCCCTGAGAGGGGGCTTGGCGGAGGAGTTTGGACGCTATCCCAAAACTTCCTACTGGTGACAGGAGACCAGTGATGGCAGTATTGCCAGCGTGGCTGTGGGACAAGGACAGCAGCACTGCAGACAGCTTTACCTGCCAGGAGCAAAATGCTTCAGGAAGTATAGTCAAGAATTGGGAAAATCTTGCAGGATTTTCAGGGAAAATGCGGTTGAGTATGTGGCCATCCTGGAGAGCCCCAGGGACAGCAGTTGTGTATCTACAGCTGCAGGAAGAGGTGGGCACACACTGACACGAGACCAGGTCCTGTTACAGTCCAAATGCCAGAGCTCATTAGCAACATTGAAATCCTGGTGGCCAGACATAGCTGAAAAGCAGATCTTACCAAAAATTAGATGAACTCATGGGCAGTTGGACTTTCCAGGCTTGAGGATATGTTTTATCTTGACTCATCTGGGCTTAATCCATGGGTTTTGCTAACAGCCAGGCCTGGCCAGAGCTGTTTGGCCTGGAGTGGCAGTCCAAACTAGGAATCACACCTGGGGAGGAGGAAGACACACAGGAATGGTTGAGGAAAGAACAAGAAATCTCTCCTATCCTTTCAGCAGGTTTGGGGCCTATTCTTTGGTGTGTTTTACTGGTTCAAAGCAGAGCAGCCTTCTGTCCTTAATTCCTCCCCAGTTCTTCCATCACAGCATGACCAGTGTGAATGCCAGCAGCTGGAAGACTGAAATAGCAGCTACCATTGCTTAGGCCCCACTGATTTGTCCTGTGGTTTTTCCATGTCCTTTAATCTCCAGTAAATAATCCCTCACTTCCTTGTGGTCTTTCTAATTCCATGCTCTGTGCTGGTGCTTCCTGTAAACAGGGGAGCTGGTGGCCCATGCGTGGCCACTGCCATGTAATTGAGGCTCTTCCCTGCTGTGCAAAGTGCATGTGACAGGGCTGTTTGTCAGGCTGGATGGGGCTGTGTCCATGGGCTAAATAATGGAAATGCCAGATTCTCCTCTCCATCGAGCCAGGAGAAGTCAGGGCTGGTTCTGATAAGGCCATTGGATCATACAGGTGTAAAACCAGCATGTGTCAGAACATCAGACACTCAATGAATTGCACCATTTTTTCTGGCACCATGATTTCTGGCCTCTAGAAATCATGATTGGGCCAGGACTTGAAAGAAAAACTGGGCTAAATTAGAGGCAATGAGGTCCCTCCAGCACATGTTTGCACTGGTACTTGGTCTCTGGTGCAGGAGCTGTGTCCCATGCAGAAACTGTGACCAGACCTTGCTCAGCCCTTAATTGCCACATCTGTGGTCTAAAATTCTAGGTGGAGTACTAAAATAAAAGGAAAATATTAAGAGTCTGTGCTGAATGAAGCCCTTCCTGATGTTGGATCCTTTGCACTCCTGTAGGTAAGAGGCCACCAGACCCTCCAGGGACAGCAAGGCAGGCTGAGAAGGCATTTTTCTGATCAAAATGTCTTCAGCTGGTCTATGGGGGCAGGAGCTGTAAAGATTTGTATATCAGATGCCCATCCTCAAACCTAAGAGCATTTCTTTTCCCCAGTGAATTTGAATTAAACCAATGGTGGATCACAGAGGGCTGTGACAAGAGCTGGGCTGCACGTTTTGGGTGGCACAGCTTTTCCCCCTGTCTGAAATCTCCCTCTCTGTATTTCTGCTGACTGACGGATCCCTCCACAGATACGTGGTCATCCAACAAACTATTTCTGCAGGAACTTCTCTGCTCCCGACAGATCTTGAGCTCTCACCTGTGCCTGTCCTGGCCATCCTTCTGCAGGGGGCATCTGCACATGCCTCGCTGGAAGATGGCAGTGTGAGAGTGTCTATGGAGGTCCTGGTGCAGTCAGATGGGTGCAATTCTGCCAGCCCTGACAACATTTGCAACTTGCAATGTCAGTGCTGCGGTATTTACACAACCATAGGAGGGAACCTCCAACCCTCTACACGTGCTCCTTTCTAGCACAGCTGCTTCCAGGAATCTCCAGGTTTCAATCCATTGGCTATTTCAACCAAGTCCCAATTTATTTATTTTCTTTTCATAAGCTCCCAGCAGCCACGCTGTGACAGCCAAGGGAATCCTGCTCAGTCTTACAGCATTAATGTCTCAATTATCAGAGCACTGCCTTCTTCCACATGAGGACTGAATGTGTGTGTGTTGGAACTCCTTGAAGTATTTTCAGGGCTGAAGTGCAAGCAGGGACTCAGTTTGGAGTGGCATTGGAGGTGCTCAAAAAGGTGCTGTGAGGTAAAATCCAGCCTCGTTTGATGCCACTTAATGACTGTCACCTTGTTTAGAATGGGACAGTCAATAGCAAATATATAGAAGAGCTGAGTTTTTCCTTTAATGCCAATGGCCCAGCTGTATCTCACCATGGTGCTTACATCCCAGGGATTGCATGGATCCTGCAGCTGTCTGGTGGGCTGAGTGCCCATCCTACTCCTTATGCTCTGGTGTTGGTTCAGGGAAGTCAGGAGAGCTGATGCAAGGCAGCAGGTGGGAAGTTTGGGTTTCTGGCTGATCAGACAGCCCCAGAATCACTGAACATTTGCAGGAGTAATCCCAGAGCATCCCATGGAGATCAGATGGGGAATATAATTTCCTTGCACTTGGAGGAGCGGGAATTACTGGTCTTTTACATTGCCACCTTTCCCTTGCGAAGTAGATGCCACATTGTCACCAGGCTGGGCTGTTTTGGCTGGAGCAGCCTTATGCACCATTAGACTAAAGCAAAACTCCTACGAGATGTTTGATGGTTCACTGAGCCCCCCCAAAAGTGTCACAGGTGGGGATGAAACTCCCCCATCCTGTCTGCATTTCTGCCCGTGCTCCTGGGTCTGCCTGGCCTCGGGCTGACCATCTGCCTCCCCCACTCGGTTTGTTCCCACAATGGGGATGTGAGAAGCCTCCAGAGGAACAGAAAGGCTTTGCCCAGGCAGCAGTAGGAGCCCTTCAAACCTGCAGCCAATAATCGTTGCCTGGAGCTGGTCCCTTTGGCTCCAGGCACTACTGAATTTGCTGGTGGAGAAAACCACTACTTTGGATCAAAGCAGTGTTAAAGGAGACTTCACAAAAGTGAATAGCTCGTGGTCAAGAAGAGCTGCCAGACTCCTGCTTTCTCAGTAACTAATAAAAGTGCTTTTTAACACAATTAATGTGATGTCCTGCTAAAGACCGAGGGAAATTGGAATTGAGACATTTGTATTTTGACAGACTTTGTGAAAAACTTCTGTTCAGACTGGTAGGAATGAAACCAATAAATTTCTGAAGAAACTTACTGAATTGAGCCTTCAAGATAATAGATAGGCTGTTCTGACTGTGGATAAATAAACTCTGTTTTTATAAGTGCCCAAAGATCTTCAGGATGACGAAGTGGAACATACTTCAAGTCTCCAAAGATGGGAAGTGGCTTCTGAGTCAAATGCCCTCCCGTGCCAGGGCTCGTATTTTAGACTGAGATCACTCTTTTGTGACTTGTTGACAGGTTTTTTGTTGTACTTTGAAAAAAAAAAAACAAANAAAACGTCCCAGGCTGAAAATAGCAGGGAAACATTCCCCAACTGGCCAACCTGTTCTTCAAGAAAACTTCCCAGGGAACAGAAAGCTCCAGCTGCAGCCCCAAAAACACTGGCTAAGAAATGGCACCTTAAGTAATTATTACAGTGGAAAAAAACTATTTTGGGTTACTACAGCCCCTGCCTGAGCATTGCTAATCTCTTATCTTGTGGTGCAGGCGATCACCTGCAGAAGGAAGATTTGGTTCCCACCAGGAAATGCTTAGAGGGTGGACTCTGAGCATGGGAAACTTGACTCACTCCCTTTTTGCCTCCCCCTCTCATGAAGAACATCTCTCTTTGCAATTCCTGCCCTCCCTGGCAGCCATCCCAAAGACAGGTGGTAAAAAGGCTGGATCAGAGCTCATGGCATTCTGGAAAACCAGGGCAGGTCTCTGCATCTGTGCAAGGCCAGGGCTGAACTCTGCAAATGAAACCAAAGGAGATGCAAGCAGGGCCATGCATCATGAGCAACACAGAACCCTTAGCACCAAGCTTTGCTTGCTTTGTCCTCCTGTGTCACTACCTGCTAATGGAACTGGTGGATGCATTGGCCAAGCAATGGCCAAATGCAATGGCCAAATCTTGCATAGCAAGATGTGCTTTATTGGAAACAAAGATAAAGTCAGTGGTGAAGGAAAAAAGAGATGCCTCATATACAGAGTGAAGCCCAAACCAGGCTGAGGGGCTCTGAATGGGTTCCTGCAGTGTCCACAGGATGGTCCTGACACAATGGTGGGACACTGGAGCAGTGTGCCTCAGGATCAAGCACCAGTGCAATGGCCAAGGAGCTGAGGCTCGGAGAAGAGGCACCAGCGCATTCTCAGAGCTGGCTCAAGGAACTCTGTTTCTCTGGTTTCTCAGAGAGAAAATGAAGGGAGAGTAGGTCAGGTGATGTGCAAAGGTGATGGAAATGGGGGAGTAACTGGATTTAGGAGGCAAAGTCTTACCAGGTAGCAGGAAATGGGCACCAAATGAATCCAGTCTGTGACAAAGGTTCTACAATTTAAAAATCATTACCCAGGAAAGTAACTTTGCAAAGCTTATGCTGATCCTCCTCTTCTGAGAATGTTTTGATCATGACTAGTCCCTCCCCACCAAAGCAGATTCTGTTTCAAGTGGAAATGAATTCAGGTCTGAGTTGCCCCAGGGATGAGCCTGGATGGCTGCAGCAACCCACCCTGCCTTGGAGCCTGGATTAGGGAAAGGCAGCTTGTCCTTGCCAAGGAGCCAAGGGGGATCAGAGAAGGGTTTCAAGAAGGTGCTGAGGCTTTGATTCATGTGCAGATTTCTTGGGAGCAGCCAGACGCGGCAGCATCCCTGCGGGTCGGCACTGGTGCTGTGGGCTGGTGACCAGGTGCTGTCTTAAGCTCTCCTGGGCTCTGACTGCTGGGGGCGGGGAGGGCAGAGGGGGGCTTTTTTCTAGCAGGGGAGAAAATCAATCTGCTTTCAGTTCAGCATCTCACATTCGGGCTGGCTGCAAGAAACGTGTGCTCTGCCGCCAGAGACACCGCAGTTGCTACAGCAACTGCAGAGCGCGGAGTCACCCTCCCTCTGCCACCCTCCACTCCCCCAAAATAAGGCAGAGCAGGGAAAGTGATGGTGGGGAGGCAAAGAAACTGGTAGGGACGACCCTCGGCAGCCACGGCTGCTCCACGCTCTGCTCCCACCCCACCACAGCCAGCGCTCGGACACCGCTGTATTCCCATCGGTCCTGACAATCACTGGGTTTCCAGGTCATTAAGATTCCATTCATCACATTGCAACCCGGGACGCCCTGGCAGAGCACGATCTCATCGCAGCCAGCCCACCCCACGCACCTCATGCAGCGGGACGGGGATGCAATGCCGGAGATGCTGCGGGGAGGGCCGCAGCGAGGGGGAGCAATGGGAGGACAAAACCGAGCTGCGCTGCCATCTCATTACTATTTAAATCGGGCTCTGTGTGGTTCCCAGCACTGTGCCATCCTGCCTCCATAAAAGCTCATGGTTTCCCCTGGTGCTGCTCTCTTAAATATTTAATGACAGGAGGAAGAGCTGTTTTAAGAAACACTTCAGTGCTTCCATATGAACAGAAGGTTGTTTCAGGTGGCCAGAGCAGGCAAGAAAAACCTTTAGCTGTTAATTTTTCAGGATTCTGCAGCAATTGAAGAGGTGGCAGCATGATGACGCAGACTAGGGGGGAAAAGAGAGATCTTCTACATGTCTGGAGACAGTAAGGACTCCTGAGGTCTGTCCTGCATCCTCTTCCTGACTACATGTCAGCGTGGTTTGATGTCTTATGCTAAAACACTTGAATGAGGCTACAGTTTTGGAGTTCTAGTGAAAAATACTTGAAGTTCGCCTGCCTCCAGATCTTAGCCGGGCACTCTGCCCTCCCCATCCCCTCTGGTTGTATCACATTTGCTCAGTGCCAAGGATATTTGAAGGTGTCCACCTGCCAGAGACTTCCTAAGGATTTATTTGGGTTCATGAAGTGTTTGAAAAGCCTGAGTAAAACTGCTCTGGAAAGAAATGTGTTTTAATGCAAGCCAAATCATAAATCAGGCCATCCCTAACACAAGTGAGATGAGGCTGATATGAGAGGGGAAGGCTGTGCTTCTCCTTCACTGGCAGTCCTGTGTCCCAGTGCATCACTCCTGTGTGGACCAGCTTGGTTATTCTGGTACTCAGCTGTCAGGGGGTGGGATGGCAGCAGGGCTAATGGAAGTGTTGCCACAGCCCATATTATTTTCCTAATAAAGCCCATTTTGTCATAGGGATGCAGCTGGTATCAGGCTGAAATCAGTGCCCCTGAGCACCATTTCCAGAACAGGTTGGGCACAAGCACTATTTAAAGCAGTCGGGTGTCCCAGGCACAGCCCCTGTGGTGACCTGCATCTCACTGTTCTTTGATGGGAACTGGGAACTCTGCACCAAACCTGTTTGCCAATCCCAGTCCCTTCCCCTGCAGCCATGGTGCAATTAGATTTTCATTTGAATTATGTAAAAAGGATGGTGTCAGTCATTTCTCTGCACTGAATTTGTGGAAGGGCAGCTTAGTAATTTATGTCTTTAATATCCAAGGACAGCGTTTGTGAGACCTTCTGTTGCTGCCACCGAGGATGAGAAGCAGCCTTCCAAGACAGACTTTTGCAGTGGGCCCCAAAAAGGTGCAGGAAGCACACCAACAGGTGTTTGCATTAGTGGTTTCAACAGGGACAGGATTTCTTAATTAGCAAGACCTTCTGAAAAAGATCCTGGTACAGAACCATGGCTAAAATCAATCAGACAAAGCCGAGTGGATTTCTGCACATCTAAAGGCAGGAAAAGAAATAGCACAAGATCCTCTCAGTGCTGCAGAGAGGAGGATTTTACTGCTGCTGAGCAAAGCTTGTGTGCAGCATCTCTGCATCCCGGCAAAGGTGGGATAACCCAGTGGCTGGAGCAGGTAGTGCATCCAAAAGAAAGCTGGGAGGGCTGGGAAAGGGCAGCCCTAGTTTTGAGGAAGATCATTAATTCTCTCCCAACGAAGAACTTTGAGATGTTGAGATGAGCTACAAGAGTGCTGAGGATTACTGGTTTGTGTCTCTTGCCACCAGGTCCCTGGGTTAGAGAGGCAGGAACTGAAGGCAGGGCTGGGAGCCCCATGCTCTGTCTCCAGCCCTGCTTCTGCAGCACAGGAAGCCCTTTCCTAAAGGTTAGGAAAGGGATTGTGTGCAAGTTCTTTCCAAAACCCCCAAATCAGGCTGCTAGCCAGGGTTTTAACCCTGCTCAGAGGGCAGAACACACAGAACCTGGCAGGATCAGGCCCTGCTTGTCTCTTTATCCCTCCCCAGCTCTGCTTGAGCAATAACCTACTTTTTTTGCAGAAAGAACATCTTGGATTACGTTGCTGCAAATGAGAGGTTTCAGTCATGGTATCGGATGAGCTGCAGGTAAGCAGCGGGTTTAATGTCAGCTTTTTTGGCAGCTTCTTTATTCTCTCTCCACTTTGCACAAACAAACCGTGAGGAAGTTCATTTTCCTTTTTAGCCACAGCATTTGTCAACATGGCTTCCCAATAATCCTCTCCATGCAGATAAAGGCAAGCTGGCAGCCACACCAGAGCCCTCACCTCAAGCCTGCTGCCCACTCTGGTTCAGTAAGGGATTTTCTTTCCTCTTGCAGGGCAGAAGTTGTGCCCACGTGAAGGATCCTAAATCCCAGCATGACACTCAGCTACCTTCAACTCCATCCTAATCAGCTCTGTGCAATTAAGGTGCCAGGGAACAAAACCCCAGACCCCAGAGGGTGTGGGATGTAGGGCTCTTCTGCCCTCACTAGGCAATCTGGGGCATCATCCACCAAAATCCAGTCCAGGGTATAGGGAGGGAAAGAGAAACTTCACATCACTTGGGCTGCCTCTGTCCCTTGCACATTCATTCTTTTTGGCCTTGAAAGGCTCTTGGACCGAAGTCTCACTTTATATTAAAAACAACTACCACATAACCCTCCAAATCAAAGCTTGACACAGGCCAGGCTGCACACCTGTGGGTTGCCAGCTCAGGACCCTGTCCAGGCTTCACACTGCCCCAGTTTAACCAGTGAGGGCAGGAGAAGGAGCTGACTGTGCCAGGGAAGCAGCACCTACTTTCCCAGCTCCACGCCCAACTGTTCCCGTTCGGTGCCTGCTGGTTTGGAAGACTTTAACTTGCAGCCTCCTTAACTGCTTCATTTCTGCTATTTTGCACTATCCCACTCCCAACAACATCACCAAACTCTCCAGCAGTGTGAAGGCGGGTGAGCTGAGATGCCCCTGCTGCTGAGCTAAACAGCATCAGGGCTCGTTTTACTGCTTAGAAATCTGTAAGGAATCAAGCAGGTCGATGAATAATCCAGTTTAAAAATCATAACAGAGGGGCTGGGTAACTGTATAAAACACTGGCCTAAATTCATACATCAAGTGACAAACTGTAATGAAAAATTAAAGGGCTCTGCTTGGCACCAGTTGGGTGCTGTATGATTTGAATCCCGGGAAGCTTCATACGGAGCAGCTCTGCCCGTGTCCCTCATGCCTGCGCAGAAATGGTGCAAGGGTTCAGACAACCCGCACAGGCATCAATTTTTTTCCCCCAGCTTGTGGCTGTTCAAGCTCAGCAGTGCTAAAACGTGACGTGGGCTCACAGAGGACACGTGCAGCCCGTGGAGTGAACTGCAACCTGAACAGCTCTCCCAGAAGCTGGGCTCCGTGTCCTTCTAGTAATAAATTCCTCCTGGACAGTGTTTCAGGGGATTGCTAGGATTTGAGGAGAGAGGAGGCTGGCTGGAAGTGAAACAGGCTCCAGGTTTATCCTTGAAAGCCCCTGCGCTGCAGAGCCTGGGGCTGCCTTTGGCAGCCTGCCTGAAGGAAGATGTCAGTGGAGGCTGAAGGCTGCCTCGTGCTGTATGAACCCACCAATCCCCTCCTCGGCCAGCTAAGTTGGAGATAAATCTCCCTATTAGCAATGCATAAAGCAGGCCAAAATTCGAACAGCTTCTTAAGCAGGAGGTGAATCAAAAGCTCAAAATAACTTTAAATAAGTCCTTTCTGTGCTCCGGGCTAGAAAGTGGTTGTTTTGGAGCTTTCCCATAGTGTGCCTGGCCTGCCTGCTGGGAGAGAGGGGTGCTGAGCAAGACAGCAAAATCAGGTAAAAAATAACCCCATCCCCAACGTCAGCAGCAGAGCTGAGAGGAACCAGAAGTCCTGAGCTGTTTCGAAGTTGTGTTAAATAATAAAGGAGAGAAATGAATAAATTAGCTGAGCATCTATTTAGGTCAGCCCTCTCCGTTTCTCCCAGCCGCCTCCGTGTGCCTCCTCCCCGCAGCGATCAGCTGTTCGGTGCACGCTGTGCCTGTGGGTCCGCTCCCTCCCTGGGAACAGCCGGGCTCTCGGGAAGTGCGGGCTGAGCAGGTGTCACGTCGCCTGCACACGTTCACCCCAGCCTTCGGAAGCGGCAGGCGAGCTTCCTTTTCCGTTACTGGGGCAAAAAGTGTTCTGGAAAATCCCGTTAAAGCACCAAGCGTGGGCTGCGCGCACATGGCTGCTCCCTTCCTGGCGCTGTCCCCCGCCCGCAGCCCCGCAGGAGCTGCAGGTCCTGCCCCTCGCGATGGAGCTGCGTCTCCCTGCTCTGCCCGCTCCGCTGCTGCCAGCCTGGTCATCACCCAGCTATTTCCCATTCCCAGCTTCCAACCACGGCAGCACTCCCACCTTTGCAGGCTATCGTTCCCCACCTTGCAGGTGCCTAAGGCTCGGTTATGTGATTGCAGTTGGCATCTGTTGATTTGGGGACATCCAGCCAGATGGACCAGGCTGATTGACACAGATGGAGAATCGGCTTTTAAACCCCTAAGCTCCCCTCAAATCATTCAAATGCTTCCAGAAAAATGGAACGACTGTGCAGTCCTGTATATATGTCCTGATTTATGTGTTTCCCAAGCCTGAAAAGCCAGAACATCTCGTGGGTTTCAGCTATAAGCAAGCTGGATAAACACTGACCAAGATGGAATTACCTACATCAAGGGCTGCTCCATCTCAGCCCAACTCCTGCTGGTCCTCCCAAACCCCACAGGTAGCTGGAGAAGGTCTCCAGTGATGAACCCAGCCAGAAGCAGCATCCAGGGTGTAGGCAATGGAAAATGAGATGTTTCTAAGTTTGGCCAGGCTTAGCTGGCTCCTCGCAGGTCCCAGCCTGTGAGTCACCGGTACGTGGGCCACCAGCACGGCCTCCCCTCTGGAGGAAGGAGTGGAGGTGGAAAAATAACAAGAGGAAACCAGTTGTTAGTAGTGCCAGCTCCAGGGAGAGTGGGAGGAGGTGGCAGTCCTGGAGAGAAAGGTCAGGGCTGCATTGCAGGCTGCTGCCTGATTTTAAATCCTGCCCTCCTGCTAGGAAGCTGCTTACAGGAACACACTTGGGCAGTATGTATGGAGGGTCTGGGCTGATCTGAGGGGAGAATGAAAGCCTCCAACAACAGCCAGGGGTGATGGAGGATTTGTTTCTGGTCCCTGCTTACTCATCTCCTCTGATTTCTACTGAGCTGAAACTGAGTACCCTGTAAAAATTTTGGCCCCTTGCAAACATTGTAAAAGAAGATGCACTTTTCAGATGCACTGGGAACAGATACATCCAAAAATAAAATAATGCAGGTGTTCAGCCTCTTCTGGTGCCTCAGCACTCCTAACTGGTGCTAACTGGAATGCACCAGTGGGGGACACAAACCTCAGCTACTGTTCCCATGTCCTTGCCATCAGTCCAGGAACACTTGGCAAGGCTGTGCCATGACATCTCCCCTTCCCACAGGGATATCTGCAGCTGTGGATCAGCACTTATGCTCTCCCGCAAGAATTCCTTTTCTCCCAAACCCTCCCATCTGACAATTGCCACCAGTTGCCAGTGATTTTTCTCACCTCCTATCCCAAATGCTCAGAGCCAGCTGTCTCTCTGCTGGTAGACTGGCACTTTCCATCAATGAAACCATTTCTATGTGCCTTCAAGGAAATTATAACAGCTGTCAGAGGGAAAAAAAGGCACAGCCAGGTAGGATGCCAGGTCAAGGGGGAAACTGCTGTGTGAGACTTGCTGCTTCTCGCTGGTGATGCCCCTTCTCCCGGAGCGGGACTAATTCTCCCACTTGGAGCCGGAGCGGGATCTGTTATGCTCAGGCTCCCTCTAGTGCTCCATGCCCCGTTGTTCCTGCCTTCTCTGGAGGTGTATCGGCCATTTGTCCCCGGGGACTGCCCATCGCCCTCGCTGCCCTCCGGCATCGCTCAGCTTCACAGTACAGCCAAGCCCTGCTTGCTCACAGGCTGGGAACAGCCCTAAAATCGCCCCAAAGCCACCGGCACCTGCCAGAGCAGGGGCCTCTTGGGGAGTTGCCAGACAGCCCAGTCCGGGCTCTACTTGCTGGGATGAAGGAGGATGATGAAGGTGGCCATATCCCACAGGGTGCTCCACCTGACAAAGCACAGCCCTGCACGCTGCAGCTGCACTTCGGTGGTGTCTGCAGAGCGAGTGGAAATGGGAGGGGATGGGTGAAGTGACCGAGCTGCCCTGGCAGCAGCCCAGGGTGGGAATCCTCCGTGTGAGCCATCAGGGCTAGCCAGAAGCATCCCTGCACTCTCCCCACTGCTCGGTGCCTCCCCACAAGGGAGCAGTTTGTAGGGTCTGTGCCGAGCAAAGTCAGCTGGACTCCTGATCAACACCTGCTTATCGCTGGCTTTGTGTTCACTGGAGAGATGTGCTGTCACACTGTGTCCAGCATCCTACATGAACATGGCCTTTCCTTGTCTTCTTCCTGTGGAAATGGGGAGGAAATTTCTTCGTGTTTTGGGAAATGACCAGGCCCAGCCTCTGTTCAAGCCCCTGTAAAACTCAGCCTGGCTCAGCTCAGGCTCTGGCACCATGCTGGACAATGGACAGTCCCTGGCATTGCTGAATGGGGGCAGCCCCAGTAACTCTTCACCCCAAGTCAAAGTCACCTCACAGGGAGGGAGGAGGCAAGCTAGGGGAGGCTGCTGAAATGTGGTGTCAGCACGAAAACTGTGACAGACCTGACAGAGATCAAACAGCATAAGTGTACATGATGCAAGGACAGTGACCGAGATACAGTTGTCAAAGGCACTATGGGATTTTTATATTATGATTTTTTCATAATTGTTTTGCAGCTTGAGTAATTTCCATCCTATTTAACGAGCACAGCTCCTTTAATAGAAGACACTTGGGCTAACGTGCACTAATTAAGTCTGTAATCACTAGAAGCATGACTAAAGGTTTTGAACCGGCCAATCATTCTCAGTAACACTGTAATTAGAGGCACAGCAGCTCATCAGGGCACGGGAGAAATTCAAGGGGGCTTGATCACCCAGTGGTGTAAATGGGCCCTGGTCCTGCCTTGGATCATCCTTTTCACCTCGTTCTGTGCATTGGTTTGCAGTGATTTATAAACTGCCCTGGATATGTTACACTCAGCCCCATGAACTGAATGCTCTTCCACAGTTTTATTTTATTAATTTGGCTTATGGATCTTGTAATCACCTGGGCATTAAGCACAGTTTTTCTAATCCCCACCTGTCTCACTGCTCATCTGAGTGGCCCCCAGCAGCAGCTGGGAAAGACTCCCAGGGAGATCCAACAGCAACAATTGCAGCAAGACCCTGAAAAAACTTGGAAAAGGTGGATAGAACATGAAAGTAAACCCTTCTGTTTCTTCCCATGGAGGAAGGCTCAGAAATTAGTTTAAAAGATCAAGAGTTTTCATAATCTAATGGCCAAGCTCAGGGGGCTGGCAGCCTTTCTGCCTTTTGCAATGCAATGGAGGCAAACACACCTCTGGGTTTCAGCTCTGTCTTCCACTGAGCTTGGCTCTCTGTGTTATCAGGAAAGTCAGGGTTTCTCTCTACCGTTGGCTGCAATTAGCTGGTCACAGTGGTGTACAAATATTTTAAGACTGGAGCTCTCTACAGTGGAAGGAATTTTAAAAAAACAACAGTTTAAAAAAGTCTGATGTTTGCGTATCAAGGAGGATTTTGAGCAGACCTTCATATTCCAGCTGCAAAACGCCAGAATAGCAATAAAAGAATATTGCTATTTTCATCTATTTTTAACAACAGCTGCCCAGAATGGGGGTGGGGCTGGGAAATGAAGCCAAATACATTTTGCATCTTAGGTCTTGCTCAAAATAAGAGAAATACTGAATTAAATTGCATTAGCTTTCTTTTTCCTGCCTATTTTCATTTCACTCACATCAGTGTTACCCAACTACTAAGGATAATCTATTTTTCCCTGTTTTTATAATAGAAGAGCTTGCTTATAGCTCTCTGAACCTGAGGCAGAGTAGCAATTGCTCTGCAAGCAATCAGCCACTGAAAAAATAGCCAGATCACTCTCTGCACTGGTTGTGGGGCTTTTGGTCACTGGGCTAGCTTTTTCAGTCTGGGTTACTTTAAGCAATTCACTTGTGCCTCTCATTGTAAAATAAAGGCAATGCCATCAACAGATGTCAGTCTGTTCCCACAATGCAGAACAGCCCGGGCCTCTTCTGCTCATTTTTCAAAGGTTCCCATTTGAAATCACAGCAGCCTTGGCCAGAAATGCTGCAATTAGTCAACAGATACAACCCCAGGGGCTTGGGCAAGCTTGGCCTTTGGCTCCCCTTACTCCTGTGCCACTTCACCATGGGAGACGCCTCAATCCATGACCACAAGTCCAGTCTTTCCTTGGACACTTCCGGGGACCATGGCTCCACCACCATGCTGACAAACCATTGCCATGTCTACCTTTTCCATGAGGAAATTTTCTCATCACAGTCATCATTTCAGTCTTTCTTCAGACAGACTGAAACACCAAACTTCAGTCCCTGTCTTTTGCAGGAGTGAAACTTTAACCTCGCAGCATGGCCGGAACACAGCACAAACCCCTGCACTGTGCCACGTCTTTGCTGGGCATAGGAGGGCTTTGGGAGTCACCGAGGTGGCACAGCTTTCTGTCCGAAGGCAAACAGTTATTCGAGCTTCTGGTGCTTCATACAAATAAAGATGAACGGCACTGAATGAACCTGCCCTGAGGAGCGTTGCCTGTGCGCGACTGCATTGCCCGAGCACGGTGGAACGCGCAGATAAACCGAGCCCGGATTCTGACGGGGCCGAGAGCCTCAGGCTCCCGCGGGGGTCGGGGAGGGCCCCGGGGAGGGCGGCCTCGGCTCCCGGCTCCCTCGCCCCGGCCAGCAGAGGCCATGGTCGGGGGGCACGTTAGTGCGGGGACCGTGTTGCTGGAAACCGCGTTGCTGGGGGAACGGCGTAGCCGATGGACCCGGTCCGCCACGTCGCCGGGTGTTGCGGTCCTGACGCGGCGGGGCCTTCCCGGGGCAGGAGCGGCCTCCGGTCTCTCACGGAGCCGGAGGGGGAGCGGCGGCCGCGGGAGCCGGGGCGGTGCGGGTAAAGAGCAGGGTTTGGGAAGGCAACAAGGAAACTGCTGGGCAGAACTACAGGACACGGGGTTCCGGCCCGGCCCTGATTCCCGGCAGCCCCTGCGTTGCTCCCTCTCTTCCGGTCCGGCGGCGGCGGCGAGCGCGGCTCCGGTGAGGGCGCCCATCCGGCACCATCCGCGCCCATCCGGCACCAT
>VZRH01008301.1:806984-820149 GCA_013397555.1 Urocynchramus pylzowi
AAAAAAATAGTTAATTGCTTTTTCTTCCCCAGACAATGTGGACTTGTGTCACATTCCTTAGATGCTTTTGGGCACCAGAGGTTCACTACACGTGCACTGAAAACTGCGAACTGATTTGGAGTTGCACAGATCCATGGATTCCTCAGGGTGGTTTTCATTCATTGTTAGCACATCCCCTGTGTGGGTGCTCAGCCAGGCTGATCCTCCAGGGGGGACTGTTTTTTCAGCCTGCTCACCCACTCGCTGGCCTGTCATATCATGTTACATTCCTTGTGCACTTGTTCCTGTGTTTTAGCCAACAGTGAAATCCACCCACATCTCCTCACCCTGCAGCCTTTGCTGTCTGACTGGGAGTACAGGCAGTGTGTTAAGGCAGGCCAGCCTGGCAGCAGTTTTCCTGGCTTCCCAACCTCCTATTCTAAGGATGGAAAAAGCCTAAACAGTCCCAGTGTATCTGCTCTTCTAGTGACAAGTTTTGGCTGCTACAAGACCTTTGTCTTCTCTCTCCAGCCACCACCTTCTCTGCTTTACTCTTGGAAAGACTGACTGAGCAGCAGGTGAGGCTGTGGCTTTCTGCTGCCAGTGCCATTGAGCCAAGGAGGAAGAGCCAAGACACAGGGCCAGGTGGCTCTTCCCAGCCATCCTTTTCCCTGGGTCACAGCACAGTCCAAGCCACCAAGCTGACTGAAGGAAAGACGTTAACCTTATTTTTCCTCTTGTTGACCCTCCAGGGAGATAAAGCCTGGAGGCTTTAAGCAGTGGAGAATATCTTGGAGAAGTCCTTTTTGGATACTGGGATTTGTCCAGGACAGAGGAGGATAAGGGGGCTGTCAGTGATGCCTGATGTGATGTGAGGGAAGGTGGGGGCTGCCTGTGGGCTGGGTGGCCGTGGGTGTTCCCAGGCCTGGGGTAAAACATGAGGACATGCTGTCCTCACAGGTTTCAGTGGGAAAGAACTGCTGTTGCTACACTGCAGAGGCAGAAAATGTTTCTTTTTCATCTCTAGGCTACAGATTAGTTGGAAACAGAATGTGTTAACACCTGGGAGCATTTCCTGTCACAAGGTTCTTAGACCCATATTTCCATTGCCTTCTGGTGCACCTGTAGTCCTGCTGAATCTGCAGTAGCTATGGCATCAAGGGCTTGGAACCCTTGGGGAGACCCCTTTGAGTGGGTCAAACAGATGTTTGTGTTAAAGCTATTTCCAAAATACCCTAGGTTTCTAGCTGACAGGTTCATTTTCTTAGTTTTTCTGTTGTTATAAGCCTTGGTTGAGCAAAATATTTAGTGCTACTTGTCCAGAGGAAAGACACAGCCATGTCCTTGCAAACAATCGACCACCTCTCTCATCCCTGTTTTCCCTGAACTGCAATATTTCATTATTGCTATACATGAAATTGTGTCCCAGCTCTTCAGGGTGCCATTTCCAGAGAAGTGGGGAAAAAAATTCTGGTTTGGGGAGGAAAGGCAGAAGAACAACCAGCATACCTGGGGCACTGGCCCAGCAGTGTGGCCACCCAGGGCCGAGGGCAGCATCGCCAGGGCTTGCACCAACAGTCCCGTGCTTGCCCTGCCAATGTTTATTTTGCTTGGGTAAACGATTGACTTTAGCAACACGACTGCAATGTGTGAGTTGCGCTGGGGCTGTAATTCAATGGGAGGAGGCAGCTATGTGCAGGGAGAGCTGCTAATGCCACAGGAATGCTGCGCTTCCTTGGGACGAGAGGAGACAGTGCTGGGGACAGCGTGGCTCCTTGGCCCAGCTGTCTCCCTGTGCCTGGGAGCTGAGACACAGAGTGGGGTTGTGCATTTCTCAGTGGCCCAAATCAATGTGCTTTGTCAGGGAAAATTGGGTGTCTCATTTTTTTGTAGTGAGGCTCCCACCCAGGGCTGCAGGAGGACTATGAGGGGCCAGTACCTGCCTCCCACCAGGCTGGAAGACAGGAAGGAGCATCCAGTCCAGCTTAGGAATGGCTTTTATTCATATTTCCAAAGCAAACTGAGGTCTTCTGTTGGCATCACAGGGTGCCAAATCAGGCTGGCAGGGAGGAGGAGAGGGTGTACCCTCGGGATAGGCAGGGTGAGAGTAGGGAGGAGAGGGACTGTCCCTGGCACATGGATGTCAATGATGGCTGACGGGGGTTTTAATTCATATTTCATTGCCAAAATGCTGCCAATGCTCCAGTTAAACCAGCAGGCACCATTGCCAGCTCCCGAGCCTGCTCACCATTGTGGGGTGAGGAGATGGAACATGGCAGCTCCCCACAGAGCTCATGGCCCTGTTGGATGGACTTTGCTGTTGGGCTGGCAGCAAAATACCTCCTTGGAGGCTTAAAGCTCCAGCTGTGATGTCATCTTGCCAGAAGTAACCCCCAGCAGTGGTTTCATTAATCATGAGTGCACAACAGGGGTGAAGCCGTCACTGAATCTCCAAGGAATAACCAGCTGAGGCACTGGGTATTAACAGGTTTTATTTCCGCCTGGCCACCCTTCTCAGCACTCAGTCTTCATGCTGGTAGCCAGGGGACTTAGTCAAGGAGATGAGATGCAGAGCTGGAGGGTTTAGGAGATTCAAGCTGTCCATCTGGCCTCAGATTTATTCAACCCCCTTCATAAACTCCAGGAACTCTGCCAAGGGGAAGACATTGGAGACAAGAGGTGTGAGGTGAGACTGAAGTGCTCTCACAGCTGCCAAGTGTGCTCTTGGCAGCTTTTCCCAGCCCTGTCTCCTTTTCCACCCTCACGATATGCGAGAGGCCAATGGGGGGATGGCTACTGTTCCTCTGACTATGGCAAGGACTCCTTGTGACTCCTGCTGGAAATGTCACTGGAGCCCAGCGTCACCCTCAGCTGCCACCACATGGCCTGGACATCATTTTGTCAGCACCACAAAGATACAGCCCCTCAGAAATGGTGCTGGTGTTAAGGGGGCAGGAGGGGACTAGTGAGAAGTGGCAGTGCTTCAGTGCAGCAAGGGGACAGGTAAGGCAGCCCCAGGTCCTTGCTCCCATTTCACAAAGGTAAGAACACCCCCATCCCTGTGCACACATGCTCCTGTCAGATGTATTGCCCAGCACTGCCTGCATGAGCTCGTGCTCTTCCAAGAAAGCAACCAAGACCATGGGAGCTGCTCAGGGGCACGACCAAGGGCTTGTGACCAACCACATGCAAGAAAGAGTCCTACCATCATAGTCAATCCTGCCATCGTTGTTTTTATCCCCATCTTTCATCAGTTCTTCTATGTCATCCTCGGTGATGGTCTCTCCTGTCGCCTGCAGCATGATCTTCAGCTCCTCGAGGTCAATGTAGCCATCAGCATTTCTGTGCCAGGACAGAAGAGCTCAGCACCAGACAGAGCTGCTGGGGAGGGGGGCCAGGCTGGCTGCACCCCTCCCACCCCCCCACCTCGCTGTGCTCATGGCTCTTACTTATCAAACATCCTGAAGAGGTCTGAGAGTTCCTCTTCGGTTTTTCCTTTGCTGTCATCTTTCATACACCGGACCATCATAACCAGGAACTCATCGAAGTCCACGGTGCCGCTGCCTGAGGGAAGAATGGACTGTGTGGGGCCAGCTGGCCAGCACTGGGACCTGACTGAGCACCACACTACTCCATGAGCAGCTCCACCAGACTGGCCAACCCAGCTTCCTTGCACAGCCACATGAATTCAGAACCCCAAAACCTTAAGTGGTGGTGTTAAACCCATTATGATTTCAGTTAAAAACTAAGACTGCCATCAGACAGTGTCTCTACAAGTCAAACTGGAAGAATATAGAAGGTCTGATGCCTCAGTCTCTTCTCATACTGGGCTTGAAGAATGCAGGAAAGGGGAGCCCAGCTGGAGCCATCAACTGGAGCAACAGGGGATGGATGGGCAATGCCTGTGAGGGATCACCCTTCCCTTCAGTAACCAAGGGCCAAAACTCAGGAGAGCAGCCCTGCAGCAAGAGTCAGCTCTCAGGATGCTGGAATAAGTGACTGAGGCCCTTCACTGACCTTGTAAGTGAGTTTTCACCTTTCACTATCATTTTGCCTTGGCAAAAGTCCTTCTGGAAGCACCAAAGAATGGAAATTCCTGCTATGGAGATATCTCATTTAGGTATTAATAATCAAAGCTCCAGGGGGCAGGTATTCTTGCAGCGTGGTTTTGCATCTGCAGTATAGTAGTGCTGTTTTCAGTGACTCAGATGCTTTCCTTTTTTGCCTGAATTTTAACTGCTTTTTTATTTTCCAGTTACTTAGTTTGGTATTTCTGCCCAAATGCCCACAGTGGATTTTGTTATGTGTGATCATCAGTACACTGATTTAATCAGTATTGACAGTTAGTTATGTGGGGGTGAGTACACTTGAGCAGTGAGAGGCTTTCCTGATGATAGAGTCCTCTAAGTGGCATTTCTGAAATGGCAGTTCCTACATTCAGCCTGTATTTTGTTTTTCAAAAGGATTTGTACAACTTCACAGTACCCCCCAAAATCAGTTCAAGCAGTCTGATCATTGTAGGAATAAAAATTTCTATAGTTTCTCTTTGCCTAGAAATTCCATAAAGGAACCATGCTGAGGTTTGGTGGGTGTTTAGTGTCCTTTGAATTCACAGGAGGTCACACCCCACAGCTGTGACTGTCCCCAGCAAGGATCCTGCACTGCACAAATGGCCCCCACACCCCCAGATGTGGGGATGGTGCTTGGGAGAGTGGAAGAAACCCAAACTTCTCACCATCTTCATCCACCTCATCTATCATCTCCTGCAGCTCCTCAGGGGTGGGGTTCTGCCCCAGCATCCTCATCACCTTCCCCAGCTCCTTGGTGCTGATGCAGCCATCTTCTGCCCCCAGCACGAAGATGTCAAAGGCAGCCTTGAACTCTGCAGAGAGAGGGAAGAGGAGATGTGAGGGGGTCCTGCCCTGCACCCGGAGCCTGCGGGCAGGGGGCTCATCCCAGACACACCCTCCCCTGACTGTGCACCCCAGCAGTGCCCAGGCATGGTGTTGTGGGACACCAGGCACACCACAGAAACTGCCTTGCTGTAATGCGGGTGGATCAAAATCTCTGGGTCATGCCCTGCCTTGGCCAGCCTGGCCAAAGCATTTTCCAGAGTGTTATTGCTGAGGCAGGCATGGCTGCTGCCTAGGGAGCTCCACTTCAGGCTGTGGTGTCAGGTTGAAGGTGCACCTACCATTTTTTTGCTCTTCTGTCAGCTGTTCAACCTGTAAGGAAAACACAGACACCAAGTAATTTTAATTTTGTCAGCATCACAATAATTGCTAAAAGGACATGTTGTTTGTTCAACAGCCTTTGCCAGGGTCAACCAAGCCTTGCAAGAGGCAACCTTGTGGACCAGGGAAGGTACAGCCAGGAGGAGTTTAACACAGCAAGTTTTTGCAGTCTGAGAGATTCTTACTTTTAAAAAAAATTATTCACATCTCCTTTGAAGCAAATGTAACTTCTCTAGAGTAGTAGAGATACTAATACATGGCAGAAATAGCCTTTGTACAAGCAGGGAAAGCCCACTGGAAAAAGAATATGCCTCTGTCAACCATTTGGGGATAATTTCTTATTGCTGGCAGGTTTCACTGCAGGATGGCTGCACTGTTGAGGGCTGCTCACATGTGGGCCAATGCCAGATCAGAGATGATATGTGCTTGAGAGTTCCCTGGGGAGGGAGAGGTACACAAGGCTATTCCTTGTAGTTGTTTAGTTGTTTTTCAGGCCTAGATTCAGGGAACCTGCTACCCTATCCAGAGCTTAACTGCTCTGCTTCCATCTCAGCCAGTGTTATTACAAAGGTGTCTGGCTCTGAAGGGAGCTGCTCTTCCCTTTAGTCTGTTTTGGGAATCTCTCTGAAGAAATGGCCTGTGGAGCCAACAGGCATTAGCTAACATGGGCTGGCAGACTATTCCCAAACTCTGCCCTAATTCAATCCTCACAAACCATCAGTGGGAGCTTATTAGATAGCGTGAATTAATGAAAATAACCAGTGAGGAGAGCAAAGGGGAATCAATCAGCTCTGTGCCGTGTCGGTGTAGGTGCTTGGCACCGTGCCATGGTGGATGGGAACTGTCACCATTAGTTTATTATCTTACTGTAAAACTTTCATACCATCTCTGTGAGTTCTCATGGGCAGCTCCTTACAACTCTGACTCCTTTTCTCTTTCTTCCACATGGCCAGCTGACTTCTTCCTGTCCCTAGCACAACCACCTAACCCTTCCTCCTCACAGCACAGCCTCCAACTCTCCTCTCAGCCACCTAATCNTTTCATACCATCTCTGTGAGTTCTCATGGGCAGCTCCTTACAACTCTGACTCCTTTTCTCTTTCTTCCACATGGCCAGCTGACTTCTTCCTGTCCCTAGCACAACCACCTAACCCTTCCTCCTCACAGCACAGCCTCCAACTCTCCTCTCAGCCACCTAATCCACTCTTTTATAAGACCCATCCTTACTGGACATAGCTGTGCCCTATTAAGGGCAGGCCTGTTCCTAATCCCTGGTAATTAGTATAGCTGGTAATTAGTACAGCTGCAACTCCTCAGGGGTGAGATTGCCTTCAGCACTATCTCTAGTCTCCTACAGTGCCATACTTGTTTAAGTGCCTTTCTCTCTTTGGCTTTATTCCCGCTGAACTTGCTGCCCTCACCACCATGTCCAACTGCCCCTTTGGAAGCATCCATGAAAACATCAACTTTTCCTTCCTGTGCTGGTCAACAGCCTCTCTAGATCCAGCCAGGTAGGGCCCCATGCCTGCCCTGTCTGACCCCACTAGAGTCTCCTTGCTGCCACCCCCATGCAAATGGCCCCAAACACCCATACTTGCCATGTTTTGTTTGGGGCAGCACCCCACAACCCAGGGTTGTGTCTGAGTGAAAGCTGATTCTTTTGCCCTGAAGGGCAATGGCTTTGCAAAAGCCAGCTGGTTCTTCCTGCTTGCAGCAAGAACCAGAGAAAGCACTTTTTCTTAGCAGGACAGAGCCTGTGGGAAGCAGGCAGAGCATTTAATCCTACTCCCCATGCTCCAGGAGGTGAGAACTTGGTAGAAAGCACTAAGGATGGTGGCAAGATTTTCCTCCACTGGAGGAAACCCAAGCCCAGTGTGTTTCTGGTGCTGCTGAAGGCAGGCAGGCAGCTGCTGACCCTCTGTAGTCACTTTTTGGGCAGAGCAAGGGTAGCCACCACCACGATGGCCACAGCCACGTCCTGCTCTGTAACATGACGCTCCTGGCGCAGTCGCTATTTATATGCCTGGGTGAGAGAGGTGCTGGAGATAAAGATGAACTTCCCGATTGTTCCCAGGCTTTGGTATTTATCCTTGCAGCCCTTTATCTGGACACTTGTCCCTGGCACTGTTCTAGGCACTGCATAACAGAGCTTAAAAATATTCCCAAAATAGCTTTGTGTTTGCACACCCTTATCTAGGCATGAGTGGGTAAGATGAAAATCCATTGGGTTCTCCGGCTGCACGTAGGGGATTTGGCATAAATGTAATATTAATATATGCTATTAGCATGCAGAAAATATACAACTATTCTGTTTTGAAGCCTCCTTGAGTACTGAAGCAATAGATGTGGTGTATATAAATTAAATGCATTGTTGCTGTAGAGTGATATTTTTGTCACAGAAATGTCTTTTGAGCTGTTCATAGTTTGTTCTGGACATGGGTGCTGTTTGCTGCCTTATTCCTCTTTTCCCTCTACATCATTCCAGGAACAGGTTTTTTTGACTGCAATGTGGGAAGGCAAGCTCTGAGCTCACAGCACTGCAGCAGCTGTTGTAATGCCAAATCTGCTGTATTTTGCTTTTATCAGCTCCTCTCTCCATCCCATGGTTCCATTTGAAGTCAGACAGGGGGCACTGAAGTTCTTAATTTTTTTTTTCCACAGGTAAATGTTTTCATTACAGTCTAAATTGTGGGAAAGAGAACCACAAAAGAGCTGTCTGTCTCAGCTGTGCCTGGCTTGGACTTGTTTTGCCTCTGTAAAGGTGTTGGGAGTTAATGCCCAGGACTCAAACTCTACATTTACCTAATTAATGGCCATGTAGTCCCTTTACAATGAGGAAAAAGCCTGTGCCTTGAGTCACAGAGAGCTTATTTAATTAAAAACCTTAATTAGAAAGGCCTGGATTTCCTTTGCTTTTACAGGTTCCATTTTTCTCCATTTTGAAGGTGTTGGTTGGGGGACTCAGCCTTTCCTGAACCTTTTCACACTATCAGGATCACTACAGGGGTTCCATTTCTGAGGATCAAGGCTGACCAAAGGACAGGAGATGTGTGAGCATTAGGGGTTTTTTTCTTCCGTTATCTACCAAGGACTATATTCCTTCCCTCTAAAAACCTTGGCCTAATAATAAGACTAGTGTGATGCATTTTTTGTGCTCTTGCTTAAAATCAGACTTGATCAGCTGTATATTTAAGGGGGGAAAAGCACCAAGAAGCTCTTACTGTAAATCCAGTTATGGATGCAATAGCAATCCACACAATCCAGAATCTATTTTCATCCTTATTCCACTTGCACATCTCTATCTGTCTACATTACAGAATAATGCAGAGTTCTTATTACAGACCAAATAGTTTGGGTTTACACAGTGAGCACAGTGTGCAGCTGTGGAAGTTAAAATAGCCTAAGGATGCTCCACATTCCCCAGGGCATAGCTCACATTCTGGATTCTGCACAGCACAGAGCAGGAGCAGCAAAGCAGAGGAGGAGGTTTGGAAATAACAGAAAAAAACAAGGGTTTTTTAAATCCCCCTGAAAAATATTCAGCTAAGGAGTGGGGGAACATAGCAATGTTGTAAAGCACCAGAAAGAAGAGGGTGAGTTTTAAGCCATACAAATAATGTTTATTTCCTGGGAAATCCTCCTCTGCTTTGTCTGGGCTAAAACCAAGTGTCATCTCTTATGCCATGCAGGTTTTATTGAGATTTATAGCTTCACCTAGGAGCCATCTCCCTGCTTTACAGTGGGGAACCAGGGGGTCATTATAAATAATTTAACAGCAGGTTGAGCGTTTCACACTTGTAAGAGGAGTGTGAAACTTCCAGAGCCATAAGAGGGAAGGGTCTGTGTCCTGGATGAGGATGTTGACTAAAAGTTGCTGCCCTATAATTATTCCTCATTTCCATTTCTCCACTGAATTATTGCTATCATAGCTTTGGGGAACCTACAACAAAAATCCTTAGATCCGTTTCAGACCGCCCTCCCCAGCCCACAGCCCCAAGGGGAGACACTCACCGCTGCCTTATAAATGTCATCCATGGCTGGGCGAGGGGCCGGGGGCTGTCGCGGTCACTCTGCCGGCGCTGCCCGCGGGCACGGCTGATATAGGGGGCTGGGGCCGGCCCACGGCAGCCCCGCATGCCCGGCCCCCCAGGAATGCCTGGCCTGCGTGCCTTGGGATGGGGACACCACCGAGCCTGCCGCTGGCACGTCCGGGGCCAGCCCCAGCCCCAGCCCCGCTCCGCGGCAGCTGGAGGTTTCCTCGTGACTTTGTTGTGGGATCAAGCCACCACTTTTCAGCAAGAGCTGCCGAAATTGCTGATATATTGCGGCTCTTGGCTGTCCTGGCTGGACCCGTGCCATCATGTCACCTCCACCTCCAGAGTGTTCCCCCTGGAAGCTGCGTTAGAAAGATTATACTGTGCCAAATAGGATTGGATATTACAGGAAAGGCACATGTCCCAAAATATCCCTGTCTAGTAGCAAATGTCCCCCGGGGCAGTGGGTGTCAGGGCCCCTCGTCCCCTCTGCCGGGTGTCCCCAACTCCACGGGGGACCTGCGGCTGGGGCCGATGCCCTCGGGGGAGCCGGTGCCGTGTGCGGGCAGACAGGGAGCATGGGGGGAATGTGCAGTCCCAGGGCCACGGAGAGAAGTGTGGAGACACGTGGAACTTTGCCCCAGTCTTCTGTTTTCAGCTAGAGCTGCAAAATGTGGGGATCAGCTATCAAAATGGGGGTATGAACTCTGTTTGATTCCAGGGATAATTGCCAGTCCTTTGGGAAATCATGACTCGCTTCACCCAGCCAGCTAGCTGACCCGTCCCCACTGGAAATAGCTAAAATCCACACTCCTGGATTGACTGTGGATTTACCACGGATTTACCCTGCCACAGTGGAGAGCAAAACACACCAAAGGCCTCCAGGTGATGAGCAGTTTTCTCAGTGCAGTGAAAAGTGTTTTAATCCACAGCAGCGGAAGACAAACATCTCTTTTTCACGATTCAGGACTCCCTCTTGTGTCCAGAGGGGCTACAGATGGCTCTGGCACCACAGAGTGACAAGGTCTCACCTCCACCTGGCTCATGTCAAAATTAGTTTGCAAAACTAAAAATGCAATTAATGCAACTGTTAGTTTTCATCTTTTCTATAAATCCGCCTTTAAGAGGAATCATGCTGCATGGAAAAACCTGCAGTCCCTACGGAATGCCCAAACCAAAGCAGCATTAACCAGGGAGCCAGGTGGTGTCAGCACAAAGTGGGGATGCAGGTGAGCATAAAGCCATCCCCACATCACATCCTCCCAGATTTTGAGTCCTGAAAGATTATCTGCAGAGCCTGATAGGAACCATGGTCCTGTGGGCACCTGCTGGCCTTGATTAGCCCAGGCTTCAGGCCAGCCCTGCCTCTGCTCAGCATAGGGGTAGCAGATGGAATAAAAAGGAAAATTGTTACATTTAAGGAATTGATTTTTGAAGCAGTTAGTCTTCCTAACTTGAATGTATTTAATATTTTGGTTGCCTTTAACACATGAAAGTCAGAAAAAGCAGCAGAGGGAAGAAGCTATTTTGTTAAAGGGCATTGGAGCCTGTTCTTAGGTGAGGGCACAGGCTAGGATGGGAGACCTGCTCTTCCCCAGAACCAAACCACCACCCAAAACCTCCTGGGCAACCCCAGAGAGACCTTCCCAATGAAGTGCTGCCCCGAGGCAAGCCCCAGTCCCTGGCTGCTTCTCCTGCCTTGGGATTCACTGCAGAGACAGCGGGGTGCCAGTTGGGCACTACCAGACACCAGGACACCAGGGGCTGAGGAATCATGCCTGGCCCTGTCCCTCCATCCTGGGAAGTGATGGCTCTGAGTCACCCTGAAAACAGCCCCTGGGATGCGTCAGAAGATATTTAGGGTCAATGTAGCACAGGAGGGGCGGCTCCAACATTGCCTTTAAAAGGTCTGCTGGAGAGAGCTGGGGTGAAATTCAGGTTGGGATGTGGAGGAAGGGTCTCTGTGTGCTTAGAGAGGGGAAATCTGGGCCACTGCCACCCTACACCCTGGCATGGGAAAGCTGCACATCTGATGCAGGCAGAGACTTACAAAACAGAGCTGAGCCCAGAGGAGAGGATGAAATCCCATCTGGCAGTGGAGGGAGGTGATGTTCCTCCCAGGGAAGGAGGCACAGGCGAGTGGCATTATGCCAACCCCTGCCTGGAGACAAAGCTTCCAGCATCCCCTGGCTCTCCTAAGCTGTTTGCTTACAAAAGAATTGGGAATTGGGGTTTTGTAGAGAAACTCAAAGCCTCTGCCATGCAAAGCACAGGGAGGGGCTACTGCAGGTATGGGGTGCTCTGAGGGAAAACCACCCTCTCCTGCTGCTTCCTGTGCCTCCTCACGTGAGCCCCATGGCAGAGAGAGAGAGTGGCTATCTATAGCCTGAGGAGGGCTGCCAGCACAAGTGCCTTTAATGTGGGCACGGCTGGCTCGGTGACACACCGGCTGTCACTGGGGTCAGGTACAGCCTGTCAACTCCAGCTGCATCTTGACATGCTGTCCCACTTGTCAGTCCCTCCGAGCTACCAAGACAATTGGGAAGCTTTACTGAGCGTTTTTCCTCCAAAACTTCATTTCAGGTTCTCACTTCCAAGCAGGTGTAACCCACTGCAAAACTAGCAGAGGCATTCTTGACGTCAAATGTAAGGAAATAAAGGGGAGAAGTCCAACTAAGTTGCAATTTTATTTGAGATTAGGAATGTTAGCAGGGCTCCTTCGGCTGTGTCATGGCTCCAAACTGCAGGAAAATGCTCCAGCATCCCCCTTCCCTGCCTTGGGCACTTGGCCTTGAGAGAGAGTCCAGACCCAGCAACAGCAAAATTCTTTAATTTACTGCTTCCTAAACCCTACTCGGACTATTTTAGCTGCAGGAGCCCCCATTTTCCCCCTTCCCCAGGCACATTGCTCCTCTTCTCTGTGAGCCAGGACAGGGCTGTCACACCATGAGCCACCACTGTGCCTGCAGGCAGGAACTGCTTTAGGAGGAGGAGACGGGCACTGATCAAACCTGACAGCCACGCCAGGGCTGCAAATTTTTATTTAATTAAGGAGATTGGACATTCAGAGGAAGCTTAATTAAAGTTGCTCTCCAAACCCACTTATTATCTCATGAAGAGGCTGAGCTCAGCAGCAGTTCCTGATGCTGGGACAGTATTAGAAAATCCCTGTTGGGCTGCCTGTACTCTCTGTGTTTTGTCCTTGTACACATCATCCTTCAGCTACATCCTAACAAAAAGAAAAACCTTTTTCAAGTAAAAAAACCCCAAAATGGGTTTTTCCAGTTCTGTTTGCAGAGGTGTGTTTGCTTATCCGCCACTGCAGTCATGGTGGCATCTGTGAGACACCAGCATTGCCCCTGCAGCTCCACACATCCAGCCAGGGCATTTGCACTTCTGTTGTAATTCATAACACCATACTGAGCTAATTGCATCCTCTCTTAGGTAGCATAAGGTAGGGCAGACAGATGTTGCTTTCATTTTGCTGGAAGGTACTTTTTAACAAAATCTTCTTGGTTTGACAGTCCAAAACATAATCCTTCTGTGGGTAATGTAGCACAGAGTATATTTCAAAGCCTTGATGGATGCTTCATGCATCCTTCTGCCAAAACATAATCTTTCTGGATAACCTCTCAATTTCAATACACTCAGATATCCTAAAGAAACTCATTATATCCACTTTCCTGCAATTTTCTGTTCCTGGGGTGCACACTGAGCCTGTCAGAAAGGTTGCCACAGTACGACTTCCCCTCAGGGCAACTCAGGTTCTGCTCAGGGAAAAAGGCTGAGGAGGGTTTGCTTGCCATCTTTTAGATTCTCCACATCTGTTACAAATTCTTGCTAAGATCCTGGCAAGATCTGGCAAGATTTAGTGTCTCCAGTCATGGAAACCACTTCATCTCTGTATGTTACTGGACCA
>VZRH01008302.1:1513-13205 GCA_013397555.1 Urocynchramus pylzowi
TAAAAAAAAAAAAAAGGAGGAGGAAAAAAAAAAAAGAATAAAAGGCAAAAAAAAAAAGGAATTGTGGGGTCAGGACACTGCTGGCAGGTGCTTTGGAAGAGGCTAAAGAAAGGAGATCCCACCTGGCACTGAACAATGAAGGGATTCCCTGAGCTCAAGTACAAACTGTGGTGTTTTGGGGGCACCATGGATTTACCTCACCTTTCAAGAGTCCCCCCAGAGCTTGACAGAGGTGTGGCACCCTTCTGAGTTACCTGCTGGTGTCACATTCACTTTCTTCTGTGACAAAATCATGTTTTCTGCCTTGGGCTGCTGCTTCTCAGGAGTGATTCCCATGGTGCCACTTGGTTACTGGGGTTGGAGGCTTAAAAACTCATCATTTCTTTTCTAGGGTAATAATTTCCAGTCCCTTGTGGTGACCTCAGTGATCAGGGCTATTCCTCCACTGGACTTGAATCCTGCTGCATTTATTTCTAGTGTTTACCCTGCAGGTCTCACCATAATGACAGCAAGAAGCTGTTGTCACTGGGATCTGAGAATTTAATTCCTGCTTTTTCCTTTCATTATTCTCTTTTCCTGCCATGCAATACCTGCAAAGCACTTACTTATTTCCTCTTGCTTAAGTCATCCTTTTTTGTGTCTTGTCTAATTAGGACAGTAAACAGAGACTACTCTGCAGCCCTTCCTGTGTGACTTTTAGCAATTTTGTGTTAATCTTTGAAGCTTAGATCTTGTCCTGCTCTGCTTTCTGCATTTTTTCCCATGGATTTAAAGTAAAACCGTCCTCTTTATTCCTGTTATATATAAAAAATTGGCATGCACAACAACAAATACAACAATTTCCTTGTTTTCTTTATTTTATGGGCAAACATTTTTATGTGCAGGTGTGACTTCTGCCTGTTTGGCCAGGAATATTTGGCTTTTCCCAGATCTTGATGGACTCTTCATGGACCACTGCTGGAAGCTCTGTTGCATATCCATGAATTTTCTGCTCCCAGGCTTCTTGTTAAGTCTCCCTTCCCTTCTTCAAGATAGATTTGCAGCCTTTCAGAACAAAATAAACCTCTGCTCTCACTTTCTGCCCCTTCCACTCAGCAACCACCCCCTGTTCCACACCTCCCAAGGAAAGGTTCTGCCAGGACAGGCCAGGGTGTTCTGGACTCTGTGGTTTACCTTGGCACAGCTGCAGGATTTGAGGAACTCCTGATCCAAGGAATGATTTCTAGGAAGTTTGGTAACTCCAGCAAAGGGCTGAGCTGCTGGAGCTGCCAAACTGGGGGGGTTCACTAGTCAGGAAATCTTTGCAACAGGGGGGAAATGTTAAATCCTGGCTGTTCAAGAGGTGCCCTGCTGTAAGGAGGCATCACCTGAGGAGAAGTGTGAAGTGACACTTCTTTTTCCCAACCTTATCTCAAACTGTGGCTGCCCTGGAGTTCTCCTGCACGTGCTGGACACAGCACCTGTGGTTTTCCAGAAGAGCAGGACTCCAGAGCCCATTTTCCTTCTTAGCTTCATCCCTGACTTGCTGCATGACTTTGGGCAAATTCCTTCACTCTTCTACATAATGTGGATCATTTCTCCTCAGGTTTAATCACTTGGAGCTTTGCTAATGGAAGGGTACACAAACTCTGATGAAAAATTTGGTGTTTAGTGGCTTTCTTAGTCCCATTTCAATGGCATTGTCTGGTGCAGGAGCTGGGGTGCACCAGGGTTTGCTGCTGGAGTGACCCAGCGAGCCTGAGCTGGCCAAAGCCACAAGTCAGAATGCCAGAGCCAGTTGCCTGGCAACCAAAAGGCAGGCACAGGACAGTGGGGACAATGGTGGCCATCTGGCCTGTGCTGTGCAATCCATGGAGACACAGGGTCACGTGCAGCAGATCATCTCCTGCTGCCGTTTCCATAGAGACTCCAGAGGAATCAGCACAGAGAGGCTCCAATTACACAGCAGCAGAAAAGCACCTCAAAGGCTTATTCCATTCATTTATTGCCCTTCATTTTGTGCTCCAGACAGAGAGTGTGAGGCTGGAATTGTGATGCTGCAGAGCTGCGCTGAGGTCATCTGGGGTGTGGTTTTTATCACCTTCACAGCCAGCTCTGGGAGGCTTTTCCAGGGAAGAATAATCCTGGAGTTGAAATTCATGGTGTCTGATGACAAGCTAAGCCCTGTCCCAGCTTCAGCAATCTCATCTGTGCATCTGTCTCTCACCTGTGCAGCTCTGGAGAAGGGATCAATACCTGTTCCCAGGAGCTCTCAGGCACAGCAGCTCCATCCTGAGCAGGTGCCCTGTACAGCCACAGCCTGTTCCCTTGGAGCTGATCCCTGGTTTAGGTGTGTGTACCCCCTGCCTGTTCCCTTGGAGCTGATCCCTGGTTTAGGTGTGTGCACCCCCTGCCTGTTCTCTTGGAGCTGATCCCTGATTTAGGTGTGTGCACCCCCTGCCTGTTCTCTTGGAGCTGATCCCTGATTTAGGTGTGTGTACCCCCTGCCTGCTCCCTTGGAGCTGATCCCTGGTTTAGGTGTGTGTACCCCCTGCCTCTCCCTTGGAGCTGATCCCTGGTTTAGGTGTGTGCACCCCCTGCCCGTTCCCTTGGAGCTGATCCCTGGTTTAGGTGTGTGTACCCCCTTCCCTGGGCCAGCACAGTCCCAGGCAGCACTGCTGGCTGCCAGGATGGCCCCTGGTGGCACCCAGGGCTGGCTGTGTGCAGGGACAGTGGTGGCACTCACTCACCGGGTCGTTCTCGCTGGTGTGGAAAATGGCTCGGGGCTTTTCTGCTGGGACATCCTGGCTGGACACTGAGCTCAGGCCACCCCTGGCTGCCGTGTGGAGGGCACAGCCACGGTCCAGCTGAGGGGAGAACAAGGCAAAGAGACAACAAAGCTGTCAGCAGCCAAGGATTGCTGGTGAAAAACAGCCCAGGGAGTCTGTTCTGAGCGCTCTGTGATCCCAACGAGGCACGTGCAACCCAGAGCTGAACTCTGATTGCAATTAGAATGAAAACTCATCATTAGCATGGAAATTCATCAGGAAAACCCACATGCTGTAGAACCAGATTTCACATTTAGATACCTGCACTGAAACCATTCCCACCCGAGCCAGTTCCACCTGAAGCTACCTCTGTCAGCCAAGCCCTGCACTTGAGTTTTACCCCACAAAATTCCTTAAGATCCCACATCCAGCCATTGAGGCCCCACTGCTGGGAAGTGCCCACCATGTTTCTGCCTACACTGAGGAGTGGCAGCACCCTGAAAATTTAGGCTGCATAGCAATCCATAATCACTTCAATTACCAAGGGATTAGTGCAGCTCTGCCCACTATTTGATATTTATAATTACACTGATTTCCCTGACTGTGTCCCTGCATCCAGACTCTGGCATTAGGATACAGACGTGGCTGAGAAACCAAAACAGCCAGCTAAGCTGATTAATTCATTTTTCCCCAGACAGACTGCCTGCAAAGCCCAGCCAAAACAGGCAAGGAAGTGAGCAGTGGCAGGACAAGCATTTTATTATGTTGTGGTGAAAGAAAACACAAACATTTGTCAATGATTTAGAAAGTGCATCCTCCAGACAGGCTCAGGGAGAAGCTGAGAGCCCCTTGCAGCACTGACAGGGCCAGTTGCAGCTGAACAGAGCCAGCAGTTTCCTATTTTGTCTGTCTGGGTGAGAGCAGCAGAATGCAAAGCTCAGAGCCAGGGACAGCTGTCTCAGCTCCAGCATGGCATGACACAGCTCTGCTGCCACCCCAGTGCTCCTCAGGGGGCCACTGCAAAGCCACAAGGGCTCCAGTGAAAGTGGGATTAGCCACATTCCAGATGCCTGAATCAGCATTTGGGCACTTGCCCTCCTGTTAGGGAAGGAATGAAACCAGTCTGGACCCTCTGGAACAAACAGCTGCAGTGCAAAGAGGGAGATCACCCAACACATCTTGTTCCCACATTGCCCTTTTCCTCCTTAAATCCAAATGATCCTTTAGGATGGCTTATTTGGCTCTGTTTAGTTTAAAATCCACGGAGGTGACAATTTTACAGCCTTGAGCAAGACACAAAGATGTCAATTTAATACATGAATAAATACAGAAGGCGACTCTTGTCACCTGATCACCTAGAAAATGTCAGCTCCAAGTCACTCCCAGCCTGGAATCAGAATCCCTCTCCTTTCCCTGGAACAGGGTGCCCAGAGAAGCTGTGGCTGCCCCTGGAAGCATCCAAGGCCAGGCTGGATGGGGTTTGGAGCAACCTGGCCTACGGAAGGTGTCCCTGCCCATGGCAGGGGGTGGGACTGGATGTTGTGTGAGGTCCCTCCCAACCCATCCATTCTGAGCTTCTGTGATCCCACATTTTTTCCTCCTCAAGCCCCAGGGAAGCTCCCTGCCTATCCTCTCCCAGGGGTATCACACAAATCCTTATCCCTGACCACTGCAGTGCTGAAGGAAAACGAAGCAAGGATGAGCTTCTTGCTCTGTGTTCAGATTTTAGGGATGTCCAGGCACAGCCCTGAGCTGAATGATGCTTCATCAAACCAATATTAGCAATGTCATGTTTTAAAAAGCCCAAACTCTCTATGTGGAATCTCTGTGGGACACAAGCCAGCTCCTCATGAGTTCTCTGAAGGGAGTAAAAGTCAGAATACAAGTCCAGTCCTCTGGTCTTGCAGCCAAACATTAAATTTCTATTTTTTTTCCATCAACACAGCACATCCCAAATGTAAATGACTCCTCCACCTGTCCCCTGCAATGACATTATTTCATGCTGTCACTTGCAGCCTTAGCACCACAGCTCTTTCCCAAAACCCCCTGGAACCTCGTGGTGCTTTGTGTGGGAAATGGATTTACAGAAAATTTTTTAAATTTGACAGAAGGTTCACATAGTGTGTATTTGCATGTAAGCTTTGAGATAAGAAATGCTGATTTAGAAATGTTATGGAATAGGATAGACATTGTTGAGACAGTAATTAAACCAGAAATAAGTTTCAAAAGATGGCTTTGCAAATAAGACTAAATACTTTGGAGAAATAGAACTATGAAAAATGTATTGTATTAAGACTCACGAGGGATAATTTTAGATTATTAGTTTAAGTATTTACAACATACTGTAGCTAAAGTTGATAAGCTAAAAACCACTTCTAGTGTACTGTAATTAGGATTCAAATTAAACTTCAAACTTTGGACGCTTTGGAACTTTGCCACTGTGGGTGTGGAAGCAGCTCCCAAGCACCTGGAGAGAGGGAATTCCTCCTCTCTGAGGGGCTACAAAGTCAACACAGGCAGTGAGTGCAGCCCTGCTCACAGCTCACAGAGATACAGATTTGCATTTCAGCAATCACTGGTTCCATTTACAAAATCCACCCGGGAGAGAATCCACATTTTAAACAGCCTGCAGATGGCTCAGGACACCCTGCTGAAGCATTTTATATCCTGAGTTTATATATTTGTATTATATCTTGAGTTTAGAGCACCAAGGTGCTTGGTCTCTCCTCCTGAACAAAAGCTCAGCATCCATCCCTGGGCTGTGGAATGCCAGAAACATCCACAGAGCTCCCTGGGCAGCTCTGCACAGGCACCCCCAGCACATCCCTCGGGCTCTCCCATCCCCACAGCCTCTCCAGCGCCGTTTTCCCCGGGAGCAGGGAGCGGATTTTGGGCTGAGTTTCCATCTGCCAAAGGAGTCGCCTCTCCGGGATGCCTGAAATGGCAGCGAATCATCACGTGGTGCCCGGAGATGAACCGGGAGTCCCGAGCCATGAGGTGGAGCTGTTCCCGCATCCTCCGGGGATCCCGGGCTCGGGAATACCGGGCTGCTCCCGCATCCTGCGGGGATCCCGGGCTCGGCAATACCGGGCTGCTCCCGCATCCTGCGGGGATCCCGGGCTGGTCCCGCATCCTCCGGGAATCCCGGGCTCGGGAATACCAGACTGGTCCCGCATCCTCCGGGGAATCCCGGGCTCTAGGAATGCCGAGCTGGCCCCGCATCTTCCAGGGATCCCATGAATCTCTGGGAACACAGGGCTGTTCCCGATGTCCCATGGATCCCGGGCTCGGGAATGCCGGGCTGGCCCCACATCTTCCAGGGATCCCGGGAATCTCTGGGAACGCAGGGCTGTTTCCGATGTCCCTCGGATCCTGGGCTCAGGAATGTTGGGCTGTTCCCCATGTCCCACGGATCCCGGGTTATTCCCCATGTCCCACGGATCCCGGGCTCAGGAATGCCGGGTTATTCCCAATGTCCCACGGATCCCGGGCTGTTCCCACATCTCCCACGGATCCCGGGCTCAGGAATGCCGGGCTGTTCCCCATGTCCCACGGATCCCGGGCTGTTCCCCATGTCCCACGGATCCCGGGCTCAGGAATGCCGGGCTGTTCCCCATGTCCCACGGATCCCGGGCTCAGGAATGCCGGGTTATTCCCAATGTCCCACGGATCCCGGGCTGTTCCCACATCTCCCACGGATCCCGGGCTCAGGAATGCCGGGCTGTTCCCCATGTCCCACGGATCCCGGGCTGTTCCCACATCTCCCACGGATCCCGGGCTCAGGAATGCCGGGCTGTTCCCGCAGCCTGCCCGGGAAGGGAAGCTCAGCACAGCCAGAGCTGCAAAAGGCAGCTGCAGCCACATGGCTGTGCTGAAGGGGAAAAGGCAGCAGCAAAGAACACAGCTGGAACTCTGCTCCATCAGGAAGCCATTCCAGACCTGCTCCATGAGCTCCTGCTGCTGTTTAGGGTTTAAGGAGGCTCTGGATAACTCAGGGCTGCTGTGAGCTGGGGCACAGTGTATCACTACACCCACCCAAAGCACCAAGCCACTTTTTGTCTCAGAAAATGAAAAAAAAAGCAAATATTCTTGCCCCAGAGGGTGCTGGGCACAGCCCCAAGGCTGCCAGAGCTCCAGGGGCACTTGGAGCTTCCAGCACAGGGTGGGATTGGGCAGGGTCAGGAGTTGGACTCCATGATCCTTCCAGCTCAGGATATCCCATAATTCTGTGATTTTTGGCAAAACTCTTCCCACCAGCATTTGTGCAAGGCGGGTGGCTCGTTCCTCTGGACGTTCCAGCCATGCAGAGCAAGTGGAATAATCTCTTTTTCCTGAGAAACACATGAATGGAAGGTGCAGGATCTCAGAACCCTGGTTCCAGCCAGGCTCCCTCTCCCCAGGGAAACGTGGGAATGCTGGATCACCTCTTCCCTTATCCCACAAAAGGGGTTCACACCCCCAGCTTAGAGCAGCCACCAAGGTTTTAGCTGACAAATGCAAGAATCTCAATTTTTACAGCTGTAAATTGTCATTCCAGGCCACAGGAAAGCTGAAATATTGGAAATAGCACCAGGCTCTTACAGGACTTACCTTCAGGGAATGGCACACGAGTCTCTTCAGACCTCTCAGCATTTTCCTGCAGGAACAAAAGTGGATATTTTAATTGGTTTTGTTATGCCTGATTATCTCATGCTCACAGAGAACTGTTTGTGTTGAAAGGCCTTCATGACAAAGCACACAAATAATTCAGACCAAGTTTGCCTAGGAAAAACTATTAATAAAATGAAATAGTAGTAGTAATAGTAATAATAATAATCCATGCCATTAATAATAATTAATATTATCATTATTAATAATAACAATAATCCTCCATGCCATTAAAAATAAAAATCACAAATAGCTTTAAATAAAATAATTAATTTTTTAAAAATTTATAAATTAAATTTTAACATTTTAATGGAATAGTTTAACAGAAAATAAATAGTCTAATGAAAAATAAAGTCTTGAAATTTTTTAAACCCCCTTTATCAGGGGCTTTTACACAGAACCTCCCGAGGAGAAAATGCTGATGTTGCCTAACAAGGATGCTTTGAGAGTTCTTGGGTGCAATAAGCTGCATCCAAAGGGAGAATGAATTACCTGAATTCCTCAGGAGGAGCTGCTGCCTCAGTGGAATTGGTGAGCACAACAAAGCTGGTTCACCTGCACAGAACAGCATTTCCACCTGTTACTGCAGGCAGCAGGAAAACAGCCCCACAGGGGAGGGTGTGAACACTCGCAATTACACTTTTCATTCCTTCAGCTAAAATAAAAACAACCCCCCACTGTTGCTATTTCAGGAATCAATGAAGACCTCAGCCAGCAAAGAGATTTTTGGACATTTTATATGCTTTTGGATATTTTTTTTTTACGTTTTTGGACATTTTACAGCAAGGAGAAATCCTGCTCCACGTGGGATAAGACCCCATTGGTTTCACATCAATTTTAGCTGCAAAGAAAGCAGGGATGGCTAAACTTCTTTCCCAGACACAACCAGGAAAATTAAGGAGTCACAAAGCCTGAATTACGTTAATATTTTTACACTTCCTGTTGATTTTTTATTTTTAATTTGCTGCTGACTCCTTTTAATTTTATTAACTCCCGGGGTTAATTTCGAGCACTCTGACGACACCTGAGAGGCCCTCAATTCTGAGAATTATTGGAGAATTCTCCATTTTGAGAATCCCCGAACGACCAAGGCAGCTGCAGGGCTGAGTCCCGGGGCGCTGAGCGCACCTGGGCCAGGTGAGAACGGCGCCGGTGCACCGGGAGCAACACGCGTGGATTTCCGTGGTTTTAGCACCAAAAACGACGCAGACAACCCCAGAAGCGCATTTTCAACCATCCACCAGCGACCAGAACACCTCGGCTGTCCCAGTTAAACAAAACCAACCCGCGGTCGCCGCGCACCGAGCGCGGCCCGGTCCCCCCGGTGCCCCCCACGTGCTGCCCGCCGGGCTCCGTTCCCCATTCCCGGTCACACCGGGGGCCGGAGCAGCGCGGCCGTTTGGGCGCGGCCCCGGGGGAAGCGGGAGGGCGCGGCCGTGTCCCCGAGGGAGCCGCGGTGTGACCGAGGGGCCCCCGCACTCACCGGGCCCACCGGGGCCGGTCCCGGTCCCGCCGCGATGACGGAGCCGCTACGGGAGGCGCTGAGGGACAAAAAGGGCGTGGTTCTGAAGGGCGTGGCCGAGGGGCGTGGCCTCCCCTGGCGGTGTTTATGTAGGCGAGGCGTTAATTTGTTTAATTGGGTTAAACAAGTTAAATGGGCGCAGCGCCGGTTTGTGGGCAGGTTTTCAGAAATGGGTGAATGAAATGAGAGCGGCAGGATAGGAGGGAGCGCTGTGGGTCATAGTGGGTGCCGCAGCTGGTGTCACCACCCTGTTCTGACAGGGCCACCCCAGGGCACAGGATTGTGGCCAGGTGGCACTGGGACACCCAGGCAGGGAGGCTCCACAGCCTCTCTAGGCTCTGCTCAGGGCTGGCACTGCCCAGGGCAGCAGTTCTGCCTCCTGGGCAGGGGCAGCTCCTGGGCTCAGGCCCTGCCTGTGGCTCTGGGGCCATGGCTGGGCCTGGAGCAGAGCCTGGGCCTGCTCTGACCTCCTGCACACAGGGACAGACAGGGACACCTAGGGACACACAGGGAAACAGACACACACACAGGGACACCTGGGGACAGACAGGTACAGACAGGAAAACTCAGGTACACTCAGGGATACCCAGAGATACACCCAGGGACAAACAGGGACACTCAGGGACAAGGACACTCAGAGACACCCAGGGATACCCAGGAACACCTGGGGACACACAGGACAGCCCGGACACTCAGGGACACATGGACACACACCCAGGGATACCCAGGGACACACAGGGACAGACAGGAACACTCAGAGACACCCAGGGACACACAGGGACAGACAGGAACATGCAGGGACAAACAGAAACACTCAAGGACCCCCAGGGACACCTGGGGACACTCAGGCATCGTCAGGGACAGACAGGACACCCAGGGACACATGGACACACACCCAGGGACACACAGGGACAGACAGGAACACTCAGAGACACACAGGGACATGCAGGGACAGACAGGAACATGCAGGGACAAACAGAAACACTCAAGGACCCCCAGGGACACCTGGGGACACTCAGGCATCGTCAGGGACAGACAGGACACCCAGGGACACATGGACACACACCCAGGGACACACAGGGACAGACAGGAACACTCAGAGACACACAGGGACACGCAGGGACAGACAGGAACATGCAGGGACAAACAGAAACACTCAAGGACCCCCAGGGACAGACAGGACACCCAGGGACACCTGGGGACACTCAGGGACCCCCAGGGACAGACAGGACACCCAGGGACACCTGGGGACACTCAGGCACCCTCAGGGACAGACAGGACACCCAGGGACACCTGGGGACACTCAGGCACCCTCAGGGACAGACAGGACACCTGGGGACACCCAGGGCCACCAGGGCTGAGGGCCCCTCTCAGCTGGGGCTCCTCTCCAGGCTGAGCAGCCCCAGCTCCCTCAGCCTTTCCTGGGCAGGGACCCTCCAGACCCTTCAGCATCTCTGCCCCCCTGCAGGAGCTCCCTGTCCCTGCTGTGCTGAGGGTCCCAGAGCTGGGCACAGCACTCCAGAGGTTCATCACTCCCTGACCTGCTGGGAATGCTCGTCCTGATGCCCCCAGTGTTTCTCTGGCCTTCTTGGCCTCCAGGTCACAGTGCTGGCTCGGGGACAGCCTGTTTTTCATTTCTGAGGAGTCATCCAGATCCTCAGTATTGAATTTTGCCTGCGTAGTGCAAGAGCAATTTGCTCTTCGTGGTTTCATTGCCAGGTTTTCAGGTATTGACAACTTAAATCTCTGCTTCTGCAAAGACTTCACATTTCTTTTTGCTGTGGGTGTTTTAGTCCCAGGGTTTTTTGTTCATTTGGGTTTTTTATATACATATTGCTGTAATACAATTTTTAAATTAATTTCTTCTAGTTATAGGAGAAATTAATTAAAATATTGTAATATAGCAATTTGTATATATATAAACATTCTATAATATGTATATATAAATTATATGGCTTTTATATTTTTAATTTATACATATATATAATATGTATAAATAAAAACCATTATAAACCATGTTTTAAAACACTGTTTAACAGCAATTACAAATGGCTGTAGCAATTTCCATCAGATATTGTGAGCATCATTCCCAAAATACGAAGAATATGGAACTGTTGGAGGAAGTCTAGTGGGGACAACAACGTCACTAAAAGACTGGGAGAGTTGGGAATATTCATCCTGGAGAAGAGTGGGATCTGAGGAGACCTCAGAGCATCTTCCAGGATCTAAAGGGGCTCCAGCAGATGAAGAGGGACTCTTCATCAGGAACTGTAGAGACAGGACAAGGGGTGATGGGTACAAATTGACAGAGGGAGAAGTTAGGTCACCTATTAGGAAGACATTCCTCCCCATGAGGAACCCCAGAGGCTGCCCCTGGATCCCTGAAATGTCCAAGGCCGGGCTGGACAAAGCCTTGAGTGATCTGCTCTAGAAGAAGATGTCTCTTCATGGCAGGAGGGCTGAGCCTAAAAGACCTTTAAGATCCATCCCAACCCCTTAACACCCCACGATTCCAGATTCACTTTAGTGACCCTGATCCGGCAAGCGCGTGGGTGTGGCAGTCAAGCAAAGATGGCTTGGTGGATGAAAAAACCACCTGCATCATTTTGGGGCAAAAAATCCTATTTTCCTTCCCCGCCTTTTCCCTTTCCCGAGACCTGTTCCCGGTGGGCGTGGCCGGAAAAACGATGGGCGTGGTTTGTAACGAGCGCTATTTAAATATTTGGGGGCGTGGTTAAGATGGGCGTGGCCAGGCGTGCCCGCCGCGCCCTTTGCC
>VZRH01008302.1:13635-25376 GCA_013397555.1 Urocynchramus pylzowi
CGGCGGGGCCCGGGGGTGCGGGACCGGACAGCCGCGCTCGGTCGGGGCCCGGGGGCCGGGCTGGCACCTGACAGCGGCACCGGGAGCCCCTCCTGGCCTCCGGTTCCCTGCGGAGCGGGGCCGTGCCCGGGGCTGCGCATCCCCGAAGTTCGGCGTTTCCCCGGGCACGGCGCGGTCCTGCCCCGGTGACGGGCGGGGGATGGAGCCGGGGGCTCCCTGCCAAATATTGCTGTGGGGGTCTTTTGGGTTTTGGGATATTGGCTGGTTTGCTGGGGCAGTGTCTTGTAGACTTCGTGATGCTCCTTCTCCAAAATCGTACTTCTGAAGTTTTATTCAGTTTTATTTATTATTTCATTGCATTTTTAATCCTATTTTAGCTTTATTGACCGTGAATTTGGGTTCAGGTGGTTGAGCCTTATCTTGGCCTTACCGATCTCTCCCATCAAAATCCAAATTGTGTTCCCATCCTTGTCCCTCTCTTCCGTGGTCTCTTGCCTTCCTAACTCCTGGTTTTGGCCCTTGGTTTGTGGTTCTTCACCCTGTTAATTATGGAGCAGGGAACTGGAAGCTGCTTGGAATGTGGGTTTCCATCCCATGGCCTCGGGACACGAATTCACTCTCCCGTGTGTTGTCAGGAGCCACTCAGGGAAACTGGAGCTGCTGGGAGCTCTGGGAGCAGGGACAGAATCTGTGCCTTTACCCTCATCCCTTGAAATCTCCTCAGTTTTCATTTTCAGGACCTTCTTTCCTGGCTTGTTTTGGCTGTCTCCCTTGCTAGGTAATTCAGATTGCACCTGCACTTGTTTTCCAGGTTTTGGGGTGAATCCTTTAAGACTCGTGGTCATCCTTGAGGACTTTGGGATCGTCCCTGGTGCCTCTGTGGGGAACGGGGAAGTTCTGGCAGCTGCTTGAACATATGGGGAGAGATGGGCTCTAAAATCATCATCTGTCTGCCTGCTTGAGTTCTTAAGAAGTGTTCTTACCCAAAGCTTTTCTCAGCTGTCTGAGAGTATAAAAGAGAGGCTTTCTTTTTTTTTTTTTTTTTCATTTGAAACAGTTCTAAGTCTGAAACATCTTGATTTAAAAGACAAAATTACCACAACTTCTTTTTGGACTTGAATTCATTGCTACAGGCAGTTGCCTAAAAAGGTTTGAGTGATAATAACCAGTGACAAAATTTGAGTTACAATTTCCAGAAGAAGCTTTTTTTTTGAAGTTGTTTTCAAAAGTTTAAACTGTCCTGGAGGATATAAAAAGCAGTTTTTTTCCCTGGTGGAAGAGACAGACATATTGGTAAAAATGGCAGTGCTGTTGTTACAAAAGAAAAGTGGCAATAGCACATGTAGTTACTGAATTAAAGGTATTTTAAAATAGATATTGTTGTCTATGGGATTGTTGGTTTTTTTTAAATTAAATTAATTTCTGCTGCTGTTGGAAGGGCTGGTGCTGTTGTGAACACATTCTCCCCCTCCAATGAGGTCATGAGTCCCATCTCCAGCTTGCAAAGGGAAAAAAATCTGTCATGAGACCTATTGTGATTGTTCTGTAAAAGCAAAATCTGTGTTTGTCCCTGGTTTTGTGTCCCTTACCTGTGGCACAGGTGTGGCTGTTCTGGGTTGGAAATAACCAAAGGATTTAAAGGGGAAATGCTGGTTTGCTGTGACCCTTATCTTTTACTAGATGGGTATAAATAAATGGCTTTTATCCAGAAAAATCCCCTGGAAGGCACTGGATGTAGAGGCCTCTCAGGGAGCTCCTGACTCACCCTGTAGCAGATGGGATAATATTTTAGGAGAATTCCCAAACTGCTTTTCTCTCAGCACTCAGTGTTGGCTGATGTTGGCACTCACAGCCTAAGGGTGGAGGAACCTTTGCTCCAGACACGGGTTGGTTATGCAGATTTTAGCAATTTTGCCTTTATTTGCATATGAATAGGGAACAGAATTACCCTGCACCTCCAAATTCAGCCCTGTGATTCCAGACCTGCAGTCAGGTCTGGGGCCAGGTTAAAAACCAAGAGAAACTTTATCTCTGCTTCCCAATTTTCCTCCCACTGGAGCACTTTTGTAGGGTGTTTTACCATGTCTGTCCACTGCCTTTATTCCCACAAAATCTGTGTCCTGTTCCAGGTGCTTTCCCTGAGCATGGCCTCTGCTCCCAGCACTCCTGTGGAATATTCTTCCTGACAAGACAGGTCCCCTGGGATTTCTGTCTGTCAGAAAAAAAAAACCCCAGCAGGTTCTGATTGGGAAGTGTTTTATTTGTAAAGCAAACAGGAACTTTATTCCTGGGAAATGTCTCCATCTCTAAACATTTTAAGGATGCTTGTGCAGGTGATCCAAGGGCCTTGAGCTCCTGTTTTCCTGTTCAGGGGTTGTGATGTAGAGAAACCCTTTAAGGCTTTATTCCACTTTTTATTTCTCTTTTCTGAGTGTGGTCTGTCTTTCTTAGCAAACAAAGGAAGACAAGGAATTTGAGAGGGGACTGTGGGAGGCCATAGAGTTAGTAGTAATATTCTGGGATTTCTAACACTTAGCTGAATTGGTTTTAATGTCCCTTGGAGCTGAAGCAATGAAAAGAGGCGAAAGAAAAAAATTCACCTTCCAAATAGGACATGACAGTGTGTTTTCATCAAGAAAAGCAGCAGCAGGAATGAACAGGGGTGAAATCTCAGTTAATATTGCTGAGGGGGTGAGGGGAAACATATCTGGGATCTGGCAGTAAAATCAATCCTTGGTGTTTTCTTTCTGGAAAAGCAGAGGCTCAGAAGAACAGAAATGGGCAGAAAGGGCTTGGGATGTGACACCAGGGGAATAAGGATGAATGCCAGGTATTAAAAGTGTGTATGGCATCAGAGAAATCATTAATGAACTCCACTTAGCTCCAGGTGGCACGTGTCAAAATGGATGTTAAAATGCTTCATAGTTAATTTTTTTTGGGAGGAAGAACAATTTCAGGAGGGATTTGAGATCTACAGAAGCTGCTGGCTGAGGGGCTGGGAATTTGATGGGATTTGCTTCGTAGGGAGGTGGTGAGGACATGTCTTGCTCATCACTTGAGAGCCATGCAGGGATTTGGTACTGGATGGTTTTCAATCCAGCAAAAGTTTTGTTAACTTTAAATCCCACATGTCAGATTAAGCCTTTTTCTGACCTAGAGATGGGGCAGCTGAGAGGTGTTTTAAAAACTTTGATTTTCTTTTCAGTCTCATGTGAAGGGTGAGACAATACAGATGCTATAATTACAATCAGAAGTTAACTATTTCTTAGCTACAATCTATTATAATGATTTAATCTGGCATCATGGATGTGGGATAATTCACAGCAAGACTTGGAACTTTGTGCAGCAAACATGGAAAGCAGAGACACAGAGAAGTACCTATCTCACTTAATGAGATATGATGGTTAAATGTGGTTAAATATGATCATTTTAGATCTTTAAAGTCCCAAGCATCAGAGTTTTCAGGGTGAACTCATGCAAGTTTTTTAAACTGTGGCTGTCACCACTTGGCTGCTCATTTACTTTGACATCCTCAAGGTTTTAAGGCACAACCTGCAGGAGGAGTGCAACAGATCCTGCACAGGCACACAGAGCACGAGGAGCAGCACAGGGAAAGGAAAGTGAGAAAAGAAAACAAATGGTGGCATCACTGGGGAAACAGCTCTGAGGAGCAGGAGCAAGGGAAGAGCCAGGGTACACTTGAGAACACCTTGGAGATAGTGCCAGGAGCTTGAACTTGATAAGGCAGGGAGGAAGCAGCACGTGGGGATTCAGGGAGATGAGATCCTGTGAATTAGTGGGGAGTTGGGAGAAGATTACAGTGATAGAGGCAAAATGGTGATTAGGGCCAGGATTAGCAGTTTTGTTGTCTGTGTTGAGAGCAATTAATGGATAAATAAATGACCTGCTCTGTGTTTGTGGGAGCCATCAATCTAGTGACTGTTTTGGGGTGGTTTCTGATCCTCTTAGCACAGAGTAGGGTGTGAACACCTTTCCTTTGCTCTGATTTTTACTCTGCACTTTGGGTCTTGCAGTTTCTAAAGGTCAGTGTGTGAGTCTTGCTGTTGGTTTCATATTTGGAGCTGATTAATTCATTTTATTTGTAAGAAAATATCTGAACTATTGTCACTGCTCTGCATTCCAGTCACTAGAGAAGGAAACAGTTGTGTGAGCATGGATTTGAGAGGTGCATGATGGCATGTGGGATTGTCCCTTTTCTTGGACTTGAATAATACAAATTTAGGCTTTAGCTCAGAATTATTTACCTGCTGGCCAGTTTTCCTTGCACATTGGTGTATATGAAAAAGCTCAATTTTATTGACATGGTGAAGCTGTTTGGACTGACATTGGGCCTTGAACTGGGCAGTGCCACTGACTCACTTTTTGTGTCCATGTCACACTGCTCTACCCTTTTTTTCTCCTTGTAAAATGGAGATTTTATCTAATTACCTCTGGTCTTATGAGTAATAATAGCAGGTTTGATTGCTGAGGATGTGTGTCGTTGGAAAGCCAGAGCTGCAGCTAGAAACCCCATGAACAATGTGCACAGAACACATGGAAATAAGTTTGTTTTCTCAGAGGATGTAGCCAGGGAAGCCTGGCTTTGTGATGGGCTGCATCTGGTGTTCCCAGCAGCATTTCTTCTGCCCCCACTAATCCTGGCATCTGTCCTCCAACCTGTGTCCACTGCAGTTGCCTTGGTGCTCTGTGGTGTCACCTTTCACATTCCTGATCCTTTCCCCTTCCCATGCTCCTGAGCCACCCTAAAACCAGCTCCTTGCTGCTGCTCCCCCAATTCCTGTCTGCCCAGGGGGGCTGTGGCACCTGCCACGTGCTGTGTGCTCCTGCTGACCTGCCAGGATGCCAAACATCACAGAAAAGTGCTGGGCTCCTTGAGAGCTTTATTTGAAACTCATTTTGAGATTGTGACATCTTTCCATGCTTACAATTCAGCCTTAATGACTGCAGGGAAGATAAGGACAGAAGATTCAGGCTGGTTTGGTGTCTGTCATGCACTTTTCAGCAAATCAGTGTTTTTTCAGACCTGTTTCTGATCCATTTTATTTCAAATATGATCAGGGTATTTAAGTGCTGAAGATGTTTAAACATTTTCTCCTTAGAATGCCCCCAGAACAAATAATTTTTCAGTGCCTCAAGGGAGCCTGCAAGAAAGATGGAGAGAGAATTTACAAAGGTTTGGAGACAGGACAGGGGGGAATGGCTTTGTGGATGGGTGCCCCATGCCTGGAAGGGTTCCAGACCAGGTTGGACAGGGCTTGGAGCAACCTGGGGTAGTGGAAGGTGTCCCTGCCCATGGCAGGGGTGGCATGAGATGATCTTCAAGGTCCCTCCCAGCCCAAACAGTTGTGGGGTTTTGGGATTTTTGCCTGCATGATAAAACTGCAAGGAGCACAGGTTTGGTTTGTTCTCTGGCAGGGAGGGAAGTGTGGGGTCTGTGTGACATGAGGGTCTGGGGACCCTCACAAACTTAGAGCTTGACTCTAATTTGCTGCAGTTAAGATGATTCCCTCTGTTATTTTCTGCTAAATGGCTCAGTTCTATATTCCTGACAGTGTCTGTGCTGATGGAAGCGTGGACTTCCCTCTTCCCCTGCTTCAGGAAGCACAAAGCAAGTGTGTGAATGTTTGCTGGGGTTGGCATCTGTTCTCCCATCCTTCCTCCTGAATTGTGCAAAGTCCTCAGCTAACAAGCAGAATTTGTGGCGTGTTTGTAAACTGATGCACACGTGGCTCAGGCTCAGCTTTCCTGGTGGCTCAGATAATTAAAACCAGATTATTGCTGGGGTTTGGATGCTTTCTCATGGGTTTCATTTGCCTGCTCCTTCCTTAGATGCAGCTCTTCCAGTGGATCCAGAAGCAGCAATACTGGGACTAACTGGGCTCTGGTTATAAATAAAAAAAATTAATTTGATGATCAATATTAAAATCTGTAGCCATCATTTGAAATGTCATGTGGATAATTTGGAAATTATAATATTCACATACTTTTTATTTTTCACATACTATTTAAAAGTGTTTTCCAGATAAATTGTGGTTTTGAAGGAGGTGATTGGAAGCGTTGGTGTCTTGGAACATCAGCTGCTGTGCTTGTCTGAAGTACAATTGTTTGCTTTCTAATTGGTTTTATATATTATATACTTATATATTATTATATATTATATACTATATAGTATATTATGTATTGTATATTATATATTATATAGTATATTATATATTGTATATTTTATATTTATATATTATTATTTCTATATTGGTTTTATATTTCTATATTGGTTTTATTTAATATTAATTTAATTTCTGCTAGAAAATCCAAGTTTATGCTGTCTGTCTTTTCCTCCCACAGAGTGAAAGATGTTGACTGCCCATAGTGGAACAGCTCTCCTGAGGAACATATCTCTGTGAATCTTCCCTAAAATCACCTGAAGGCAAATATTCCTCCTGTGATGGACCCTCGGAATACTGCTATGTTAGGCTTGGGTTCTGATTCTGAAGGGTTTGCTGGGAAAAGCCCCTCTGTGGTAAACATTGGCACCTTGGTGGGCAAAGGGGAAGCAGAGCTCGAAGGCTGCAGCAAGGAGGAGGAGGAGGGGAAGAAGAAGAGCAGGGAGGGGAGCACGGAGAGCGGGAAGAGCGAGGCTCTGGGAGATGCACAGCAGCAGTTCTCGGTGAAAGAAACCAACTTCTCCGAGGGAAACCTCAAACTGAAGATTGGCCTTCAAGCAAAGAGGACAAAAAAGCCTCCCAAGAACCTGGAGAATTATGTCTGCCGGCCTGCCATAAAAACCAGCATCAAGCAGCCAAGAAGGGCTCCCAAGAGTGGGAAGATGACAGAGGAGAAGAGCGAGCACTGTCCTTCAAAGCAAGTGAGTGATGTGTCTGTGGGGTGATTTGCAAGTCATGGTACATTTAAGCTGTGTTTAAAAGCTTCATCATCTCTGCACCACTGTGTTCTGCTGTTTTTCTGTGTAACCTCTGATACTGAAGTGTCTGGAGTTAGAAATGGTTTTATTTTGTGGCCATTAGCAGGAAGAAATGCTCTTTCACAGTGTGCCAATTTGTTGTTTCAACAGCAGTGAAAGATGATTCCCATGTTCACTTGAACTGGGCTCATTTCTGAAAAGTAGTGGGGAGATTTTGAGTCTCTTTTCTGTAACAAAGTGGAGGGGTTTGGGTGTCTTGTCTCTCTTGAGATGGGGCTCTGGATGTGCTGTGCTTATCTCTGCTGGTTGGATTTATATTTTTTCCTCCCTGTTAGAAGCAGTTGTTTTGCTGTGTCTCACCTGTCACTGCTCAGGCAGGGTCTGAAAAGTAAGATAGACTTTTCCCAAGGAGTTAGAAACCAGCCTGGTGATAACTGCATGTAAATGCAGTGGCTGGAGAGATGTGCCAGGGCTTTTCCAAGCACCAGGAAGTAGCCCTGCCTTGAGGATTTGTTTTTATGATCTCCATGGTGTAATCAGTAAGAGCAGCAGTAGCAGATAGGGAAAATAGGATAAATGGCAAGGATTAAAAATATAGTTGCATAGATGCTAAATTTTTGAAGGGTTTGCTTACAGCCTGTTCTTTTTCCCCCAATAAACATAAAAGTTTTGGTGATCAAGTGTTAGAATTACCCTTGTGTGGTTCTGCCAGGGGAATCCAGAGAATCCCTGGAAGGTGGAGTCCTTCCTTTGCAGGGGTTTTCTGTTCAGGGTGTTCCTGCTCCTGAGCTTCCCAAGGCTGAAGCATTTCCATTTCTCCAGCCTGTGTCCTGTTCTCAAGGCTCCCTGCATCAATCTGTCCTAAGGCAGAGCCTGCCCAAGGGGAAGGAACATTCCTCACCTTGTGCTGAGGTGATGTCTGCCTGGCATACCCAGAGCTTTTCCTTTCCCCTGGCATACCCAGAGCTTTTCCTTTCCCCTGGCATACCAGACCTTTTCCTTTTCCCCTGGCATACCAGAGCTTTTCCTTTCCCCTGGCATACCCAGAGCTTTTCCTTTCCCCTGGCATACCAAACCTTTTCCTTTTCCCCTGGCATACCAGAGCTTTTCCTTTCCCCTGGCATACCCAGAGCTTTTCCTTTCCCCTGGCATACCCAGATCTTTTCCTTTCCCTGGCATACCCTGACTGGAATTGGCCTTGAGGAAGAGTCACCTTAAAGAGAAGTGAAATTTGGGGATGACCTCATTTTGGCCTTCCAGTGCCAGGAAGACAATCTTTGCAAGAGCCTGGAGTGCCAGGACAGAGGCAAAGGCTTTACCCTGCTAGAGGGCAGGGTTAGATGGGATATTGGGCAGGAATTCCTCCCTGTGAGGGTGGCCAGGCCCTGGCACAGGTGCCAGGAGAAGCTGTGGCTGCCCCTGGATCCCTGGAAGTGCCCAAGGTCAGGCTGGACAGGGCTTGGAGCAGCCTGGGGTAGTGGAAGGTGTGGAATGAAATCTTTAAAATCCCTTTCAACCCAAACCAGTCTGGGATTCTAAGTAGTAAATTCTGTGCTTACAAAATAAGTGTGCTGGATGTTAGGTGTAGGGACTAAAATTGCCTTTTCCAGACTCTACAATGCACTCACATGGGGCTTTTCCTGCACGGGAAACAGAGGTGTTTGTAGTCAGCCTATTGAACAAGAAATTCTCAAGTGTACGTTGCATAACTTCACATTTTGGCAGTGGTCTTTATTTTACATTCTTCCATTTCAGAACAAGCTTATTATTTCTAATGATGTTTCTAACTTTGGCTTGAAAAACATCAGAAAAGTCGATGGCAGTTTGTTATTACACTGATGGTTTTTCTTTTTTTTTCTTTTTTTTTCTTTTTTTTTTTTTTGACAAGACTCTGTTGCAATGAGATGAGTATTGGAACAGTCTAGAATATCCAGGCAGGGATTTCTCTTGGTGTCTGAATTGAGGCAGCCCCTGCAGCTGAAAATCTCTTATTCAGGGGAGGTTTAATGTTAAGTTGATCAAGGGATGTTTAGGGTGGGTGTCAGGAAAAGGTTCCTTCCTCAGAGGGTGCTGGGCACTGCCCAGGCTCCTCAGGGAATGGGCACAGCCCCAGGGTTGCCAGAACTCCAGGAGGGTTTGGACAATGCTCCCAGGGATGCCCAGGGTGGGATTTTGGGGTGCCAGTGCAGGGAGTTGGACTGGGTGATCCCTGTGGGTCCCTTCCAGCTCAGGATATTCCATAATTCCCTGATTCTACACTCAAAAGGCACCACTGTGTCTGGAGACTCTTCCCTTTGCATCAAGAGATCGTGCCCTGGGAGTTTTTACCAGAGAAAATAATCAATATTTGAATTCTCATGGTGACAGCAGGGATTCTTCATCCTTGACATCTTTGTTTATACACCAGGATTTTTTTTTTTTCCAGAGGTACATCCCATTTCAAATGGAAAGTAGAAAGGGAGGCAAATATTAATGATGGTGTAGAATATTATTGATGTGATGAATGTTGATACCACATCAATTTTAGATTGCAGCTCCTCTCAGTGCAGTCACTGCTCTCCTGCCTGCTGTGTGATGCAGAGGATGCAGATCTGTTGCATTAAATTTGCATTATTTACAAGAGTTTCAAATCCCTGACTCATGATAACTCACTTTAGATCTTCTGGAGTTGTTCTGAGATGCTGTTTAAGTCTGTCTGTTCCCTGCTGCCATTTTGCACTTTGGATTGTTAGAAATGACACTAAACAACATCCTGCTGGTTCCTGAAGTGGGATTAGAAGTGTCTGTGTGGAAATAAATGAGAATGATGGCTTTAAACCATCACATGTTTTGAATATAATACCCAAGGGTTGTTTTTTTTGTCTTCCTGCCATGTAATAAAGCGAGTTTTAGCACTGCAAATTACACTTCAGCAAAGGAAAGCTATCCATGAATTTTTGCTGTGGATGCAGAGAGGGGAAGCAAACATGTGACCCATTCAGAGCCAGGTGTGGCTTTACTTGGAGCTCTGAAAGGGAACTTTCTGTTCTTTCAAAAGGAGCAGTGAAGAATTAGAATGAAAATTTAGCACTTGCAGCGTGCACAGTTAACCACTGAAAGACAAAGAGAAGTAGTGGAATTCTCCTCCTGGGAATACCAGTGCTAAAATGAAATTAGCAGGAAAATCCTTTGCACTGCCATCTCTGACAGGTTTTTTTTCCTCAAGTTTAATGCTGACAGGACTCATAAAACTTGGGGAGTGTCTGCAGATATATGAATAGAGGGTTTATCTCCTGAAAAAAGGTAGATGATGTAATTTGGAATCACAGAATCCTTCAGATCCTCCCAGATCTTGGAATCCAGCTCAGTTCCCAGCTCTGAACCCTGGAGCCACATCCACACCATTTTGAACACTTGCAGGGATGGTAATTCCACACTTCCCTGGGCTACCTGTTCCAATGCCTCACCACCCTTTCAGTGCAGAAATTTTTCCTTGTGTATATACAATTTATCCTCCAGAAACGTGTAGACATAAAAATTAATAAATATTTTTTCTGAGGAGAAAATCATAGAGCAGGAAAGGGAAACCCTGAAATGACTGACATTCCCAGGTGTTACAAGAAACAAAATTAACACTGTTTTCAGTTTGCTTTTTGCCACTGTATGGATTTCATTCTTTCAGAAAATATCCTGGGGCAGGCAGACATTGCTGTGCTAAGCCCAAAACCCTGAGCTTTGAGCAAAACCAGACATTTTGCCCCTGTTATTTTGTAGGATGGTGTGTAGGAATGGTTTAGCTGTGCTGGCAGCAGTGAAGGTTGAGCACAGAAAAGGCAAGAAGTGACAGTAGCAGCCTGTGGAACTCTCCCTCAGTGGGAAGAACACAGGTTGGGACTTGCCCTCCTGCTCCATCTCCTTGTTCCTGTGGAAAACTGCTGAGTGCAGGATTCTGTAGCTCTTTCTCTTGCCTTTGGTCATGCAGGGAAGTTTGCTGATGAAATCACAGCCACCCACTGAAAAAGTTTCAAGTAAAAAAAAAGATGAAGAATTGATTTATTTTTTTTTTCTGGGTAGCTCAAGAATATTTCCTGCAGGATTTAGGACAAAAGTTTTTTTGTCTTAGGCTAATTCCACAGAATCATTGTTTTCCTGGTAGTTCAAACTTGCTTTTAGAAAAGCCTAAAAAAATAAAAAGTCTTGGAGGTGAAAAATAAACAGCATTTTGAATTGTAGTCTGAGCATTGGCCTGAAGTACAGCAGCCAAAACAACAATGGGTAAAGCTGTGTGTGTGCATCAAAAATCCTTTGTGCTTGCCAGTGGCTCTCAGGAAATCCAAACAACATTTTCATGAACAGGCTGCTTCCTTCTGACTGCTTCAGGTGTTGGAAGCTGAGAGCATTTGGAGTTTTGTAACTGGGGTTTAGTTGAGGAGTGTGACACCAGACTTGATAGATGTCCCTGTTCTCAGGAAAGATCAGCTACCCTTGACCTTTTTGCACATAAATACCAGTGATAATGACAGTAAATAATGATCTGGTAGTAATAAACCCTGATGCCCTTTTTAGAATAAAGGGTTTTTGGTTTTTTTTTTGCTGTTGGTGCCTGTGATGATTCTGGAATCACAGAATTGTTCAGGTTGAAAAGGACCTTTAAGATGATGGAGTTCAACTGTTCCCCCAGCACTGCCAAGGCCACCACTAACCCATGTTCCCAGCAATTAAAAAAAATAAAATATATATATACATACTTTAAAATGTATAAAATTATATATAACACATATAATACAATATATAAAAATGTAATATATTTATATTATATTAT
>VZRH01008302.1:26860-46529 GCA_013397555.1 Urocynchramus pylzowi
AACATAATGTAATATTATATAATATGATATAACAACAATATAACAATATAACATTATAATATAGATTATATATATCATATATATTATATTATATTATATATGTAATATTATCTATTATTATAAAGTTATATATTATCATGTAACAAAGAAACTTGTGACTACTCTTGAGCTATAGTTGAATACTTCTCTAAAATCTCACAACCTCTAAGGCTGATATTTATCTCTAGAATAAATCATTAACTTGAAAACAGTCCCATCCTTCCTTTCTAAAGGTGACAACGACAGGAGCAGCCCCTGAGGACACTCTGTCACTTGGGCTTGACTTCAGGTCTATGCTCCCCATCTGCCAGAGCTCTTGGGGACACAGGGAGTTGTTGTGTCCCCTCTGCAGGTGACAGTGCTGGCTGCTCCCAGCTGGGCTGAGGAACCTTCCAGAGGGAAACAAGATTGCAGCTGCCACAGGAGAGCTGGGCTCAGGGTCAGCCTGACCCCCTGGCCACACTCAGGGACACGGGGGGGTGTTCTGGACAGGGTGTCCTGGAGGTGTGTCCCTGGGAGGTGTCCTAGGGGTGTATCCCAAGGTGTGTCCCTGGGGGGTGTCCTAGGGGTGTATCCCAAGGTGTGTCCCTGGGGGGTGTCCTAGGGGTGTATCCCAAGATGTGTCCCCAGGTGTGTCCTGGAGGGGGTGTCCTGGGGGTGTGTCCCTGGGGGCTGTCCTGGGGGTGTATCCCAAGGTGTGTCCTGGAGGGGGTGTCTTAGGGATGTATCCCAAGATGTGTCCCCAGGTGTGTCCTGGAGGGGGTGTCCTAGGGGTGTGTCCCTGGGGGCTGTCCTGGGGGTGTGTCCCCAAGTATGTCCTGGAGGGGAAGTCCTGGGGGGTGTATCCCAAGGTGTGTCCCTGGGGGCTGTCCTGGGGGTGTATCCCAAGGTGTGTCCTGTTGGATTATGCCCTTTTCTGACCCAGAGATGCAGCTGAGGGTGTTTTAAAAACTTCTATTCTATTTTCAGTCTCATGTGACGGGTGAGACAATACAGATGTTATAATTCATGCCATTACAATCAGAAGCTAATTATTTCCTAATTACAATACATTATAAGCATTTCTTGACCTATCAGCTTTAGCCACACCATGCTGTAAATGCCTTAAAGCAATTAATCTGAAATTACCCCTTGTAAATCCTACAATGCATCTTTCACAGTTCTATTTCTCTTATTTGCAAGGCCATCCCTTGAAACTTGTTTCTAGTTCCATTTCTCTCTCAACAATGTCTGTCCTATTCCATAACATTTCTAAGTCAACATTTCTTATCTCAAAGTTTCCATACCTGTCCAAGGGGAAGGAAGGGCTGTCCTGTGGAGGTGGTGGAGTCACCATCCCTGGATGTGTTTAAAAAAGCCTGGATGTGGCACAGTTCTTCCAGTGTTGCCTCTGCACAGAAAATGTCCTTTTTATTCCTGAAGTTTGGGGCTGTGCATGATTGCAGGTTGATTTTGGTATCTGTCTGCAATACTCTTACTCCTCCTTAATGGCAGCAATACCTGCTATTCACTTCAACCAAAAATCTGAAACTTTTAATGATACAGAATTGCAAGAAGAAGCTTTGACTCTGTGGCTGATGTTGGGGTTTTTTTTAATGTTTCTGCAGCCACTGCAACCTTCTCCAAAGGAAACATCTCAAGATGTTTCTGTTAGAAGTTAACAGATGAAATTTTGTCCTTCAAAATCTCCTTTCAAAATGTTTCTGTTAATCATACTGATTATTTAATAGATTTATGGGGGAAAAAAAATTCCCATATAAGAATTTTAGGTTTAAAAATACTGAAAAAAATGACGGACTTTTTTGACTTCTTGTCTGACATCTCACTAGATGCTTCCTGTTTTGCTCTTTGTGTTCTTTGAAATAATTTTCTGCGTACTTGGAAAACTCATTCACCCTTAGATGAGAAAGAAGCTTTCCAGGGCACAAGCCTTCAGCTTTCAAAGGAACTGTGTTTGATGCTAAAGTCTTGTTTTCAGAATCCTGGCATCTTGCTCAGATCAAAGCTGGTGTTTGGAAGGGTTTTGTTAGTTATGTATTTATTATTTAAGTGTCTGCTCAGACTTCCAAGCTCTTTGTTTGGAGATGGAGGTGAGCAGGGAAATGCAGAGCCTGCCAAGAGGTGTTGGATACCCAGCAATGGCAGTGTGAGAGCTCCACAGAACCTGGCCCAGGGGGTGGCAGAGCACCCAGGAGGAGCAGAAAAAAGAAGGAAGAGTGTGGAGTGCAAATACAGGGATGAGGAGCTGAATTCCCAAGTCAGTATTTAGGTGGGTTTTTGAAATCTGCTGAACAAAGGAGATTTTTCTTCCAAAGTTCTTGTCAGAATTTCAGGCTGTAGGAGGAGGATGCAGCTCTCTGAAGGCTTTAATGCTCTTTAGTGACTCTCTGGCACTCAGAGTCTGCCCCAGGGAATTCCAGGAGTGTTGGATTGCAGGCTCAGGGTGGTGTCATGCTGACTCAGGAGTTTCCATGTGAGTGCCAGGCCTGGAGGTGAGCACAAAGAACCCTGCTCTGCTCCATCCCTGCAGGAAGCAGCAGCCCTGGATTTGGGGTGCCTGGGGCTCTCTGCAGAGGCTCCCACATTACCCACACAGCTGCTTCTCATCTCAGCAGTGTCCAGCTGGGTCCAGGCTGCAGCCTCCTGGTTAAGTGCAGCTGACTGAGCAAATACTTATTCGTGATCAGCACCAAAGTTGGGTGCTCCAGAGGAATCCAGGCTGTCTCTTCCTTCAGCATCCATAGGTGCTTGCCATAGGTACAGCTCTGGGATCAGTGCTGGAAGTGCCAGGCCATTGCCATATCAGTTTTGATTGCAGAGGGATGAAGAGCTGTGGCATTGATGGCTTTCACTCCCTATTTAGCATTTGTTCTGGTAAAACCCAGGAAGTTTTCAAATTGGGAATGAAATCACAGCATCACAGTGACTTTGGGCTGGGGGGGACCTTAAAGCCCAGCTTATTTCACACCCCCTGCCATGGCAGGGACACCTTCCACTGTCTCAGGCTGCTTCAAGCCCTGTCCAACCTGGCCTTGGACATTTCCAGGGATCCAGGGGCAGCCACAGCTTCTCCAGGCACCTGTGCAGGGCCTCCCCACCCTCACAGGGAGGAATTTCTCCCATGTATCCAACCTAAATTTCCTCTCTGTTGATTTGAAGCCATCCCACCTTGTCCTGTCACTCCAGTTCCTGATGAACAGTCCTTCTCCAGCTTCCCTGGAACCCCTTCAGATCCTACAAGGTCTGAGGTCTCCACACAACCTTTTCTTCTCCAGGCTGAACATTCCCAGCCCTCCCAGCCTTTCTCCATAGGGGAGGTGCTCCAGTCCCTTCATCAATTTAATGGCTTCCTCTGGACTTGCTCCAAGAGTTCCTTGTCCTTCTGATGCTAGGGACATCAGAGCCATGGGCAGAATTATCTCATCAGGGGTCAGAGCCTTCCAGTCCCAGCCCCTGCTTGCAGTGGACGTGTCCCCTGCACTGCAGAGATGTGTTGGGCACTGTGTGTAAAGAATGTCCTTCCAAAATAAAAGATGAATTTGTTGAGATGCTCTCAATTAGAGTTATGAGGGTAATGGGTATTGCAGTTTTGATTTTAACCTTTACAGAATAAATTTCAAGTTTGGTGAGGTCTGAACTGGAAATAAATGTGAGTTTCAGTTATTCCATGTTTGTGCATTATAACCCAACCCTCCCCTCCATGCAAACAGAATAATTTGACTTATTTTCTTTTGCTTATTTTCCTGGCTGTCAGTGTTGTGCTGGGAGGAGAAGCTGTTGGTGCAGGGGCTGGGGGGACACGGCTGAGCTGCCAGCAGGGCTGTGCAGGGACAGGGTGACAGTGCCAGCCCTTCCAGGGCACTGCTCAGCTGCTGCTCAGCACCATGTGAGCTCTTCAAGTGCTCTCACACTATAAATAGCCCAGCACTTTGTTGCTAGTGGGTTTTTATTAATAAACATCAACAGTATTTTTGGAGGATGTTTGTGATAATTGGGGGACAGATTAAATGGTTTATATTTCCGGACTGGGAGGGAGTTTGGGTTTCATTAACATCAGCAAAGCCTCAGCATGTCCACCATTTAAAAATTTTGCTTTAAATATGAATATCACTATTATTTGCTGAATGTGTTTATTTTATTGTGACATTTTATTATTTAAATTACTACTATTACTATTGTTTGGTTTAAAATTAATAGGATCATGAAGCCTCTGTTTATATAATACCCCCGTTACCAGAGCAGGTGGTAATTATTTAAATATAAAAAGAGACTGTGTTACTCAAAGTGATACTTTGTACCTTGTTCCTAAAGACTTTTTATGTTTCTTAACTCTTAGGACCCTTCCAAGTCTTACAAGAAAGCTGGAGAAGTTGCATCAGTTGATTTACACGTGGAAGAAGGTATCGAAGTAGAAACAACCCCTTTATCTAAGAAAGTTTCCCCATTGCATTCTGAAATGACAGATTATCTAAAATCATCTCCTCCGACCCTTATCAGTAGCCATAATTCTGACTTAAAGGATAGAACAGAAATTAATGGAGCAACAACTGTCACAGAAAAATTGGCTCAACTTATTGCAACTTGTCCTCCTTCCAAGTCTTCCAAAACAAAGCAGAAGAAGCCCGGAAGTGGAAATGGAACTACATCTGGTTTGGTGAAAGACTCTGGGAAGAAGCTGCCAGGAGCTATAGCTGCAAGTGGGTTGGTTAATAAAGATTTGGTGAAGAAACTGCCAGGCTCTGGGATTGCTGTTGGATTGGTGAACAAGGACTCAGGGAAGAAGCCATTAGGGATTGGCAGCGCAGCCATATTGGTTAACAAAGACTCTGGGAAGAAGCCCCAAGCAATCAGCCCCTTAATTGGATTGGTTAGCAAGGACTCTGGGAAGAGGCCTCCAGGGATCAGCACTCCAACAGGGTTAGTCCACAAGGATTCGGGAAAGAAGCAGCCAGTGACCAGCTCTGCAGTTGGATTGATCAGCAAAGATGTGGGGAGGAAACTTCCAGGGATCAGCACTCCAACTGCACTGACTAACAAGGAGCCTCTCAAGAAACCAGTAGGGATCAGCACTCCAGCAGGATTGGTTAACAAGGATGCTGGGAAGAAGTTGTTGGGAATAAATAGTCCTACAGGTCTGCTGAACAAGGATTCTGGAAGGAAGATGCCAGGGACTGGGAACAGCACAGCTCTGGTTAACAAAGACTCTGGAAGGAAGACACCAGGGATTGGCAGCCCGATGGGACTGGTTAGCAAGGACCCTGGGAGGAAGATGCCAGGAATTAGCAGTCCCGTGGGATTGGTTAGCAAGGACTGTGGGAAGAAGCCAGCAGGGATTGGCAGTCCAGCTGCTTTGGCTAACAAGGACTCTGGAACTCTGAAAGCAGACTCCCTCGTGCCCTCCTCAGAGCCCTTTAAGCTTCCTTGCAATTCAAACCTCAGTAGCCTTGAAAGCCACGAGCCTGCGGATTTACTGAAGGAAAATGCTACCAGCAAAACCTTTGAGAAGCACATCATGAGACAGAGCAAAGAAAGTATCTTGGACAAGTTTTCAATTCGGAAAGAAATCGCTGATGTAGGCAAAGAGATGTTCAATGAAGGAATGTGTGTTCCACAGGATGCCTACTCCTCCAGTGAGAAAGGGATTTATGAAACTTCTAAGCACGAAAAGCAGCCTCCAGTTTATTGCACTTCACCAGACTTCAGGACAGGAGGTGCCTCGGAGGTGTCGACAGCCAAGTCCCCGTTCAGTGCAGTGGGAGAGGGGAATCTCCCATCTCCTTCCCCCACGGTGTCTGTCCCCACCCTGAACAGGAGCCTCTCCACAGCCTCCTCCCAGCTGGCATCCAACTCATTGCACTTAAGTTCCACGGCAGAGCTCTTGGAAGGCATTTCAGATCCCGTGGGCAAAACGCCCTTCTCCTCGGACAGCTCCCTGCTGAGCCTCAACAGGACATTGAACCACACCCTCAGCACTGATTTTAAAGGTGCTGAGAAAGACTTAAGTGATTCAAAAGCGTCTTACGTGGAAACTTCAAGAACAAGTCCTCCCACAGGGAAAAAGCCCATTTTGGCAGCTGAGACAAGCATCCACGCTACTGTCACCCCTTCAGTAGTTAGTTTCACCAGCTTGTTTGGGAGCAAGCAGTTCCTCAAGATCGGTGCAATAGCTGCATCTGAGAAATCCTGCCAAGGAGCAAAAAACCTGAGCAGCACTCAGCAATCAAAACCTTTAAAGAAAAGAAAAGGAAGGAAGCCACGATGGACTAAAGTGGTGTCAAGAAGCGCGTGCCGACCTCCAAAGGGTCTGGAGCTAGAAAGGTCAGAGCTTTTTAAAAACATTTCATACAGTGCACTATCGAGCAGTAATTTGGAGCAGGCCAAATTCCTGAAAAACATCGGCTCGTCCTCATTTGTGGAGCATGAATTTGTCAAACATCAGTTGCCAAAGCTGAATGAAGCTAATGGACAGTCTCTGGCGCTGCTGGCTGAGACTGACAAACAAGCTCAGAAGTTCTACAGCGCTCACAAACAACCCTCCAGCTTGTGTATGTCGGATGATTTCTTACCTGACATTTACAAACCCAAGAGAGGAAGACCTAAAGCCAAGGAAATGCCAGAACTTGAAGGTCCCCCCAAAAGAACTCTTAAGATCCCAGCATCAAAAGTCTTCTCAGTGCAGTCAAAAGAAGAGCAAGAACCTCCAATTTTGCAGCCTGAAGTCGAAATTCCCTCCCTAAAACAAAGCTTATCAGGACAAGGTTTTCCTAAAAAGAGAGGGAGGCCTAAAAGGCAGATCCGGTCATCGATTAAAATGAAACCACCTATTCTGTCTGTGGCACCTTTTGTTGGAACAGAGAACTCGAGCAAGATGGGGCCTGAAAGTGAACAGCATCGACCCGGGGAGTTCTTTGAGAGGAAGGACCAGCTCCGAGGGCCAGAAGAAGTCCAAAGCCCCAGTATTTGTAGCATGAGTGATTTGGAAGTAGACTCAGACAGAAAAGTTGCCAAGAGAAATAATGGACAGTTAATGAAAACAATTATTCGAAAAATAAATAAAATGAAAACTCTGAAGCGAAAGAAACTTCTGAATCAGATTCTGTCCAGTACAGTGGAACCAAATACCAAAGGGAAGATGCAATCCAAGCTCCACAACACCGTGTCAACTCTTGCTGCCACATTCGGTTCAAAACTAGGCCAGCAAATCAACGTCAGCAAGAAAGGAACAATTTACATAGGAAAAAGGAGAGGGAGGAAACCTAAAGCTGTCCTGAACGGCATTTTAGCCAGCAGCGCTGCCAGTCTGACAGTTCTGGAGAAGTCTGCCCAGCAAGCTCCTGGTACGTCCCTAGGACAAGTCCTTCCCCACCTGCTGCCCTCGGCAGCGAATCCCTCGGAGATCCTCCCGTCCCCGGTTTGCTCCCAGTCCTCGGCCGTGAGCGGGGGGCAGAGCCCCGTGAGCAGCGACGCGGGGTTCGTCGAGCCCAGCTCGGTGCCCTACCTGCACCTCCACTCCAGGCAGGGCAGCGTGGTGCAGACGCTCGCCATGAAGAAAGCAGCCAAGGGCAGGAGGAGATTGTCGCCACCCACGCTGCTGCCCAACTCCCCGTCCCACCTGAGCGAGCTGACGTCGCTCAAGGAGGCCACCCCGTCCCCCGTGAGCGAGTCCCACAGCGACGAGACCATCCCCAGCGACAGCGGGATAGGCACGGACAACAACAGCACTTCGGACCGAGCGGAGAAGTTCTGCGGGCAGAAGAAGAAAAGGCACTCGTTTGACCACGTGTCCCTCATCCCACCCGAGACTTCCACCGTGCTGGGCAACCTGAAGGAGAAGCACAAACACAAGTGCAAGCGCCGCAGCCACGATTACCTCAGCTACGACAAGATGAAGAGGCAGAAGAGAAAAAGGAAAAAGAAGTACCCTCAGCTCCGAGGGAGGCAGGACCCCGATTTCCTCGCCGAGTTAGAGGAGTTAATAAGTCGATTAAGTGAGATTAGAATAACCCACAGAAGTCACCATTTTATACCCCGAGATTTGCTGCCTACCATTTTTAGGATAAATTTCAATAGTTTCTACACCCACCCTACTTTTCCTTTAGATCCTTTGCACTACATTAGAAAACCTGATTTAAAGAAAAAGAGAGGCAGGCCTCCAAAAATGCGGGAAGCTATGGCAGAAATGCCTTTCATGCATAGCCTCAGCTTCCCCCTGTCCAGCACCGGGTTCTACCCCTCCTATGGCATGCCTTACTCCCCTTCTCCCCTGGCAGCTGCTCCCATAGGATTAGGTTACTATGGAAGGTACCCTCCAACCCTTTACCCTCCTCCACCCTCTCCTTCTTTCACTACCCCCCTGCCCCCACCTTCCTACATGCATACAGGCCACCTGCTTCTCAACCCCACCAAATACCACAAGAAGAAGCATAAACTCTTGCGCCAGGAAGCTTTCCTCACCACGAGCAGGACTCCTCTGCTGTCCATGAGCACGTACCCCAGCGTCCCACCCGAGATGGCCTACGGCTGGATGCTGGAACACAAGCACAGGCACCGCCACAAGCACCGGGAGCACCGCTCCTCCGAGCAGCCCCAGGTTTCCATGGACACCATCACGGCCAACAGCTCCTCCAGAACGGTCCTGGAGTCCTTGAAGCGCTACAGGTTTGGGAAGGAGGCTGTTGGAGATAGGTACAAACATAAAGAGAAACACAGATGCCACATGGCTTGTCCTCACCTATCACCTTCCAAGGGTTTGCTAAGCAGAGATGAGCAGTGGGTCAGGAGAGAACCTTCGGAGTCGAATTCCTTGGCGCTGGGATTGCAGACACCTCTGCAGATAGACTGCTCCGAGAATTCCCCAGCTCTGTCCCTGGGGGGATTCACTCCCAGCTCGGAGCCAGCCAGCAGCGATGAACACACAAACCTTTTCACAAGTGCAATAGGCAGCTGCAGAGTCAGCAACTCTGCCAGCACCAACGGACGGAAAAAGTTACCCGAGAGCCCTGGACTCTTCAGCGGGCAGGACGCGGCGCTCAGCCGGCCCCTCCGGAAGGAGCCCGTGCCTTCTTCCCTGGAGAAGGCCCTGCAGCCACTGGCAGGTAAGGGAGCTCGGGCTTTCCGTGAGTCTTGCTGGGTTCTTTTGTACCAAACCCAGCTGGAGCAGGGGGCAGGTGAGGTTTTGGCTCTGCAGGGATCAGTGCTGGGGTCCAGCCCTGCCCCTCTCCTCACCGAGGGCTCTGTCCCTCCTCCCAACAGACTCCTCTTGCTTCTTTACAGGCTAAGGCTTTGCTTTCTCATGCAAAGGTCTTTGCTTTTTCCATACAATTTTAATTATCTGGAGAAATGAGGGAAAATTTCTCATCTTTTTGATGTTTTCAAATATTTTTGATATTTTCAAAGCCATGTTTCTGTTTCAAGTTTGGTTGGTTTGGTTCAGACCACCTGTTGCTGCTACTGTTGTGAGTAATGTTTCCATTTAAGAAAATGTTTCCTATTCATTTTGTAACTCCATTTTGGTAATTTGACAATCTCTGCTACAACAGAGCTTTCAATCCCTGCCTTGAGGCCTGTTGCAACACCTCAAATCAGCTGGGGTTGATGCTGGGGAGGCCTGAGACCAAACCTAGAAATTTTGGATTTATTCATAGTTGGGAAATACATCTGACAGCCTCGAGCAAAACTGGAACAGGAGGAGCAGGAACAGGAGCTTGTCATTTGCATAATATCAAGGAAAAGAAAAGATAACCTGCAAAGGGCAAGTGCAGCTTGTGCTCCTGCCTGCTTCCAGTGTGTGAAGGAAGCCCGAGCTGCTTCTCCCTTCCCTTCTTGTCTACATTCTCCCTTGAAGTTTAAATCATTGTCCAAAGCCACTTGTGACTAATATTTCACAGAGCAAGAACCAGCTACCAGGACTGAAAAATCCCTCCTCACATTCCTGGCTCTCATCTTGCTCCTTCCATGGGATGCTCCTGCTCTGATGCCTCCTGCCACCTCCTCTGCTCTGCACACCTGTGTATGCCCAGGGATTTTCTCTTGATTTGGGGGGTTTATGTTTTCCTTCTGTATTTTAAGCACAGCTGGATCTTTGATAAATTCATATTTCTTTGTGCTGGTACTGAAATTATTTGAGGTGGTGAGTGAAGTGTGGAGAAGGCAGCAGAACCACGAGATTGCTTCTCCTGCAGTGATGGAAAGAGGAGTTCCAAGTGCTGGGTCACTCAGAGGTTAAATTGGGCTCCGAGGAGTGAATTGGTTGTGGGAACCTGTGCAGCTCTGGGAATTGAGAGATGTTTTCCATTGGAGTGAATGATCTGACCTGGGTTTGTGTGAGGAATAACCCAAGGGAGGGGGAGAGCAGAGATGCTTTTTGTGAAGGCTCTGCCTGCTCCCTGCCCCAGGAAGTTTGAGTGGTTCCTCAGAGATGTCACTCCAGGCAGTGCATTCCCACCTGGAACTTGGATATTTTGTGAGGCTGGCATTTGCATTGGGGTCCAGCTCATTCCCAAGGAGCTCCCAGTGTTCCACACCACTTGAAAAACCTAAACCACGTCTGGTAAAAAGCCCCAGGAAAGAGAAATGCCAGATTTGGGGTTTTTAGATCCATGTCAGTTGCCATGTTGTGTTTGGGGTGTTTTGGTTTTAGCCGTGGTGCCAAATGGTGATTCTGAATCCATGAACGTGGATTAAAGATTAAAGGAAAGGCACAGATGGAGGGAAAACCTTTGGTGCATCAAAAGTTGTTTATTTATAAAACCAGATGCAGTTTAGGTGTGTGGTGGAGAGGTGCTGGATCAGTCTTGGAATAAGCAATCAGGGATCAGCATCAGGGAACTCATCCAGAATGGGTCTTGGGGATCCATAGGGAATGTTTGTGATGCTTTATTTCAGAGTATTCCACGTGGAAAACCATGCAATACTACCTCACCTCCACATTTTGAGCATAAACCTGGCCTAACTGGTTGAACAAATTCTTTTTACTGGCCGATATTTGCAGGGGTTTGCCCGTGTCTGAGTTGTGTTAGAAAAGGGCTGTGTTGGTTGTTTGTGCAAACAGGGCTCCCGAGGAGGTGGAAGTTTCTCAGGAGGTGAAGCACAGGTGGAAGTTCCCACACTGAGGCTGTTGTGTGACCTTGGCACGGCCACAGCAGGGCAGCTCACGAGGCTCTGGTGTTCTGTCCAGGGGAGTTTTGTAGGACTCTGCTGCCTGTTCATCCCAAGTTCCCAGTTCCTGAGCTCCTGCAGCTTTCCAGCAGGAGTTATTTTGGACAAGTGACGCTGTATTTTAGGCCGGCCTTGGTGTGCTGCTTACAATTCCTGTGGCCTCGGTGTGTTCCCCTTGCAGTCCTGAAGGGGAAGTCCAGGAGGCAGGGAGGAAAACGGGACGGGCCGTGTGCTGGGGATGGGTGCAGCTGGGCTGGACGGCCGGTGCTGCTTCCGTTCCCTCTGCAAGCACCGGGCCGGGTCTGAGTGAGGTGCAGGTGCCGTCTGTCCCTTCCCGTGGGATAACCGGTGTTACCGGGCACGGCCATGAGCGCTCCTGGGGTGACCCGGGCAGTCCCACACCGTGTGTCAGTCCCTGCCTGAGGGGTCCCTGTCCCTTTGTCCGTCCCTGCCCGAGGGGTCCCTGTCCTGAGGGTTCCCGGTCCCTGTCTCGAGGAGTCCCGGTCCCTTTGTCCGTCCCTGTCGCGAGGGGTCCCGGTCCCTGTGCCTGTGCCGAGAGGTCCCGGTCCCTGTGCCGAGGGGTCCCGGTCCCTGTGCTGAGAGGTTCCGGTCCTTGTGTCGGTCCCTGTCCCGATGGGTCCCAGTCCCTGTGCCAGTCCCCATCCCAAGGGGTCCCGGTCCCTGTCCCGAGGGTTCCCGGTCCCTGTGCCAGTCCCTGTCCCAAGGGGTCCCGGTCCCTCTGTCTGTCCCGTCCCGAGGGGTCCCGTTCCCGATCCCGAGGGTTCCCATTCCCTGTCCCGGTCCCTGTCCCGAGGGTTCCCATTCCCTGTCCCGGTCCCTATCCCGAGGGTTCCCATTCACTGTCCCGAGGGTTCCCTGTCCCGAGGGTTCCCTNGGAGCTGAGCGGGGCGGGGGCGGCTGAGCGCGACTCGGGATGCTGAGCAGGGCCGGGGGGTCACACAGGGCCCCCTCGCGGGTCTGGGCTCCCGGAGCACCGGCGGTGACAGCCCCCGCCACTGCTGGGCCGTCCCTGCCACCTCCAAAACCTTCTCCCTCTTTTTGTCCCCTGTTAGGAATTACAGTCCAGTCCCCACTTAACTCCTGCTGTTTAATTTCTGTTTCCAATCCCAGCTCCCAGGGTACTTGGTTAAGGTAGACTTTTTGAATTCAATGCATCTTGGAGTTCCTCCGGAGGAAAAGTCACCCTGGAATGACAGTCCTGCTACAGCAGCTCCCTGAGCCCAGAGGGGTGGGTGGGCAGAGGGTGAGAATAAAGTGAAACTCACGGGTTGAGATAAGAACTCTTTAATAATTGAAATAAAATCATATATAATAATAACTGTAGCAATAGTTGTCATGAAAAGGACAGAGGGAAATGAAGCCCAAGAAGCACAAGTGATGCCTGGTACAGGTACTGCTGCCAGTCCCCAGCACAGACTGAGGCTTGGAGCAGCCTGGGACAGTGGAAGGTGTCCCTGCCCATGGCAGGGTGGAATGGGATGAGATTTAAGGTCCCTTCCAGCCCAAACCAGTCCATGATTCTGTAAATAAACCCCAGGAAGCACAAGTGATTCCCAGTGCAGCCACTCCCCAGCACTGACTGGGAGATCCCAGCCACCCCACTGGGCCAGACCCTCCGTGGTGTGGAATATCCTGTGGCCAGCTGGGGTCAGCTGTGCTGGCCCTGCTGGCAGAGCAGGGGAGCCTGGAGAGTGCTGGGCTGAGGTGAGCACTGCTGGGCACCAGCCAACATCATCCTTACCCTGAACCAGGTACTGGTGATGCCTTGGGAAGGCTGACCTAGAACAGAGATAGACAGAGTTAAAGAATAAAGTAGGGATTTATTAAGAGGCCTCAATAGATCCACCTTGGGCAGCACAACCCAAAATGGCTACAAAAATGGACAACTGGTCACATTTTTATAAGTTTTGGTCTATTAGTATATTGGAGTTAATTGCCTAATTACAGCTTCAGCCCATGAAGTTTTATCCTTCTTGTTTTCTCTCTTCAGGCCACGTTGTTTGTGCTCTTGGGCCTGAGATCTGGATCATTTGTCCTTGGTCCCCAGCTAGAGCAGGAATTGTTCTCTGTGCAGAGAGCTCACATCCCCTCATATGAAGCCCAGACCCACACACTAAAGCAGAACAAAATGTGAAAAATATAAAAACCAAAACCTGAGGCATCACTGGGACAAATTCACTCTGTCCCAGCTGGAACCAGGACAGCTCTTCCCAGTGCTGAGCACCCGAGCATGGGTTGCAGCCTGGATCAGTGTCCAGGAGCCCTGTGATGGTTGAGGAGATCCTTCATGAAAAAAGATCCCTCTGCCCTCTTGAGAGGTTGGAATCCTTGGGAAAATGCTGTTGTTCATTCCCTCCAGCAGTCATCAGGAGCTAAGAATGCCCATGATTAAAAAAATTCCAAACTTTGAGGCAAGAGAGGATCTAAAAGGAGATTTTCCCAGAGATTCTGGTGAATCATTTTGGTGCTTTCAAGGATTCTCCTGTCTTCACTCACCTTGGGGTTTCCCTTGAGGCATTGAGGCCATGGGCAGGGGAGGAATTTTGGGCAGAACTTCAGTGTCCTGCTGTTACCTTTTGGAGGATTCTTTGAGGAAGGCAGGGATATATATATAATAATCTATTATATAGCAATATATGGTATAATAATGAATAAATAATATTCATTATTAGATCATATTTTGAAGGGAAACAGCAAAAATCTGTTTTTTTGCATCCTGGATTTTGTCTTCTAGATATTTTCAGGATAAGCACATTCTCCTCTTGCACTACCACGTGCATTTTTGCTTATCTGGGGTTTTATACTGATCAGAGTTTTTAATATCTCAGCATTTTCATAACTGCAATACCAGGTTTTTCTATGACATTTTCATGACTCCCACAGCCTTTGCTTTCAAGAGTAATTGGGATTCTCTAAAAGTTGAAATATGAAATATCAGGGAAAAAAAAAAGCAGTTTACTGTAAGAAAATATTTATGTGTGAAAAGGGAAACAAATAGATCTTTGCTTGTGTTCTAAGCAGAGCTGCCATTCCCAGCCCTGTCCCTTCACCCTGCAGCAGTTGTGGGATTTCTGTATCTTTCTAAAATTGGTTTTAACTCAAGGAATGGTAATTGTGCTTCCTGCTGCCTGGTGACATCATCCAAGGATTTAGCAAGTACCAGCAAGCCTTGTGTGCTGGGAACACAGAGTGAAATGTGTTCTGCAGGTGCCTGAAATCCAGTGCTGCTCTGTGTGTAGATAATGATCATCCTCACTTGTTTAGGCCCCAGGGCTTTAACAGATTTGCCATGATGGACTGGAGCAGAAATATTTGTGGTTTTTATTGTGACAGGATCTTGTAAAGGAAAAGCAGCACAGCAAGGGACAAATGTAAAGAATTTTAAAATCTTGGGAATTTTCTTTTTGGCTTTTCACCTTTCTGCAGTTCCTGGTGAGCAGTTCTGCCCAAGGAAGGGAAGGGAATGCTTATCCAGAATGAGGTGGCAGAGCAGCACCAGGGGCTGGGTTATGGAGATCACCAGGGGATGAGGGGGATGTTATTCCCTTTTTCTACACCCTGGAGAGGCCACACCTGGAGTGCTGTGTCTGGGCTGCCCAGGCCAAGAGAGACATGGACATGCTGCAGTGAGTCTGGTCACAGGAATGACCAGGATGGGAGCCTCTGTCATCCAGAGGGACTGGGAGAGCTGGGATTGCTCATCCAGAGGGACTGGGAGAACTGGGATTGCTCATCCAGAGGGGCTGGGAGAGCTGGGATTGCTCATCCAGAGGGGCTGGGAGAGCTGGATCAATAATCCAGAGGGCTTGGGAGAGCTGGGATTGCTCATCCAGAGGGGCTGGGAGAGCTGGATCAGTCATCCAGAGGGCCTGGGAGAGCTGGGATTGCTCATCCAGAGGGCCTGGGAGAGCTGGATCAGTCATCCAGAGGGGCTGGGAGAGCTGGATCAATAATCCAGAGGAGCTGGGAGAATTGGATCTGTCTTCCAGAGAGCCTGGAAGAGCTGGGATTGCTCATCCAGAGGGACTGGGAGAACTGGGATTGTCGAGCCTGGAGCAGAGGATGCACAAAGGGAGCTCTTCCCAGTGTGTGTCCATGTTCCAGCTGGGAGGGAATGAAGAAAAAGGAGTGAAACTGGTCCTGGTGGTGCCCAGTTGCAGGAGACCCACTGGAGTTCAGGGCATTCTGTTTGTGCAGAGGAAAATAGTGGTCACAGTGAGGGTGAGGGGATCACAGATAGGGAATCTGTGTCACTAGAGATGTGGAAAACCCCACAGAATGTGGTGACTCTGAGCAAGCTGACCCTGTTTTGGGCAGGGTGGTTGGTCTTGGTAATCTGAAGAGGTCTTTTCCAAACTCTTCTGAAAATCAAGAAGTTTGGATTCAGTTGAAATTAGGAATATGTGGGAGATTTCCCTTTCCCTTTCTCTTTCCCCTTCCCTTTCCTTTTCCCTTTCCCTCTTTCCCTCTTTCCCTTTTCCTTTTTCCCTTTTCCTTTCCCCTCTTTCCCAGCTAATTCTGGTAGTTAATATTACATGTATTACTCATGGCTTGTTTACCTCTGCCACTTTCCTGTGTGAAATCCCTGCTTGCTGTTTCCTTTCCATCCTTCCCCTGCATTCTGGGAGCACACAGGTGTTCAGAGTAACCTGAATTTGAGCCTTTAGTGTTGTACTGGCACAGCCAGACTGAAATGATGTTTTTTTGTGCCTTTCCCTGCTCTGCCTTGCAGGCACTTTGCCAAGCCAGGACAAGCCCTCGCAGAGGCAGTCGGAGAGCACAAACTGCAGCCCTTCCAGGAAGAGATCCACATCAGAGAGCACTTCTTCTCCAGGCAAGTTCTGCTCAGGGGCCTGGGTTTTGGGATCTCTGTGTGCTCAGAGCTGTGCTGAGACACAGCATGGCTGTGAGAACTTCAGCTCATGGAGATACTGAGTTTTTCCACTGACATTTCGGGACAACATGGCTGTGAGAACTTCAGCTTGTGGAGATACTGAGTTTTTCCACTGATATTTTGGAAAGATTTCATTTTGGGGTACAAGGGCTGTATGTTGGGTTGTAGGATAGGGAGACTTGAGGTGCTCAGAGAAGCAGCAGCACAGCTGTGGCAGGGTAGGGTTTGTTTCCTCACCTTGTGGAACTCAGGGCTTTAATCCAGACCTGTGACATTACAGTTAATCAATGGATTAGAGGAATAAATGAATTCCTTCCTGGGGAAGAGCCTGACTCTGCCACTGCCCTGGAGGCAGAGGGTTCTTGCCCCTGGGCAGGTCACAGGAGGATCAGGCCAGGCTGTGCTGTGGGGTTTTCTTGCTCACATGTGAGAATCTTGTCAAGGTGATGGAGGGTGACACGTGGCTCATCCCAGCCATCAGTGAAAGCCCAGGTCAGAAATGCTCATGGGAGAGAGATAATGGAAGTACTGAAAGGCCTGGCAGCTCTGGTAGCATCTCATCAAATCCATGATACAAGAACAGATCTTGGATGCAGGATCCAGTGAACTGGGGTGGATGTTGCAGCAGGACAACCAAGGGCTGACATTCCCTGCAGGTCACTGCCTGAGGGTAGCAGGAGAGGCTGGAGTGGGCTCTGGGCAACCTGCTCCACTGGAAGGTGTCCCTGCCCATGGCAGGGAGGTGGAACAAGATGATCTTTAAGGTCCCTTCCAACCCAAACCATTCTGTGATGCTGTAAAAATAGAATGTGATCTCTCCTGGGATTGGACAGAAGAAAATCCAGCAGGTTGACCCATTTTCTAAGACACTCAGTTGCAGAAACATTCTTGTTACCAGAATTCAGTCATTTCTCAGACTCCCAAATTGATTGCAAATATGTAGTAAATCCCTGGGATTGGTACTTAGAACTAGTTATAGTTTCCATCTAGGAAGGATGTGCCAAAAGTGCCATTTCCTCCCTGCTTTAAACAGATGTTTACAACAGATGCTCCATTCAGCCTGTGCTGCAGAAAGTCCTTTGCAGTGGGAAAGGAATCTTCCTTTTTCCTCTGTCTCAATCCCTTTCTTGCCCTCACTCACTTGAAAGGGGCAGCTGCAGTTGTTGGAAGTGGGAATAGGAAGTGTTGAAGTCGAGGAGAGCTTTGGGCAGGAGCATTGGAATGCCATGAATCACAAGTTTATCAACTTCAAAGTCACCGAGGTGATGCTGCAGCTGAGCAGATCAGTCATTGTTGAATTCTCCCTGGATGTGGAATGTGTGTGGGTTTCAGTGTTTGTCAGAGAGGAGCTGCAGCTGTCCCAGAGCAGAGCCTGCAGTGTCCCAGCCCTTTGGATCAGTTCCCAGCAGTTTCCATGGGATGTGGTGCTGCTTGAGGGTCCCCGAGCAGGTGAGGAGCCCCAGCTCCATCCCCACGTGCCTCTAAAGGCCAGAAGAAAACAAAGGGTAATTTATCTTTATTATTTCATCTGAAATGCAGAGCTGGAAGTGTAAATCCTTCCAGTTGTCTTGGAGTTGTTGGGGTGTCCATGTCAGCTCGCAGCAGGAGGCTTCTCTTGTCCTTTGTCACCAGGACTCACTGTCCAGAGGAGGATTTTTAAAACATGTTTTCCTGACTCTTTCTCCTCCAAATTGTGTACTCTGAAGCACTTTTTAGTTTGCACTTACAAACTCTGACTTTGGAATCTTAGTGAGGGATGTGTTCTCCAGAATGACACAATTGGACTACTGAGCACTGGGAAAATATTAGGAAATATTTAAACTAGAAAATACTTCAAGAATAGCTATAAGGTTAGAAAATACCTTTTTCTTTGCAAAACAAAATATATTAGATATTAGATGTTATATTATATATTAGATATTTACAAACTCCTGACTTTGGAATCTTAGTGAGGGATGTGTTCTCCAGAATGACACAATTGGACTGCTGAGCACTGGGAAAATATTAGAAAATATTTAAACTGGACAATACTTCAAGAATAGCTAGAAAGCTACAAAATACCTTTTAGTTTGCACTTACAAACTCCTGACTTTGGAATCTTAGTGAGGAATGCATTCTCCAGAGTAACACAATTGGACTGCTGAGCACTGGAAAAATATTAGAAAATATTTAAACTAGAAAATACTTCAAGAATAGCTAGAAGGCTAGAAAATATTTAAACTGGTTGTGCTTTATCTCTGTCATCTAAGAAATAATCTCCTCCTGTCAAGTGCTAGAGCCCTTTATAAACACATTTTGTTGTCTTCCTTTAACAGTTCCCTTGACACCAGGATGTGCTGCTCAGGCTCCAGCCTGGGCCCCTCTGGGTTAAGCAGATCTGATCTAAATAATTGGCCACAATTAAAGGAACATTTTGTCAATGCTAATGTGCAGTTGTGATGTATTTATGAGAAGGCAGCACCCATTTCATTCCAGAAAGAGGAGAATTTCTTCTGATGGAATGTTATCACTAAGGAGCAGCAGGGCAGCTTTGGGAAGCTCTTAGTTTGGATCAAATCCCTTTTTAATGCAGCATAATCTACATGATTGACCTGGAAACTTTCTTTTTCAAACACCAATCTTCAGCTCTAAAGCAAATAACAATTTCAAAAGTCAGATCTAGATTTACTTCCTGTGTAAATTAGCCTTTCTCTTTTATCCAGATACTTTGATTTACCTTTATCCAATCAGTTCTGTCATCATCAGCCTTGTCTATTTGTTAAAGAAAACTGCAAGAGCAACGAAAATAGTTGTTTCAGTACTTCCAACCTATAAAAAAAGAAAAATTACTTCAAAAATATATCAGATGTTGCTCCATTTTTTTTATCAGGATTGAGTTTTTATGTGCACAGAGGGTTTTGTATTTTTAATAATGAATAGAAAGAAACTTGAGGACCGTGTGAACCCTCATTGCTTTTTGTTGTTAGAAATGGGGGATTATGTGGGAATAAAGAGAAAATAGTTGTATGTTAGAAGTGATGATATAAAATGTGACTGACTTGTGTCACTGGGTCCCTGTCCATATTCCAGAATCTTGTCAAGGAATGTTCTGGGCAGTCCCAGGACACAAATGCTGTCAGGTGATGCAGCTGTTGTATTTTAGCTCCTTGTTTTTAGTCCCATCCCCACTCTAATCCCTTCTTGGGGCTACCTAAAAACAGAGGCCAGATGGAATTAAGAGAAGAAAAAGTGGGTATATTTATTGAAGGGCCTTCAGGTACATTTCAGGCAGATGAAGCCCCCCAGGGGCTACACCCAAAAGTGGATGGTGGGTCACAGGCTTTCACACTTTTATAAGTTTGGTTCATTTGCATACTGGGGGCTAATCTTCCAATTACAGCTTCAGGTAATAAAGTCATTTACCCCAAGTTTGCTCCCCCCAACTCACTTTTGTTTACATTGCTTGAAGCAGTGAGATGCCCTTGATTCCCAGGCCTGGAGAGGAATTGTTTTGTCTGACCAAAATGGGAAAGCAGCAGCTAGCAGTGTATATGGAGTTTAGAGTTATGCACTAAGAAT
>VZRH01008302.1:56835-79444 GCA_013397555.1 Urocynchramus pylzowi
ATAATATAAATATAGGTTATAAGTATTATGTATATTAAAATATTATTTAAAATATAAGTTATTTTATGTATTATTTATGTGATGATTTATAGATTTATATCTTGATTTCATATACTGATTTATGATTTTATTTTCTTTATTATTTATTTTCTTATTATCTTCATATTTATGCTTTTATTCCTTGCATGACAGATCCCAAAGGACTCTTCCCCTCCCTTTACCCCCTCTGTTGTCTCTTTTAGGATGATCTTTGCCGAGTGCTCCCCCAACACGTGCCCCTGCGGGGAGCAGTGCTGCAACCAGCGCATCCAGAGGCACGAGTGGGTGCAGTGCCTGGAGAGGTTCAGGGCTGAGGAGAAGGGGTGGGGCATCCGTACCAAAGAGCCCCTGAAAGCAGGACAGTTCATCATCGAGTATCTGGGAGAAGTTGTCAGTGAGCAAGAATTCAGGTAGAAATATTTATTTGCTTCTTTAGCATGGAAGGATCATAAATGATTTTTAAGGACGCGGAGAGTTAAACTCTGTGTGAATCCAGTGGAGATTCCCTGGAATGAGTAACTTGCAATATTGGTATATATTTTATAGCATTTAGTAGTAATTATAAATTCTTGGAATTTATAATTACTACTAAATTATTATTAATAATGGAATTATTAATAATAATTTAATTGGAATTTAATTAAATTAAATTCCAGCTAAATTGGAATCCTTGGAATGAGTAACTTGTAATATTGGTACATATTTTATAGCATTTAGTAGTAATTATAAATTCTACTCCAGGTCATGCATGTTTTCCTTAGATTGGGAAATTCTATTTGGTCATGGTTGGGATATTCTCAGGCAGGGACGAAGGGGAGGATGAGGGGGAAAAGGAAGGTTTAGAATTCTGGGGGTTTTGGTTAACCAAATTTTTTCCCAGTCCAGTATTGAGGGATGATTAGTGTTTGAAATGGATCTTCTGCCTCATCTGCCCTGTAAATGCAAAATGCCACAAGTGGCTGGAGAAATGAGAACTCTACAGGATTTGGGCTGCACCAGGTGGAACTGGGGCAGAGTGGTGCTGGAAGGGTCATGGGCTTCTGCAGAAAGATGTGAAGGAAAAAGAACAAGTAGAAGCATTCAAAGAAAGAAATTTTCTTGTTAACTCTGTGGGATATTTGAGCTTGGAGGGACTTGCTGCTCTCAGAGCTCCACCAGAAGGGAGCTGCATTCCCCTCGTACAGAGATAAGCATTGACTCCTGTCCCTGTGCTCTTGTGATCCATGGATGATTCCAGAACCTGCCCACTCCCCAGAAGGAAACTGATTGTTGTACACGTGTATACTCAGACACCCCAAGGAATGTATACTTGCGTTTTCTCTTCCATACATGAAATGTGTACAAATAATCTGCAGAACCCAAAAAGGGAGCATTCCAGAAGAGCAAATTTCTAAATTCTAACCCAAGCTCTGTCAGTGGTCTTGACTTAGAAAAATAGGTACAATAATGGTTTTCCTCCATCTCTAGGTGTACAGTTCTATAAAATATAAAAGATTATCATTGCTTTTTCTTCAAAACTGTCTTGGTTTGACAAGACAGGTGTCTGCTAAGGAAGGCAGGAGCCTCACCTCAATTGAAAATGTAAACTCCCTTCCTCCAAATTGTTATATTTTTGAATTTAAGGGGTCTCAGGCAAAACTATGGGAGCAGGAATAAGAGTTCTTTATTAGGGAAAAAATTGAAAAAAAAAATAAGATAAACAATGCAGTAATACAAAACAACACAGACAGAGTCAGAACAGGCCCTGACACGCTGTGGATCAGGGTGGTGGCAGCAGTGCCATCCCATGGTGGCTGCAGCCCTCCTGCAGTGCCAGCTGTGGCTCTGGTGGAGCAGGGATCCTGGACAAGGGTGGAGTTTTCCTCTGAAGCTCCAGGGCTGCTGGAGATGGGGCTGCTTTTCCTCTGGGAATGAGTGGAGAAGAAAGCTGCTCCTCTGGGAATGCAGTGGAGAAGAAAGCTGCTTCTCTGGGAATGAGTGGAGAAGAAAGCTGCTCCTCTGGGAATGCAGTGGGCAAAGGCTGCTGTGGTGTTCCCAAAGTCAGATTGTATCCAGGTAGGAATGCTTGGCTCCTCCCCCTGGGCAGAGCGTCTCCCAAAGGGATGATGGAATTTTATCAGCCATGCAGTGACAATCCCATGAACAGAATGGAGGATTGGTTGTGGAAGAGATAAAGAAAACAGAAGATAACTGCCCCATAGATAGGAATAGAATACACACACCCATTTCCAGCCTAAGATACAAACCCTCTCTGAGATGTGCTTTTATTCTGTGCTGTGTGGGGACAATCAGAATGACAAGATTCACCCTGTGTTGCCCCACAGGAACAGGATGATTGAGCAGTACCACAACCACAGTGACCATTACTGCCTGAACCTGGACAGTGGCATGGTCATCGACAGCTACCGCATGGGCAACGAGGCTCGCTTCATCAACCACAGCTGCAACCCCAACTGTGAGATGCAGAAATGGTGAGGAAAGGGATTCTGCTCCTGGAACTTTGCTGTACCCAGAGAGAGAGAGAACCAATTCAGCTGAGGGAGTCACATCTAAAAATAGGGAGGGGAATCAAGCTGTGAATAATCCTTACACGGTGCTCACGTTGCTCAAGAGAAGCTGTGTAGTGTTGGTGAGTGCTGGATGCTTTGGAGACAGGATCCAAGTTTGCTGGCAGATCCAGCACTGCTGGTTGTCACACTGGGACATTTCCCTCCCAGCATTACTGGTTACACTGTGCTGTTTCCCTCTCAGTATTGCTGGTTTTCACACTCTTAATCTGCTGCGAAGGTTGAAGCCTGGGTAATGCTCTAAAATCATCTATCTGTATAGAAACCCTTTGTTTTGACAATTCAAATATTTTTTTAAAGCAGGGAAAAAGGGAAAGAGTGGGATACCAGCACACCCTGTGTCATACCAGCACTTAGGAGGAAGTGCTGCTGAGGGGTTTGTAGTGAGTGATTTGCAGGGGAATGGCAGATGGTGGAACAGGAGTCACTGTGGACATCAGAGTAGCTCATGGTTCTCAGGTAATTCTTGATTTTAGCAATAGTAAAGTTCTACATTTGAAAATCCAACTCAAAATAAAATAGTTGAAGAGAAAGAGAGGATTCTGCCCTGCTCAGGTGAAACCCCTACTGCAAAGCTGCCTCCAGTCTGGGGTCCCAGCACAGGAAGGACGTGGAGCTGTTGGGCTGGGTCTGGAGGAGGCACCAAATTAATTAGAGGGAAGGAGCAGCTCTGCTGTGAGGAAAGGCTGAGAGAATTGGGATTGTTCAGCCTGGAGAAGAAGAGCTCCAAATGACCTAATTGTGTCCTTCTAGTACCTGAAGGAGCTGCAGGAAAGATGGAGAGAGATTATTTACAAGGGCCTGGAGTGACAGGACAAGGGGCAATGTCTTCCCACTGCCAGAGGGCAGGGTTAGATGGAATATTGGGAAGGAAATGTTCCCTGTGAGGGTGGGGAGACCCTGGCATGTACTACTTTTTGTGACTGTGGTGTTCACTTTTTTAGCTTTCAAAGTTTATTGTAAGAGATAAATAAAAGAACTGCACAAGCATAAGCCAGGGCACAGCAGAGGTGTTGCTTCCTGTCTCTAACACTGCCACTTTGTGCACAGAGGTGATTTTATGTTGAATTTTTGGGGTATTTGATGTATTTTCCCCTCAGGTCTGTGAACGGTGTGTATCGGATCGGGCTGTATGCACTGAAGGACATGCCTGCTGGGACTGAGCTCACCTATGACTACAACTTCCACTCATTTAATGTTGAAAAGCAGGTAAAAACCCCACTGTGAGACCTTGAAAAATCTCACTGAGGCCTAACAGTTCTGTAAAGTGTAAAAATTAACAAAACCTGTCGTGTTGTATTAGGCAGAAGATGTTCTTTTTAATAGTGAGAGAGAATCTAAACGTTTGGTGTTTATTGGATTTTTTTTTTCTCAAAGCAACTCTGCAAATGTGGCTTTGACAAATGCAGAGGAATAATTGGGGGTAAAAGTCAACGCATGAATGGACTCTCAAGCAAAAGCAACCAGCCTGTGAGCACCCACAGAAGACCTGGGAGATCGAAAGAGAAGAGGAAGTCAAAGCACAAACTAAAGAAGAGAGTAAGTAGGAAAGACAGAGTTTGGGTGGGTGAGGTTGATGGGAAATCAGTCTGTGCCACCAGACCAAAAACTGGTGGTTTTGTAAATTTTAAACTTGAAACAGAAACCCAAGCTTTAAACAGAAGTACAGTAGAGTAATGCTGCAGGTTCTGTCTCAGGGACTGCTTTGGCTGCTTTGCTGAGTTCTTGGCACAGTTTTTCCTGTCTATCAGAACAATCTGTTTTCCAGAGGGGCCACATCCCTGAGGAACCCAGTGAAAGTGTGAATGCCCCAACCAGGCTGACACCTCAGCTGCAGATGAAGCCCATGTCTAACAGGGAAAGGTAAGGGCTGGTTTCAGGGGGATTTGCCTCAGAAGTGGAGTGCTGTGCAAATACTGATGTGTTCTTCTAGAAGATGGGGAATCCTGAAATTTTGGAGGGTGCAGCTTTTAGTTCTCCTTGACCAGCCAGGCTGGAATTCTCTCCACTGAGGAGAGAATGCACAGGTTGCACCTCTGAATATCCAGCTTTTGCCCCACTTTAAAAAATGAATTTTCCAGTAGAAAGCATCTTTTAGTTCTCCTTGACCAGCCAGGCTGGAGTTCCTCTCCACTGAGGAGAGAAGGCACAGGTTACACCTCAGAATATCCAGCTTTTTCCCCACGATAAAGAACAAATTTTCCAGTACAAAGAGCTTCTTGAATAGCTCCCTAATCTCTGCAGGAATTTTGTGCTGAAGCACCACGTGTTCTTGGTACGGAACTGGGAGAAGATCAGGCAGAAGCAGGAGGAGGTGAAGCACGTCAGCGACAGCATGCACAGCTCGTCGCTGTACACGCGCTGGAACGGGATCTGCCGCGACGACGGCAACATCAAATCAGGTGAGGCCACTCAGCCACCCTGGGACACAAAGGGTTAAACTCGGTCTAAATCCATTCTTGGAATGAGTAGCTTGCAACATTGGTATATATTTATCTTGGTTTGAAAAGATAGGTGTCTGCTAAGGAAGGCAGGAGCCTCGCCTCAATTGAAAATGTAAACCCCCCCCCTCCTCTGAATTGTTATAATTTTGAAATTAAAAGGCTCTCAGGCAAAGATATGGGAATAGGAATAAGAGTTCTTTACTAGGAAAAATAAAAGTACAAATGTAATAGTACAAACTAAAAAAAATACTGACAGAGTGAGAACAGGCCCTGACACGCTGTGGGTGAGGGTGGTGGCAAAAAGCCAGTATTATGATGTGTATCTATAACATATATCAGCTATTTCACTACTATGCCTTAGCTTAATTAACAACAGAAATAAAACCCCTATCTTTATAACAAAGTTACTTTAACATCACAAATATAAAATCCATTTTAATATTTGAGAAAAGCCAATATTATAATGTGTATCTATAACATATACTTATAATATGTATCTATAACGTACTTTTATCAGCTATATTTTGCTACTATGTCTAAGCTTAATTAACAACAGAAATAAAACCCCTATCTTTATAACAAAGTTACTTTACCATCACACATCTAGAATCCATTTTAATATTTGCAAAAAGCCAGTATTATGATGTGTATCTATAACATATATCAGCTATTTCACTACTATGCCTTAGCTTAATTAACAACAGAAATAAAAACCATATCTTTATAACAAAGTTACTTTAACATCACAAATATAAAATCCATTTTAATATTTGAGAAAAGCCAATATTATAATGTGTATCTATAACATATAATATGTATCTGTAACATACTTATATCAGCTATATTTTGCTACTATGTCTAAGCTTAACAACAGAAATAAAAAACATATCTTTATAATAAAGTTACTTTAACATCACAAATATAAAATCCATTTTAATATTTGAGAAAAGCCAATATTATAATGTGTATCTATAACATATAATATGTATCTGTAACATACTTATATCAGCTATATTTTGCTACTATGTCTAAGCTTAACAACAGAAATAAAACCCCTATCTTTATAACAAAGTTACTTTACCATCAGAAATATAAAATCTATTTTAATATTTGAGAAAAGCCTATATTATAATGTGTATCTATAACATAATATGTATCTGTAACATACTTATATCAGCTATATTTCGCTACTATGTCTAAGCTTAATTAACAACAGAAATAAAACCCCTATCTTTATAACAAAGTTACTTTACCATCACACACCTAGAATCCATTTTAATATTTGCAAAAAGCCATATTATAATGTGTATTTGTGACATGGAGGCGGCCCTGTCTCGCCCTCTCTCAGATGTGTTCATGACCCAGTTCTCGGCGCTGCAGACGTCGCGCTCGGTGCGGACGCGGCGCTTGGCGGCGGCTGAGGAGAACCTCGAGGTGGCTCGTGCCGCCCGCCTGGCTCAGATCTTCAAGGAGATATGTGACAGCATCATATCCTACAAAGGTGAAGGTGATTCTCTTAAAAAACATCTCCTGGGTGTTTTCAACTTCTGGAAGTGGGCTCAGTGAATAGGAAATGCTAGAAAAATAAGTGGTGTTAAATAGCTCCTATTTTTTTGATTTCTTCCCTTACCAATAATCGCTTTGCTTTAGCCTCAAACCCCTGCTTCACCACCAGAATCTGCAGATGTTGCTGTCCTTTGAAATTGATTTTTCAAAATTCCAGAAAAAATCAGAAACTGTCGTCCTTGTGCTACCTGTACTGCAATTACAGGCACCAACATCTAGAAATGCAGAAGCATTTCAATTCCCCTTGGCTCAGATAACAGAAAAGCCTTTTTATAACCCAGATTGAATGTTGTAAGTTGCTTTTCTTTGGAAGTTTCACTCCAGTGATGTCACTAAGCTCTGTTCCTGTTGCAGACTCCTCCAGGCAGGCGCTGGCAGCTCCTCTCCTGAACCTGCCCCCAAAGAAAAAGTAAGTGCTGCCTTCCCAGAGCTGCTTTCTCTGATGGATTTGCACAGTGGGAATTGCTGGTGAGCCTGACATTGTGCCAACATTCCTGTTGTAGAAATGCAGACTATTATGAAAAGATCTCTGACCCCTTGGACCTTGCCACGATTGAGAAGCAGATCCTGACTGGTTACTACAAAACTGTGGAAGCTTTTGATGGGGACATGCTGAAGGTCTTCAGGAATGCAGAGGTGAGGCTCTGTCTGGCCTGAAAGCTGCTGCACTGGCAGCAGGAATCTCTCCTCTAATGCTCTTAAAGGAGTAAAAGAAGAAATTTATTCTGGAGGAAGAGAACTTGTGCTGATCCATTCCTGATGAGGCCCCAATAGCAAATCATGAACTCTTTGGCTGCCTTAGGTCAGAGAGAAGGTCAAGGACACTCATGAATAGCTGATCTAAAGAAATTATCAGTCCTTTTGGAAGGGATACTCTGTTTTTCAGTATGAGATGTCATGGAATCACAGAATCATGGAATGGTTTGGGCTGGAAGGGACTTTAAAGCTCATCCCATTCCCCCCCTGCCATGGGCAGGGACACCTTCCCCTATCCCAGGCTGCTCCAAGCTCTATCCAACCTGGCCTGGAACCCTTCCAGGGATCCAGAGGCAGCCACAGCTTCTCTGGGCATCTGTGTCAGGGCCTCCCCACCCTCACCGGGAAGAATTTCTCCCATATATCCAACCTAAATTTCCCCTTTTCCAGTCTGAACTCATTCCCCCTTGTCCTGTCACTCCAGTTACTGATGAACAGTCCTTCTCCAGCTTCCCTGGAGCCCCTTCAGATCCTGCAAGGGGCTCTGAGGTCTCCACACAACCTTCTCTTCTCCAGGCTGAACATTCCCAGCCCTCCCAGCCTGGCTCCAGTCCCCTCAGCAACTTCGTGGCCTCCTCTGGACCTGCTCCAACAGTTCCATGTCCTTCTTACATTGTGGGCCCTGGAACTGGACACAGCACCTCAGGTGGAGTCTCAGGAGAGCAAAACAGAGAGGAAGAATCCCTTTCCTTGATTTGCAGCCCGTGTTCCTTGGATGCAGCCCAGGACAGGGCTGGTTTCTGGGCTGTTAACACACACGGCCCGGGCACGTTGAGTTTTTGGTCACCCACCACCCCAAATCCTCCTCCCAGGGCTGCTCTCAGTTCCTCTCCTGCCCATGTCACACCCATGCACCTGCTGGCCAGAGTCAGGAGGAGATGGAGAGCTCACCCCAGATTTGGGGCTGCAGCTGTAGGGAGAACCTTCCCAGGTGTGCACAGACAGGAGCTAAACAGGAAATAAAGCACTTTTTGGGGTTTTTTGTGATTTTTGCAGAAAAAATCCAAGGCAGGAAGTCCCCAACAGGACGGGATGTGTGCCGGCTGCATCTGTGGCCTACTACTACTCTGGCCAGAGTCAGGAGGGAGATGGAGAGGCCACCCCAGGTTTGGGGCTGTAGGCCTCCCAGGTGTGTACAGATAGGAGCTAAACAGAACAGGATGTGGAAATAAAGCGCTTTTTTGGGGTTTTTTTGTGATTTTTGTAGAAATACTACGGTAGAAAGTCCCCAACAGGACGGGATGTGTGCCGGCTGCGCAAGGCCTACTACAACGCTGGCCAGTCAGGAGGGAGATGGAGAGCTCACCTCAGATTTGGGGCTGCAGCTGTAGGGAGAACCCCTCCCAGGAGCTAAACAGGAAATAAAACACTTTTTTTTGGATTTTTGTTGGTTTTTATAGAAATACTATGGCAGGAAGTCCCCAACAGGACGGGACGTGTGCCAGCTGTGCAAGGCCTACTACTACTCTGGCTGGAGTCATGAGGGAGATGAAGAGGCCACCCCAGGTTTGGGGCTGGAGCTGTAGGGAGAACTCCTCCCAGGATCTAAACAGGAAATAAAGTGGTTTTTTGGTATTTTTTTGTGATTTTTGCAGAAATACTACGGCAGGAAGTCCCCGACGGGGCGGGACGTGTGCCGGCTGCGCAAGGCCTACTACAACGCGCGGCACGAGGCCTCGGCCCAGATCGACGAGATCGTGGGGGAGACGGCGAGCGAGGCCGACAGCAGCGAGACCTCGGTGTGTGACAAGGACAACGGGCACGAGAAGGACGAGGACGTCATCCGCTGCATCTGCGGCCTCTACAAGGACGAGGGGCTCATGATCCAGTGTGAAAAGTGCATGGTGGGTGTCGAGGTGTTGCTGGGTGTTGGGTCTTCAGAGACATGAGCAGTTGTGGGTTGCTGTGAGGTTGTTTATTGCATGAATACATCAGTCTCAAAGGCAAAGATACTTCTGTTGCATGGAGATCTTGGCTGTCTGCTGACGTGGTGTGAAATAGTTCATAGAAAACCTTGATTTTCATGTGTGAAGCTTATTTTCTTGCTTTCCTTAATATTTGTTGAGAAAATGCAGTTTGCAACTATAATCTGTGCCATTTGTGACTGGGCTGTACCTGTTTTTCCAGGTGTGGCAGCACTGTGACTGCATGGGTGTGAACTCGGACGTTGAGCACTACCTGTGTGAGCAGTGTGAACCTCGAGCTGTGAACAGGGTAAAACAAAACTCTCCTTTCTATTACTCTTATAAAACTACAGCAGCTCCTTAGGGGTTTATTTTGAATTTGTATTTTGAATTTGTATCTTTTGGGATTGGTGAAGCTTCCTTGATTTAGGTTCAGTTCCATGAGGGGTCAGTTTTTCTCTGTTTTTTTCTCAGTTTTTCTTTGTGTATTTCCATAGGGTGGTGTGGGAATCAGAAAGATAGAAATCTTCACAGACTCAAGAGGTTTGATTTATAGCCATAGAAGAAGCCTAAATTGATGTAAAAGCAAAGTACACAAACATTGAATAAAAAAATCATAAACTTAGGCTCCTATAGTTATAAGTAAGAATATACTTTAAGTAAGAAAATATCTATAATACATATATAAACATATATNTAATGTAATTGTATAAGATAAGCTAAAAATTTAGGTGTTATAATAAAAACATATGTGTATACATGTAATAAGACCTTATTAGACAAAAGTATCCAATAAAAAGAAATCAAAGTGATAAATCAAAAAAGCAAATTATAGCATCAGCTTATTGGGTCAGAAAGTTATATAATACCTTGTAACAAAAAACCTATAACCAACCTGTAACTCCTATCTTATAAATCTCACAACCTTTAAAACTGATATTATCTGAACAATAAATCATTCTTAGTCCAATCTTAATCCCATCCCTTTAATGAATACAACAACAGCTAGGGGGTGGCAGCCCAATTTTGGGCTGATCATGGTGGGCAGCTCAGGATTCCCTTTCTTTTTTCCCTGCAGGAGGTTCCCATGATCCCTCGGCCCCACTATGCCCAGCCTGGCTGTGTTTATTACATCTGCCTCTTGAGGGATGATCTGCTGCTCCGCCAAGGTAGGTGCTGCCTCTGGGGCCACCAGTGTGCAGGGATCTCTGGCATTAGCCTGTCAAAAATACTTTCATTATTTCACAAGTGGAAGCTGCCACTTGTGGCATTAGCCTGTCAAAAATACTTTCATTTTTTCACAAGTGGAAGCTGCCACTTGTGGCATTAGCCTGTCAAAAATACTTTCATTTTTTCACAAGTGGAAGCTGCCACTTGTGGCATTAGCCTGTCAAAAATACTTTCATTTTTTCACAAGTGGAAGCTGCCACTTGTGGCATTAGCCTGTCAAAAATACTTTCATTTTTTCACAAGTGGAAGCTGCCACTTGTGGCATTAGCCTGTCAAAAATACTTTCATTTTTTCACAAGTGGAAGCTGCCACTTGTGGCATTAGCCTGTCAAAAATACTTTCATTTTTTCACAAGTGGAAGCTGCCACTTGTGGCATTAGCCTGTCAAAAATACTTTCATTTTTTCACAAGTGGAAGCTGCCACTTGTGGCATTAGCCTGTCAAAAATACTTTCATTTTTTCACAAGTGGAAGCTGCCACTTGTGGCATTAGCCTGTCAAAAATACTTTCATTTTTTCACAAGTGGAAGCTGCCACTTGTGGCATTAGCCTGTCAAAAATACTTTCATTTTTTCACAAGTGGAAGCTGCCACTTGTGGCATTAGCCTGTCAAAAATACTTTCATTTTTCATAAATGGAAGCTGCTCTCTCTGCGGTGCTGGGAGTGATACAAAGTCAGAGTTCTCACAGGCTGTTGATGAAGAAATGTTAATTAGCACAGGGTTGTCCTGGCCAGGGGAGGATGATGCTGAGCCAGCTGCTGGTAGTTAACATTTAGAAGTAAAGGCCAAGAAGGCTGTTAGATCTCCAGTATTCTAGTGCAGAATGGTCATTAAAACATCCAGCTCATTGCTTGTGTGTTCCCTAAAGCTTATCTCTTCTGGACTGTGCTCTGAATTCCTGAATCTCTCCAAGGCAGCTGCCACAGCCATACAATTCAGCTCACTGATTATGTTTTTTTTATTTCATCCTACAGATACACACAAGGTTAGAAAGAACCCTTTATCATCATTAGGAAACTGCTCCTGAATGAGTGAAACCAGTTGATAAGTTTGGTAGAGGGGAATAGGAGAGCCTTCAGGAAAATGGGGAAATAAAAAAAGGTCAAAAACCAGCTTATTCATTATCCCACTTGCAAGATTCTGGAATTTGCATTCAGTCCTCCTGTTGGGTGTTGCTCTGCATTGTCTGTTCTGTCCAGAGTTCATCCTTTGGGTTTCTCATGTCTTTTTTTGCTGGAGAGTAACTCACTTCAAGGGCTGTATCAGAACTTGCTTTTACATTCTCTGTTGGAATGGATGATGTTTTATCTGGGGCTTGTGGCATCTTCCAGGTGTTCAGAGCATTAAGATCATTTCTGTCACAGTGTGTTAAATTTTACTTGTATGCCTCTGATCTGATCTTGGTGACCTTAATTAGAGAAATGCCCTTGAAAGAGAGAAATGTCCCTCTGTGGGACATTTCTGACCTCTGTGTGCCATCAGCAGGGGACAGAGGAGACCAAACTGCAGCTGCTGGGCACCAAATGCCTCTGCAGGCACAGGGAGCAGATGGAGCAAGTTCCACCACAAGGTGCTGGAACAGAACATGCAGCTCCAGCAGGGAAAGGGGAAATCCATGGCCTTGTTGATTTTTCCACCCTGAGTCCTCAGGCAGGACCTTTACTGTGCTGTGGGTGTATCAGGCAGCTTGGACAGTGGGAAAACCAGCTTTTTACTCCCTCTGGTGTCTAAAGAGCCTCATAATTCCACATTCTGAGGCAAAAGCATGGCCTGCAGCCCTTCAGTCTGTGTGTGGCTTTACATTTTCCTGGCAGCTGTGGTTTGGGAAAAGGCTGATGTTGCCACAAAGCCTGGGAGTGCATTGAGTGCCTGCCCAGGGGAAGCTGCACCCTGAACAGCAGTTCCAAGCTTGAGAGCTGATGTTTTGGAGGAACAAGACTGAAAATCAGCTGTGTGAGTGGTCACACTCTGCTGTGACCAAATCCCTCTCTTTCAGAGAGATCTCAGGGGTGGTTGCAGAACTTGTTTCTTAATTTCTTGGCAATTCTGCTGGAAGTTGTTGAGTGTTACACCACAGACAAGCTTCCTCTGCAAAAATCCTCACTCAGGAGATGATGCAAATAAAACAGATCTGATCCATTACATCCCATGGAGTGAACATGGAGTTCTGTCTTGGATAGGAATTGATAAACAGGGGACAAAATGGATCCTGGAAAACCCACATAGCCAGAAATTGTAACACATCATCATCCCTGATGCACCAGCAACAGCTGCTGTGTTTTTTCCTTGGAAACTTCATTTTTGAGGCAGAACATCTCTATAAACCGGAATTGAAATCAAGTTTCCTGATCTTTAGAGAAAGAGAGCATCTGTCTACATCTCCTTCTGAATGCTCCTTTTTCAGTCAGGCACTATTACTCTGGGGTTGCTGTCTTCTCATGGGAGAGGTGGGGAAGAGGAGTTGAAAAAAGCTGGTTTAAAATTAGGTGGTTTAAAATTGAATGGTTTTATTTGCATTCTACTTGGGGCCAGAAGCTCCTCTGAGTATGTTCCTTATTCTCTAGGGTCTTTTAAGGAACCCACCTCTCCAATTTCTTCGAAAGTTACCCTTAAAGTTGTAAAGGGAAGTTGTTGTTATCCCAGTTTTAGCTCAAGTGGGAAGAAGACACCAAGCTCTGTGGTGTGGTGAAAATGCTGGAGGGAAGGGGATCCAGAGGACCTGGACAGGCTGGAGAGATGGGACCATGTGAGCCTCATGAAATTTAGGTTGGATATATGGAAGAAATTTCTGCCTATGAGGCGTCCTTAGGAGCATCTTTTAAACTTAGACAAGATTGATAAATGAGATTATATGCATGGAAATAGAATTATTTGTGCTTCACTTTAATCTGGTTATAGCAAAACTGGGGTGTTGATGACCCTGGGGCCACGTTGTCCTGGCATCTTTTTCCCAAGCCTGCTAATTAATAACACCAATATCCATGGAAGGCAAACAGCCATAACTACACATATGCAAAAACAGGGGAAAAAACAGGGAAAAAAATCACCAGGAGTCATTGTAATTTAATGGAAACACGAGAAAAATGTTCTACCTGAGTCAAAAGGGCAAAGGAAGTATCAGAAATTGTTATGCACAAAATAACAGAGTGATTGTGCCTTTCTGTAACCTCCTGGGGTGTCTGTCTGCCCTGTCTGCCCTGCGCTCTGACATCCCATTGCACAGAGGATCTCACTACCTGTAAAAACAAGGATAACAAAGATAATCTGATCTGGATCATCTTTTCTGTGGACAGAGTCTGCCCAGGTGATTTGGAGGGTGAATGATGAAGGTCTGTGAAATGGGGCTCAGGAAGGTGCAACGATGCAGAAATTAGGGAGCAAACAGAAATCAGATGGCAACAGTTAAACTCTAGGAGGGATTTTTTTACAAAAGCATAACTAGACTGTGGGCAGCCTTGCCACAGGAGGGTGGAGAGGTCAGAGTATAAATGGTTCCAAAAAAGATTAGACAAATACTTGGAAGAAGGATTAATCCCCAAAGCTCTAGCCTTTGGCTCTGAAAGTCCATAAACAGCAGAAAGGCAGGGACAGCACAGGGAGGCTTTTCCTTGGCTTGCCTGTTCTGTGCTGCTGCTGCCAGCCAGAACATTCTGCTGTGTGACCTCTGCTCCTACCCAGGGCAGCTTTTATGACTTGGAACCTTCCAGGTTTTGGTCATTTTTAGGTAAATAACAGAAGAAGTGGAATCTCTTCCCAGCCCTGGAAGTGCTTAAGGCCAGGTGGGATGGAGCTCTGAGCAGCTTGGTCCAGTGGAAGATATCCCTGCACATGGCAGGGGGGTGGGTCTGGTTGGTCTTTAAGGTCCTTTCCAACCCAGGTCATTCTGGGATTTCACAGGTCAGAGCAGAGAAATTAAGGGGTGAATTCACTTATGGGACAAAATTAATAAATTTAAGCCTAGGGGCTGCCTTTGGGAAATACTTTTTGATTACCAGCAGTGCCAGTTTGTTCAGTCCTTTTTGCATTCTCTTTGTCTTTTCTGAGCTCAACATCTCATTGGAATTCTGCTGGAATAACCAAAGGCTTGGGGTTTCTCAGGACAGGATTTTCTTAATAGTAACCTTCTCTCTAAGTATGTTTTCTCTCAAAAGGTTTATTGCAGCCATCACTAATTCCTACACCTTTTCCTAATCATGACTGACACATTTACATATCCTGTGGTTTGTCATGGTTTTGATCCCTTACAGGTTGGTGTTTTCAGTCTGGCATGGAAAGCTGTGGGTAGTTTTTCTGTAAAGCTGCTGTGAAAAACATCTGAGTGCTCTTGGCAGGTTCTGCAGTGGGCTTGTGTCGTTCCTTACAGTCCAGCATTATGTGCCTGTGTTGTGATCATTTTAATTAATATTTCCTGGGGTTCTGGTGTGCTGGGCTCAGGCCAGGCTCTTCACAGGTGTGTCCTTTGTGCCCCTGGACAGGTGACTGTGTGTACCTGATGAGAGACAGCCGCAGGACTCCTGACGGGCACCCGGTGCGGCAGTCGTACCGCCTGCTGTCCCACATCAACCGCGACAAGCTCGACATCTTCCGCATCGAGAAACTCTGGAAAAACGAGAAGTATGTGCCAGACAGCCTTTGAGTTTGAGCCATCCCACTGGCCTGCCTGTCAAAGCACAGGAATTTTGTGGAAGTCTCACCTTAAGAGGGTGCAGGAATGAGCAAGGTGCAGGTGCAGAGGTTGGGGAATTCCCAACTGGAGCTTGTGCTCCACAACTGCATGGTGGAAACACGTGAGGTTGGAGGTTTAAGCAAAGGATCAGAGATAGAGATGGATGGATGGATGGATGGATGGATGGATGGATGGATGGATGGATGGATGGATGGATGGATTTCCTCAGTGTTGGAACAGGCTGTGGGTGCAGTGACAGCTGTGCTGTGCCCTGGCCAGTCACAGTCTGCTGTGCCCATGGAAACCACGCTGTGAGGGTTTGCCCTCACTGCAGGTGCGAAGTGGAATAGGCAACACTTGTGTGACTCTCCAGTTCATCACAGCCAAGTGCAAGAGAGGGAACTCAAAACAAAGCAGGGGGCATTGAGTGAGTTGTGTCAGGGGCTGATTTGTGTTTGTGTCCCCTTTGCACCCTCAGGGAGGAGCGCTTTGCCTTTGGCCACCACTATTTCCGTCCACATGAAACGCATCATTCCCCATCTCGGAAGTTCTACCACAACGAACTCTTCCGGGTGCCCTTGTATGAAATCATCCCCTTGGAGGCCGTGGTGGGCACGTGCTGTGTGCTAGACCTCTACACCTACTGCAAAGGTGAGAATTAAACACATTCCTGAGTGTTTGGGCACTGGGCTGTGGTGGTTTAACCCCTGCTGAAAGCTCAGCACTACCCAGCCACTCCCTCCCCCTGGAATGGGGAAGGAACTGGAAAAAGTTAAAACCCAGGGGTTGGGATAAAAACAGTTTCATGGTTGAAATAAATTAAAATATTGTAGTAATAATAATGATAGCAGTGGAAAGGGAGGTTACAGAAAGAGAGGGAGGTGTCCAATATCTGAAGGGGCTAGAAGGAAGGTGGACAGAAGCTCTTAATCATGAACTGGAGTGACAGAACAAGGGGGAATGGCTTCAACCTGAAAAAGAGGCAATTTATGCTGGATACACAGAAGAAATTCTTACCTGTGAGGGTGGGGAGGCCCTGGCACAGGTGCCCAGAGAAGCTGTGGCTGCCCCTGGATCCCTGGAAGTGTTCAAGCCAGGCTGGATGGGGCTTGGAGCAACCTGGGATAGGGGAAGGTGTCCCTGCCCATGGCAGGGTGGAATGGGATGAGATTTAAGGTCCCTTCCAGCCCAAACCAGTCCATGATTCTGTGAATGAACCCCAGGAAGCACAAGTGATTCCCAGTGCAGCCACTCCCCAGCACTGACTGGGAGATCCCAGCCACCCCACTGGGCCAGACCCTCCGTGGTGTGGAATATCCTGTGGCCAGCTGGGGTCAGCTGTGCTGGCCCTGCTGGCAGAGCAGGGGAGCCTGGAGAGTGCTGGGCTGAGGGTGAGCACTGCTGGGCACCAGCCAACATCATCCTTACCCTGAACCAGGCATAGCTAAAACAGGTACTGGGACAAATCCACTCTGTTCTGGAAGCAAGGACAGGCACTGGAGTAGTTTTGCTGTCCAAAGGCCGTGGGGGATGTTTGTGTGGCTCAGAGCTGAGGACATGCCATGGCTTTGCCCTGGGACAGGGATTCCTGTTTGAAGAGGGACAGCAGTGGGCATGGAAGAGAAAATGATGCCAGTTGATAATTGTGTCTGTGAAAGTTTGGGAAGTGTTTGAACAGAGCATACAGGTTCTCCCCTCAGAGTGACCCTGCTGGGGTTCTGAATGAGAGAGCCAAGAGGGACACTGTGGCAGCTCCTGCCTCGCTCACACTGTGATAAACCACGTGTTTCCCCCTCAGTCCATGACTGTTTTCTCCTTGTTTTGATACCAGGGAGGCCAAAGGGTGTGAAGGAGCAGGATGTTTACATCTGTGATTACCGCCTGGATAAATCAGCTCACCTCTTCTACAAGATCCACCGCAACCGCTACCCCGTGTGCACCAAGCCCTACGCCTTCGACCACTTCCCCAAGAAACTCACACCCAAGAGGGATTTCTCAGTGAGTGGCTTTGCTCTCAGCTTCCTCACCTGTTTTTAGGAGGCTGGATGGAGTTCTGGAAAGCTCCTGGCTGTTGATAAATGAAGTTTGGTCAGGCAGAGGGAGCTGATCTTTAGGTGGAGGTCAGGCTCTGGTCCCAAGGAACAAGGGACAGGACAAGAGGAAGCGGCCTCAAGTTGTGCCAGGGGAGGCTCAGGTTGGACATCAGGAGGAATTTCCTCATGGAAAGGATGGTCAGGCCTTGGCAGGGAGGTTTGGAGTCCCCATCCAAACCTCCCTCTAAACCTGGGAAGGTTTGGAGTGCCCATCCCTGGAGGTGTCCAAGGAATGTCTGGAGATGGCACTTACAGCTCTGGGCTGGGGACAAGGTGGGGACAGGGCACAGCTTGGCCTGGATGGGTTGGAGGGCTTTTCCAACCTCAATCATTCCATGATTCTGTGAGTATGCACAGCCTGGGGGAAAAGCTGGCTGGAAAGCAAGCTTGGAAAGAAAACTGGGTGTTACAGAACAAAACTGGGTGTAACAGAACAAAACTGGGTGTAACAGAAGCTGCAGATGAGAGGCAGAGAGGTGCTCAAGGGATGGTGATGGCGAGCTCAGAGAGAGACTCAGAGCAGCAGAGGTGGCAGGGCTGCAAACCTTCTGCAAGTGAATTCTGCTCTTCCTGGAGCAGAGCTTTTTGTAGTGGCTTTGGAGAAGGTTCCAGATTCATGCCGTACAGAAAGCAAAGATGATTTTTATCATGATGGTCTGTGGCTTGAAATTTACTTAGAAGATGTGAAGAATCAGACAAGTCTTGCTCTAATTTATCTTATTACATGATTGTGCCTCCTCCTGTGAAGTCTCTTTGAGGTACACCAACATTTCCAGAGTGTCCTGCATTGGCACTTTCTTCCACTGTGAATTTGATTTGGTATTGATCATAATCTTTTTTGTTGTTGCAGCCTCATTATGTGCCAGACAATTACAAGAGGAACGGAGGCAGGTGAGTCTCCCCTCCCAGATTGTTGAGAAGAGATGAAATAATGCTGTTTGTTTGTTGTGCCCACTCTCCTCCTGCCCCTTTCCCCTGGATGCTATGGAAATAAGAAGTTTAAATTATTTAAAGCTCTCTAAACTTTCAGAGAGATGAAAGAGAACAAGTGAGGAGGGATAAGCAGCTTTAATAATGTACATCAGGAAAAGAAAGGAGCCATTTGAAAGTCAGAAAAAAGCAGCTGAGTGAGGAGATGCCCAAAGCAGGAGGCTCCAGCCTTCCCAGATGGAGAAACCCAGGTCCTGAACCTGCTGCCTGTGTATGTGGGGCAGTCAGAGCCCAGATCTGGTAGAGCCTGCAAGAACATCCCACTAAGGGCTGGGCCAAAGTGTTTTTGGAAGTAAAATCTTTGGCAACTGAAAAGAAAAAGCCATTTGTTTTTCAGAACTGCGTTTGGTGCGGTGCAGATAAAGCTGTAGCATTGGTGGGTGTGAGTGCAGGGATGGAGGGAAGAAATTGAGCTCCAGACAGCCCCTACCCATGGATGAATCCTGGACTCACTGGGAATTGTCCTTTCAGATGAAAAATTTCTCTTTAAACCCCTTTTTTCCCGCAAGGTCATCCTGGAAATCCGATCGCTCGAAACCACAGATCAAAGACTTAAACCAAGAGGAAGATTCCCTGCCCCTCATGGAGGAGGTGCTGGGGGCCCCTGAGCAGGCTCCAGGGGAGCTGCCCAGCCCCGAGGAGCCCGACAAGGAGCCCGTGCCCAGCGAGAGCTGCGAGGCAGAGAAGAAAGGGGACGAGAACCCCTCGGACACGAGGCCGCTCTGCAGCCCCGAGGAGCGGCGGCACCTCCAGAGGGAGAGGCTGAACCAGATCCTGCTCAACCTCCTAGAGAAAATCCCAGGGAAAAACGGTGAGAGTTCAGGCTCTGGTTGCACAGCCCCTGGGTCTCCTGCAGGTCTGGGGTCACTTGGCTGAGCTGTGTTGATAAAATGAATGGTTTTGTCTGAATTTCTTGCTAGCGGGCATTAGGAAAGTCAGTTTTCTTTGTAGCCACGTTTTCCTTTGCAACAGAAATCCACTAAATCCAAGTGAAGTTTCTTAAAACTATGACACTGTTTTGTATAATATTTTTAATTTTTTTTTGTATAATATTTTTAAATTTTTTTGCATAATATTTTTTAAAACCACAAAAACTTTCCATAAACTAATCCCCCCCCATCATTTCATGTCTACAATGGAGAAACTTAACAGACAGGCTAGGAAAGACTGAGGGGAATTTGGAAAGTCTCTTTTGACCTTTCATGAGCTTTCCTTTGGTTCTGAGTACCTGTCTGAGCTGTGGGATAAGGGGACAGGGGTTTCACTGATGAAGTTGTCTCTGCTTTTAAATTAAAATCCGGGATGAGCCCTGTCCAGTCTCTTCCAAATTCTGGCAATGCCAGAAAGTCATGGACTGATGCTTAATTTCGGTTGGGAGGATTTTTGGAGGTTGACTGGTCTAGCCATGGCTCAGGGCTTGGGTCACTCAGCACCTTGTCCAGGCATGTTTTGGATTTCCTGGAGGGGAACATCCTTGAAAGAACCAGGAATAAAGAAACAGGAATTTTGTGTTCAAGGAAGGTGGCACTCAGTGCTCTGCTCTGGGTGACAAGGTGGGCATCACTCCCAGGTTGGACTCGATGATCCTGGGGGTCTTTTCCAACCTCAGTGATGCTGTAATGACTGAAATGCCCTTTGTGACCCTGTGCTCTGTTGCAGCCATCGATGTCACCTACCTGCTGGAGGAGGGCTCGGGCCGGAAGCTGCGGCGCCGCACTCTGACCATCCCCGAGAGCAGCTTCAGGAAGTGACCCAGGAGGGGCAGCCGAGCTCTGGGGTCTGGCTGGGCTAGGGGCAGAGCCCAGCCTGGGGAAGGAGGGCAGCAGCAAACTGACAAAATACAAACAGTAGCACCTGGGGGGCCGGGCTGGCACGGTGCCCACCCTGCTCTGCAGTGCTCTTGGTGTGTGTGTTGGTGGGCGTGCCTTGTATTGATGTTAGGTACTGAGGAAACCTCGTGGTTATTGTCCAGGATGGTCAAATTTAATTTATTTTTGCTTGATATTCCCACTCAGAGGAGAAAAAAAAAATTTAAAAAAAAATAATAATAGGGAGAGCAGAGGAAAAGGACTGAGTTACTCTGAGGAGGATGTTCCCCACGGTCACTGCTAACCTGGGATTGTACCAGCCACCCTCAGCACCGCCAGGGAAGGGAATCCAGGAATCCAGAGGGGAGAGGAAAGGCCCAGTGGCTGAAAAGGAAAAGCTGCCCTGAAGCTGTGGCCTCTGATTTGCACAAGTTCCAAGAAGAGAGAGGTGTCCCCAGACGAGCAGGAGGTTCGCCGTGGGACAGCTGAGCACGTGTCCCTGTGGTCTGTGCCAAGGAGAAGCTTCCAGAGGCCCTTGGAGCAGGGCAGGAGCGCTGGGATGAGGCACTTGCTGTGCGGGGGGAGGGGTGGGGTGTGAGTTTTTTCACTTTTTTTCTGCAGAGAAATTTTATAAAAGCGAAGTCAGCTCCTGACGCCACCATTGCTGTTGGTTTTTTTGATAAGCTGTGGTTCTCGTGTGTCTCGTGTGTTGTGCAAATAAAAATCTGTTAAAAGAAAAAAAGGCAAAAAAAAAAAAAAAAAACAACAAAAGAAGAAAAAAAAAACCAAAACAAAAAAAAACAACCCCAAGGACCCTTTCACTCCGTGCCAGTCAGGCAGTATCCGAGCGAGTGTTTGTCGTGAGCTGTAGAATTTATCAACTGCTAACACTACCCTCGTGTGCTGGTGGACAGCCGAACGTCCGGGCAGCGGCTCCCGCTGGCCCCACCCCACGGCGATTGTCGCGATTGTCGCGATTGTCCCGCCAGCCCCGCGCCCCCGGGGCCGGGCGGCCCCCGCTGCCCGCGGACGGTGGCTTTGCTTTCCTGTCTCAGACGTACACATGCATATCCAGTCCTGTTTTAGGTGTTCTTATAAGAAATCCAGTTTTTAATGTGCCAAGTTGTATATATCTGCTGCGTGGATGTAAAGCAATACCGTAGTTACATGTTCCTTTTTATGGACCAAGCTCGTCCTAATGTACATTCTTGTTATTATTATAATTATTTTACTCTTAGTGGAACATGACTCATTCCATTAACTTTTATGTGTTGATTTAAAAAGAGAAAACAAAACAGAACAAAAAAAAACACAAAAAAAAAAAAGAAAGGAAAAAAACCCTTTGAGAAAAAAAAATATTTTATTAAAAAAAAAAAAGAAATAAGAAAATAGTTTGGAATATTTTCTTACTGTAGAGAAGCACTGTACAGTACCAGGAACCCTGAGTATAAAATACTCGTGCGTGTAGTAGGAATATCGCATGTCCAAACCCTCGAGTTGTCTCATTTAGTTTCAAACAGAAATCATTGTCTCAAATGGTGTTAAACACTAAAAAGTTTTTAAAAAAAAAAAAAAATAAAGTGCATACAGAAGCGAGACACTAGCTCTGTCATTTTATCTTTCTTTTGTTGAAAGACTAAACAAAATGTTTTTTAGACAATCAAATGTTAGGTAAGTGCAAAGAATTGTTTTTTCTTACTGGTGTAGAAATTAATGACTTTTTTTATTTTTTGGTTATTTTATAATACTGAGCAGACCCGTGTGTCCCCAGGATCGCCGCCGGAGCCAGGAAGCACTACGTTACTGCAAATAGAGCTGAACCTTAGTCTGCATGGGTGTAGGCTGTGTGATTGCTGAAAATAAATGCTGCTAATATATTTCCTTTTTACAAAGCATATCTAAATAGATCATTGTTTTGATGTTAATCTTTGTAAATTATGTATTACCAATTTTAACATTGGATGTAATTGCATAAAAAGCCTGCATCTCAATCCTGAGAGTCTAGTATTAAATGGAAAATCTTTTCCTACGGCTGGCTCGGGGGGTTTTATTTGCTGAACTGGGTGGGAGTGTGGATGTGCCAGAGGACAGAAGAAGAGGGATCTGGGCAGGCTGGATCCATGAGATCCATGAGATCCACGGGGTGAGGGTCAGCAAATGCTGGGAGCTGCCCTCGGGTCACAGCTCCAGGCTTGGGGGAAAGGGGCTGGAAAGGCCCTGGGGGTGCTGGGGACAGCAGCTGGACACGGGCCCAGGTGTGCCCAGCTGGGCAAGAGGCCAGTGGCACCTGGCCTGGAGCAGTCCCAGTGTGGCCACTGAGGCAGGGCAGTGACCCCAGCCCCTTTTGCTGCCTCTGCTGAGGGACCTCAAAGCCTGGGTCAGTTTTGGGTCCTTTATGATGAGAAAGAGATTGAGGGGCTGGAGTGTGTCCAGAGCTGGGAAGGGGCTGGAGAATTCCTGAGGGAACTGGGAAAGGACTGGAGAATTCCTGAGGGAGCTGGGAAGGGGCTGGAGCATGGCCAGAGCTGGGAAGGGGCTGGAGAAC
>VZRH01008303.1:8119-21685 GCA_013397555.1 Urocynchramus pylzowi
GGGTCTCAGTCCTTAAAAGAGTGGCATCAATCTCCATCCATCACGGTGGTCATGAAGCGGATGAAGGGTTTTCCGTGGGGGACCACCAGGATTGTTTCAACAAGTTCATTTGGCCAAGAGGTGGGGAAAATTCATGAGCTACTGTAAGCATGAAAAGGGCACATCGCCCCCTCTCTGAAGCAGTGTTCCATGATTTTGCAAATACACCTGCAAACAATCACTTGGCAAACCAAAGCTCTGCTCAGAGTTCTCGTGATCTTGGCAAGCATCCACCTCAAGCAGGCCAGAGTCCTGGCCAGGGTCCTTGTTGGTGGTGATCCCGTTCTCTGGTCTTGCGATGATCGTTAGACAGATGAGGGAGAAATTCAAGACCGTCTTCCACACAGTCTCACTGGAAGATGACAGTTCAGAGCTGGGAGCTGTGTGGGAAATCACTTAGTTATTGCCTTTAACTTACTATTAAGAGATTAAATACTTGTATGTAACACGAAAAGTGTCTATGAAGTAGGTTTATTTTTAGCTTGATGATCCAGGTAAATTTTCAGCCCTGCTGCACAATGTAAGGTCAGCTTCCACTCAAACCTCTTTTAGTTCTCGCTTTTAGAATTTTCTTCTGTGTCTAGTATACAGTTCATCAGATCCGTCCAGCTGTGTTCCAGTTTCAACTATTAATAAATGGTGTTGTCTTTTCCAAGGATTATTATGGAATTACATTCCCGGCTCCTGCAACCTTGACAGGCAGAGATGGGAGCCTTGCTAACAACCCATACTCAGGTGAGTGCTAGTTAAAGATGAGGATGGTCAGTGAGATAATGCTGGTTTCTCAGTGCAGGTCATCCTGCTGTTGCTCAAAGAGGAGTTTTTTTTTCCCTTCTATGGTCAAAGAAGCCCTTCCTTGTTCCTGCTCTTGCTCTTTAGCTGTCATTGTGCAAAGACGTTATTAATGCCATCCAGGATTTCAGCCAGTGGTTTTCATCCACTGCCAGTTGATTACATATTAAAACTGTAGCCATAGGCATTGTAGTTCCTATAATGATGGTATTAAGTGCTGTCATACTTCCTAGGAACCAGCAGAAAGGAATACTGTTTGGGAGTGAGGTAGAAGGGATTGATGTATGTCACCTTCTTGGTAAACATGTGAACATACTGCTCTGTAGGGTGCCAAAAAGTACAAGTGTATGTGAATTTTCTGCTTCATGATCACTTCTCTTAGAAGGCTGTTTTTGGGTTAATAACTGAATTTCCCTTCCTGCTTCTTCAATAAGGTGGCCCACGATGCAAGCCTTGCTTTCCTGGCCTTCAGCTACTGTCTTCAGAACTTTGGTGGTGTGAGGAACTGGACATCTTAACTAGTCATGCTTGACAAATAAACAGACATTGGCAAAAATATGCCTATCACTGCCTGTAAATCCTAACCTGCTTTCAGCCCATGAAGCTTAGCTAAACAGGTTAACCTCCAGGAGAGTCACACTTTAACCCAACAACCATTGGCTCTCTGGCTATTTACCATGCTTCTGCTTTTAGCATATTTTATTGCAATGATCTGATAGTAATGAGTCTGTTCAGACTGTGTGAGATAGGTGAGTATTGGCATCTCTCTTTATCAGTGGAGTAGCCGTGGCACAGAGTTCTGTGCCACGAACAGGCAATATCCCTGTGGCTGTCAGGAACAGAGACTGGGTGAGGGCTTCCCATGAACAACTGCAGGCTTTCAGGTGCAGGGTGTGTCCTGTTCTGTAGTTGTCTGCTTCTATTCAGAGGAACTAAGTCCATTGAATTCTCTACCTTTGCAGTATCTTTGGTAGCTTTTCTGACCAGTTCTTTCTTTCACAGGTGATGTAACAAAGTTTGGCCGTGGAGATACAGCCTCTCCTGCTCCTGCAACCACGCTGGCCCAGCCACAGCAGAACCAGACACAGACTCACCACACAACTCAGCAGCCCTTCCTCAACCCAACCCTGCCCCCAGGGTACAGCTACACTGGGCTCCCTTACTATGCTGGGATGCCCGGTGTTCCCAGTGCATTCCAATATGGGCCAACCATGTTTGTAAGTGTGACAGCCTCAACTGTAACGCTCCCTGCATGCCTCTCCAGTTTTGCTTTCTCCAGCCCAACCACTCCACGTCTTGGAATTATAGGAAGGTTTGGGTTGGAAGGTATTGTCAAAGATCATCTTGTTCCAATCCCCCTGCCATGGGCAGGGACACCTTCCAGTAGACCAGGTTGCTCAGAGCCCTATCCAAACTGGTCTTGAATACTTCCAGGGATGTGGTCCATCCACATCTTCTCCAGGCAGCCTGTGCCAGTGCCACACCACCCTCATGGTGATGACTATTTTCTTTAATCTAAATCTACCACCTTTCAGTTTAAAACACCTGCCCTTCATCCTGTCACTACAGGGCCTGGTAAAATGTTTTTCCCATCTGTCCTATAAGCCTCCTTTAAGTGTAGGAAGGTCACAGTAAGGTCTCCCTAGAGCCTTCTTTTCTCCAGGATGAACAGCCCCAGTGACAACTCTCAGCCTGTCCTCATAGGAGAGAGGAGGTCATCTCCTTGATCATCTTTGTGACCTCCTCTGGATCTGCTCCAACAGGTCCACAGCTTCCTCATACTGAGAACTCCAGAGCTGGAGTCAGTATTCAGGTGGATTCTCATTAGAATGGAATAGGGTCAGCTTCCCCAGTCTGCAGGAGGTCTCCAAAAACCATGCAACATGAGAAAATAGCTGCAATCTCACTCAGAAGAAAACAAAAATTTTTAAAGGCAAGAACTCATGGACCCCTGTGCAAGTTTCTGTAAATAGCTGACAGCTGCATTTTGTGGTCTTGCTGTTCCTGAAAGCCCTTACTAGTCCCTGGAGAGTCAAGGGGAGACCCAAAGCTGAGTCAGTGAGCTGAGAGAGCCTGGATGGAGGAGACTCCATTAAGTCAGTGAGCAGGGCTGGAAGTCTCAGGAGGAAGAAGGTTAATTTGGGAAGAGGTGCTGCTTCAGGCAGAAGAGTAGATGAGGCTATTTAGGGCCCTGTAGGATAGTATTTTATGAACAGCCTCAGGCAGGGATTGATGTTTACTTTGATTACCACTTTGGTGGTTCTCAGGTTTGTGGGTAAAAATTGGTTTACATTTAGCGTATGAAAGACACATGCAGCCTGTTCTGAGGGAGGGCTGCATTGCAATCATAGGGACAGCTCTAGGAGAAATCCTGTGACACAAATCCACTATAACAAGTTACTGCTTTAAGCAGTCCCATGCCATTCCAGTCTTTCCAACTCCAGACTGAATTCCCGACGTGAGGTGGAAGGTGCCTTCCCCACTAGATGGCAGAGGGAGACTGCGTTCCAGCACTTTTTGTTCCCATCCTTTGTCCAGGTACCTCCAGCATCTGCTAAACAGCACGGAGTCAACCTGAACACGGCCTCGACTCCCTTTCAGCAGGCGAGCGGCTACAGCCAGCATGGCTACGGCGCAGGTGAGGCCCCAGCCCCGCTCCCCGGCGAGCGCCCGCGGCGCCGCTCGCGCACCCTGACGCCCGCTCTGTGTGCCCCGGCAGGCTACGACGACCTGACGCAGGGAACAGCAGCTGGAGATTACAGCAAAGGAGGCTACAGTGGGTCATCTCAAGCACAAAACAAATCTGCTGGCACTGGACCTGGGAAAGGTAACACTTTGAGATGGGAGGTTCCTCTGGAGTGGGATTTAGTAGGGCGAGCTCCCAGTGCTGTGCAGTCAACACAGCAGCCAGCTCTAAACAGGGTCATGATCCAAGCTGTTTCTCCATCTTCCATATACAAAATGCTTTTCTAATGGTGCAGCTCTTCCTTCTGAACCTCGTGGCTGAACTTTGCATAAAGATTTGTGCGGCTGATGCACAGCTTTGTCCAATTACACATGGGAGAAATGCTAAGCTGCTTCCTAAGCCAAAGCTTTTTTTGCTGAAGAATATAGTGATCCTTCAGCAGTGCTGCAATTTTGAACCTTGAGCAGTTCAGTGCTGTTGCTGAAATGATCCTCTGCCAAATCATGGCTAGATTTTTAAGTTTCTTGGTAGGCACCTGAGACACCAACGTGTTAAAGAGGAGCAGGGCACTTCACACATCTCTGGGCTGTCTAGCTGCTGCCTGTACACACTCACAGCATTGTGTTGTGCCTGGAAATGTTTCCTTTGACTATGAAAGCTGAAGAATTTATCCAGCTCATACAAAAGCTTTATTTGGCACATGCTGGTTAGATCTAAGAAGCATATACTGGGCTGCTTAGCACTGTATGGTTCATCCTCATTCTGAAGCAAGTACCAAGCATTTGCTGTGCATTTGAAACATCAGGTGGTCACACTCTTTTCAGTGGAGAAGCAATCCAAGAAGTGTTCAAGCAATCCAGCAGTGTCCAAGGAGGGTTACAAAAGCTTAGAGCAGTACCCTTGAGCCCAGATCTCTGATTCACCAAACAAAGCAACCATTGGCTTTATTCCGATCCAAGTGGAATTATCAGAGCCACCCTCTAAAAAACTGTGAATAAATGTCTCTGAGGCAGTGATGCTGATTCTGTCAGGGCAGAGGAGCACTGCAGAGTTCACTCTTCTGTAGGATGTGAAAGGACAGGGGCTCAGATGTGTAGGAGATGCTGAGTCTCATCACTCAGGACACTACTGGAAAGCTCTTGAATGCTGCAACAGAGCTAAATGCACCTCTCATCCTATGGGAAAGCTGGCTTTTTGTGGGCTTCAGTGAGTGGTCAGCACAGCCAGCTGCTGCCTGGTGAAGTGCTTTGGAATCTGAGTGTTAATGGTTGGGTGTGGACCTGGGTGATTTATCCCAGTGGGCTTTTGCAGTGGGAACAAGAAGCTGAACCCTTTCTTCTGTTCCCATGTGGGCTGCTGTGGGTCTGATGTCATGGAGAACCAGCAGGGCAGTGCATTCCTGAGGCTGCCAGAGGTGCTGGGAGCAAAGCTTGGGATTGTGCTGCCTGGTAGGGTGACATTCTCACCTTTGGTGGTGTTTCTGTTTTCCAGGTGTTTCTGTGACCTCAAGTAACACGGGTGTGCCTGATATCAGTGGCTCAGTCTATAACAAGACTCAGGTGAGGAGTGTTGGACCCTCCTCCCTCAGGGCCCAAGGCTGATGACTCCTATTCCCAGGCTGGCCAGTCTCAGGGTCAGCAGGCCATGGCATCTCTAACACTGGCTCTATTTGCTGCTGGAGTGAAGTCTCATCCTCTGTCCCACTGTTTCTGCCGTGTCAGCTCCTGACAGCAGCTGCTGGCAGAGGCTCAGTGCTCCCTGTGCTGCACACTGCCCACGCTACACCATGCCAGCAGTGTCCTGGGTGCAAATGAATTTATGGGTGTTAGCATTTTTAGTCCAAATAGCCCCCAAAGAAGGTGAGATGAGAGGCTGTTTGCTTTCCATCAGAGGGACAGGCAGTAGTGCCCACCTCTAACACCCAAGGATCCCTGTCCCAAGCTCTCCCATGCCCATTGCTCAGCATGCAGCTTCCCAGGCAAAGCAGTAAATGCTTTGACAATCTGTGCTGTGCAGTGGGCTTATGTCCAGCTCCTGTTTGCTCCTCCCTGTACCCTCAGTGGGGGAAATAGGTGTCTGGCTGCAATCCATGCTTACAGGTGGGGAGCCAGCTGGGTTCCATGCTTAGGGGTCAAGCTTTGGCCAGCAGGAGGAAAATATTACTGCAATATTCCTGTGTTTTTGTTGGGCTGCCCTGGATAGGTTGAGTAATTCTAGGCTGAGCCCACTCACTGGGGGAAGGACTGATTAGGCAGCTGCTGAGGTCCCATGTCCCTCTGAATGAAAAGAGGTCAGGGAAAAAAAAAACACAGTGTCTGTGAAAATAAAATTTCAAGAGCCATTAGTGCAGAAATATGGGTGCGAACAGGAGCTGAAACTCACCCTCTGGTGTGCTTGCAGGTATTCAGTGTGGCTTGGCTTCCTTGTGGGGTAGGTGAAAGGTTCAGGTGATGAGTGTTTGGGCCGCTCTTGCACTGGTCTCACTGGGTCTACTCACACCAGTCTCTGACACTGTGCCCGTTGCCCCCTGTGCAGACGTTTGACAAGCAGGGATTCCATGCTGGCACGCCGCCTCCCTTCAGCCTGCCCTCTGCTCTCGGATCCACCGGGCCCCTGAACCCTGGTGCTGCCCCGGGTTATGCTCCAGCCCCATTTCTCCATATCCTCCCTGCGCATCAGCAGCCTCATTCCCAGATGCTGCATCACCACCTTCAGCAGGATGGGCAGGTGAGTCAGCCCTTTCTGCCTCCGCAGCATCCCCCAGAGCACATTGCTCCCGCTTCCCAGCAGGACCTTGGGGTGTTTGTTTCCTTCTGCTGTTTGCTTTGCTCACTGGGAAAGAGCCTTGGCAGCAGTGGCTGTTGACCAGCTTGGGGAGGGAAGCTGAATTTCAGCAAGGGGAAATGCCACTTCTGTCCCTGGGGAGAAAACAGACCTGTGTGCCAGTATAAGTTAGGAACCACCTTCTGGAGAGCAGCTCAGCAGAAAAGGCCCTGGGGGGCCTGGTGAGCACAAACTGGCCATGATCCAGCAATGTGCCCTTCCAGCACAAAAAAAGGAAAACGGGATCCTGAGCTGCACCAGGCTCAGCATTGCCAGCAGGGAGGGGAGCTGATCCCTGCTCTCTGCTCAGCCCTGGTGAGGCCACAGCTGCAGCCTCGTGTCTGGTGCTTGGCTCCCCACTGTGGGAGAGACATGGATGTGTTGGAGAGTGTCCTGTGAAGGACTGATGGAGGGGCTGGATCCTGTCTCCTGTGAGGAAAGGCTGGGGAAGCTGGGACAGTTCAGCCTGGAGAGCACTGAGAGGGGATCTCATCAATATACAGAAAGGGAAGATGTAAAGAGGATGGAGCCAGGTTCTTTCCAGTGGTGTCCAGTGACAGGAACAGGACAGTAGGCACAAACTGGAGCTCAAGAGGTTCCCTCTGAATATCAGAGAAAATGTTTTTGCTCGGATACTGACCAAGCACTGCCCAGGAAGCTAGTGGAGTCTCCATCCTTGAAGTTGTCTGGGAATGGTGCTGGGCAGCCAGCTCTTAGGTGATTCTGCTTGAGTGAAAGGGTTGGACAAGATACCTCAAGAGGTCCCTGCCAGCCTCAGCCAGGCTGTGATTGTGTGAAGAGCCCATCCTGCTGTGGGCTGGGGAGGGATGGTTTGTGGGGTGTGAAGCTGAGGCAGGTGCTGCTGTCCCCTGTCAGGAGGGCAGGATGTGAGCACTTGTGCTGTGATTCTGGGGAAAAATCAAGCATCCTCTGCAGGTTGCAGCTCCAATTTAGTTTCACCTGCATATGTGTTTACTTTCCTAGCACTAAATATTCCCTGAAAAGAACAGTGTTCAGCTTTAGAGTCCAGTAGTAGGACATGATTTTGCGCTCCAAATGTGTGACATCCTTGTTTGGCTGACCTTGGGAAAGCTCCTTTGCTGTGCCTGGCCCTGCTCCTCACTCCCCTTGTGCTTGAGCCTGTTGTGCTTGGGAGGCAGTGGGATGGTGCATTCCCAAGTTCCTGCTTGGTGTGCCCATGGTTGCTTGGCCTGGACTGTGGGATGTAAAGATGGTGCAGGGCAGAAACAGATCTGTTCAGGGGGAGCATTGCTGCACTGCTGGGTGTCACTGCTGTCCCTGGTGATGTTGGGGTGCGCTTGTGTTCCTGGGAATGTTGGTGCTGTGGTAACTGATGTTCCTGTCTCCTTTGTTTCCCTTTTCTAGGGTGGATCTGGCCAACGCAACCAACCCAGCACCATGCAGCAAAAGTCTCAGGCTACCAAAACCGCCTATGGCACTTCTCCATACTGGACAAACTAAACCCGAAACCGGGGAGGGGGGAGAGAATGAAAGGAGAGGAGGAAGAAAAAATAAAAAGAAAATAAAAGAGAAAAAAGAAAATAAAAGCTGAAGCCCATTTTTGGAATTATTAGGAAAAGTAACTGCTCAGCCAAATGTCTGTGCGGGGAGAACTGCAGCCAGCCAGCCATCCTCTGTGTGACTCGCCTGCTTCCTCTTTGAGTTGCTGTTATATGTAATATATTTATGTATGTATTTGTAAATGTAATAGAGCCTAAATGTGGTTTTCTGCATCTTGCAGCCTGTTTTATTTTCTTAGTAGGAAAACTAATTATTCGTTTTCCATCTGCACCAGGGCATCGTTCTTTGTTTTGTATTTTAAGTTCTATGGGTTTTGTTAACTCTGTCAGACAAAGACAAACTGCGCCCTTTTTTTTGGAGCTGGTGCCCATTTATTTAATGCAGTTCTAAATTCAGACAAATAAGGAGACCTGCCCTTCCAAAAACCTAAATCAAGATGTGTCCTGTTGGTTTGATTTTACCCCCCGACCCTCAATATAGCTGTTCTTTTAGAGGGGGAAAATAAAAGAAAGAAAAAAAAAATCCTGTGGGCCTTCCCCTTTCTTTCATTTCCTCCCTCTCTCCCTCCTACCCTCATGCTGTGGAAGACAAGCTCTTGTGGGCAGTTTCATCACTGTGGCCTTGAGCTGCAGTTCTCAACTTTTGATTTTTCAATTTTTTAATAATAATAATAAAAAGGACAGGGTTTTGGTTTTTGTTTGTGCGGGGGTTTTTTGTTGGTGGTGTTTTTCTCTAGCAAGAGACTTTGGATGGCTCAGTGTGTCCTGGAACCTCCTTTGCATCATTAGAGGCAAAAACTATGTAGCGGTTTCTTAAATAAAAGTATAAGCTGTGTCTTGTACCTCTTTTTGCCCTGAGCCACCTTCCCAGAAAAGCCAGAGCTACTGGATGGAAACTTCATCTGTCCCTCCTCACTTTTTTTAAAACAAAGACCTTGGAGTCAACTCCTGGCCCTTCTTGTCCTGCACCAGTGCGGTGAATGTTCTAGGAGTTTCATTTCTTTATAGCCCTTCCTACACCTAATAAAGATCTGATCATACCACTGGTGTTTGTCTGCATTTTCAAAGGCTCCAGGAGCAGTTCTACTTTTACAGCCTGTCCCTTTCTACCTGCTCCTGCAACAGCAGCCAAGCTGGGAGGGTAAGGGCAGCAGGTGGGTCTGACAACAGTGAGTTCACCTGTGTGCTGAGAGCTCTCAGGCACCCACAGCAGGGATGGGATCCGGGGTCTGCCCCCTTGCTGCTGCTGCTGCCACAAGCAGCCTGTTCTGCCTTTGGTGTCTCTGGGGTGGTGCTCCGAGTGCCTGTGAGCAGCTGGGATTGGTTGGGACAGAGCACAGCTGCAGCTCTGCCCTCTCGCTTTGCTCACGAGGGCTCCACTGGGAGGAAGGGCAGGGGTGTGAGAGCTTACACACAGCCTTACCCTCCTGATCATCCTGTCCCCGTGCAGCAGAGGAGGTGGGTAAACGTGAAGCACACAACAGACAAGGGGCTTTTATTTTTTCAGTATCCACAAGAAAAAAGAAGTATTTTTCTACCCTGAGAACCATTTTTCTTTCTCTGTTACCAGCTCTTGGACCCTGTGAGACCCAGTTGTCACCTAGGCCTCCCTCAGCCTCTGAGCAGCACAAGAACTACAATGGCATTCCTCTGCCCTGGCTTAGGTTGAACTCCCAACAGCTGCTCCAAACCCTTTTCAGCTGCTGTCCCACTGCCAACAGCTTTGGGGCCTGAATGTCAGGGAGGGCAAAAATGTTTCTGCAGGCTGGGGCCCATCAGTTTGTATAAGAGTGCACCAGCAGCTGAGCCCTCACAGCACCTCATTTACCCGCTTCATAACACAGACTTCCCCAGAGCTGCCTTCACTCTCTTGAGGTCTTGTTTATAGACACCCAGTGCTGCCCTGCAGGTCTAGCTCGGTTCTTGCGTGCATGTCACAGTCCAGAAGCAGCTGGAGCTGGGGAACGGCAACGGGAGAGATGGTGCCAGCCCCCAGCAGCCCCTGAGCCTCAGGTCTCACACCTTGCCAGCTGCCCTGGGGTCCTGCCTGCAGGCAGAGCATTGCCTTCAGCCACAGGCAGGCTCCTTTCCTCTCTTTGTGAGATTCAACAAAATGTTCCTCCCTTCAGTTACATGGCCATTATTACTTTGGCAGGACTTGCCTGCAGCAATATCACTCAGCCCTGTTCCACTGATGGCAGAGGCAAGGTTGCCCAGCTGCACTTGGCCACCAAGAAAGAAGAGGAAAACCCCCCTTTGCTGCCCCCCTGACTTACCCAGGGCAGGGTGGGCTGGAGGTCTTGCCCTGCCTTTGGTCCCACACTGCTGCTGGAGGAAGCAGCTGCTGGCAGTTCTGGGCAGCCCAGTGCTGTAGGGTCAGGCAGGAGATACAAGCAGGCCAGATCCAGACAGCACCATCCCTCCCGGTCCCTTTCCGTAGATTGGAAACTGCTTTGGGAAGGCAGCTCCAAAATGCCATCACCATTCCTCCAGCTCAGCTGTGCAGCAGAAGCACTTGGGCTCCAGCCACATTTGACTCAGCAGTTGCTGTGCTGCCATTGATACCAAGTGCAGCCAGTGCAACTCCCTAACACTTGTCCACTAATTTTAGCTCGACTGCAGCAGCTGGGGCACTGCAAACACCCTGCTCCCCTCCGGAGCCTGCAGGGAACGGCACAGGGCCGGCAGGGCTGGCAGCCATGACCTCCATTGCTCTGCCAGAGCTGCTCCCTGACCCAGCGGCCAAACTCCTCCACCCTGTCCAACCCTTTCAGGAGCAGCGCGCTCCTGCCCTGCCAGGGCACCAAGTAGCTCTGGCCCAAGTCCTGCATCCTGCTCCAGTCACATGAGTCCGTGAACCACCTTCTCACTGGTCTCCCCTTTCCTACTTAGGAAGAGTAAATGTAACAGCAAAGGTCTGGCCTTTTGCCAAAGTCCTCTAAATCAGTTTGTTCTTTAGTCTTATGTGTGGGCAGCCGTCAAACTGCAGCATTATTTTGCAATAAACTTACAGATATTGGTGTATAAATGTGTCCATTGATACCAGAGCAGCAATGATCTCATGAACAGCTGTTATTCAAAGCTTTGAGTAACCCATGCAATGCAACCAGCTCAAACATGGAAGTAACAGCACGGAGATATTTTCATTTCACATTTTTATTAGTAGACAGATGTGCAGAAAAGACAAAATATAACTACTGAAGGAGAAGACAACACAAAAATGCATCAGTTAATCTTTCTGGTAAATTATACTGAAGAAAAAAAGGAAAATATCTGGGAGTTCAGCTAAGAAAACTACTAAGAAATCTAGTGTACCCTGCTGGTTTCAGAATGGTTGAAAACTGCATTTGAAGGGACATGTAGCTGCAAATGTAAACGCTAATATTGACTGAAACAGGAGAAAAGGGGTTAAGAAAAACCCAGAATACACAGAGCAGGTAAACATTTTTCTGCAATCTCTTAAATAGTTTCAAAAAAATCCCCTCATACTTCAGTTGTATTTCAAAAAAAAGAAACCAGCAAGTCAACAAGCAATGACACTGCACAGGACAGTGGGGAAGAGAAATTAGTCTGGTTAATGTCGGAGCTCTCAAAAGAGGTTGCTTTTTTTGTCATTAAAAAAAGGGTAACAGAAGAGTCATAATAATGCATCTTACAACACCAAGCTTGGAAACACAAGTCACTGGAGAGTATACAGTGAAGACGGTCAAAAGTACAAGGGAAATCCTGAAAGATGCAGTATCCTCATTTCCAACCAAGTCATCAGCAAAGCCAGTGTTGCCACACTCTGCTCCTTCACCCCCCACAGCCGCCTGGAAGTTGGAGGCTGGTGCCCCTGCCCTGGCGTGGCCCCGAGTCCAGTCCTGCAGCCGGCAGCATCAGGGGCCCCTTTGCCAGCCCTGGCGCTGCCCTCGCAGGGCTGATGTGAAGCTGGGGGTGCCCCACTCTGTCACTAAACGCAGGGGACGCAGGGGAGCCCCGCTGCAGGCTCCAAAAGGCACCTGGGGCTGAGTCAGTCCTTGCTGGAAGAAGGCTGACACCTCAGGAGGGTGCAGCTGCCTTCCCAGGTAACATGCAAGCGGGAGGGCGGGTGGCTGAGGGAGCGCCGGGCACAAGGAATCGCCACTCGGGCAGAGGGATGCACCGCCGGGGCAGGGACTGTCCCTGCAAACCCCAGCCAAATATCACTTTGGAAACAGACCTGCCGGAGCCCCGAGGGCCTTCCTCTGCTCTCCTCTCCGTCCCGGCAGCGCACTCGCAGCTTTTGCTCAGTCTTGCCCCGGGACGCAGCCACGGAGCGGATCCCGAACAAAGCCTGTTCCCACCGAAGCACCCTCGAGGGACCCGCAGCTGGGGACGTACCATGGAAAACCCTGAGACACGCGGAGAGGAGGCGCAGGCTCTGGCCAGGGTGATGCCTCTGTACCTGTGGGGACCGAGGGTCTCGCCCAAGCAGGGCCAGCACCTCCGATCTGCTCCCGGGGCTGCCAGGCCCGGCTGCCGATCCAGGGATCATGCGAGAGGGGAACTCGGGACACCGCCCCACAGCCAAACACGAGCACGCTGCAACGGCGGGAGAGCCGAGGGCCTGAGGAAGAGGGGTCTGAGACAGGAACATGCAGGATCCCCCTGCCCAGACGGAGCGCCCTAAGCTCTGCCAAGGGCTCCCAAAAACATGCGGGAGGCTGAGCTCGGGGCATCAGCTGAAGCACACTGCTGAAGAGCCTGTTAAAACCTGCTGCTGGCCTGCTCTGCTGTGGGGCTGCACACACGGCTGTGCCCGGGGAGCGGGCAGGGGACAGCCCAGCACTGCCCACCTCTGCCCCGCAGCACGGACACCCCGCGGCACCAAAGCCAGCTCCAACTCCGCCGGCCCCGCGGGCTCGTCTCTGAATTCCTCTGGGAAATGCATGCAAAGTACTTCTCTTAAAAAAAAAAAAAGAAAAAATCTCTAGTCTCTGCTACCTCTTACCACTCAGCTGAAAAATCACAGTAAAGAACTTGCTTCCATAAAAATGCAAGTGCTGGAGGAGAACAAACACAATTCCCCTCTTTTAGAAGCTCTTCCATGTGTAGTTGAAACCTCAATCCATAACTTCAGCTTCCATGTTTAGGCAGAGAATCAGAATGGAATTCAATGCCTACAAAAGGTGAGCAGAATTCCAGACATCATCAGGGAGCTAGTATCTCACACTGTATCACTTGGATTGTCTTTTTTGAAATCATAAACCTTTTTATTTCCCATATAGTTTATTACCTTTTCTGTACAGACAAACCTATGTCTAAGCAAGTGCATGCCAGGTGTTTTTAAGCTGGGCTGCTCAGAGCCACACCAGCCCACAGGTGACCACACAAGCGACAGAAGGCAGCTCCAGATGTGCAGGGCTGGGGCTGCAGGGAGCAGGGGCTGCCAGCCAGCACGGGGCAGGAGGCTGCTGGTCTGTCCCACTGCCAAAAATAAGTCCAGCATGAATGGTGGCCCTCTGGGCAGCAGGATGCACATCTGCTCTCCTCCCTCCAGAGAGGGGCAGCTGGCAGCATGGCAGCAGATCTCAGCAGAACACCTAAACTGAACTTTTTCAACCCTATCCTAGTCTGTTAAAAAAAAATAAAAAAAAGCAAAAAAAAAAAGCAGAAAAAAAAAAAAAAAAAAAAAAAAAAAAAAAACCCAGGGCCCAGTTGACA
>VZRH01008303.1:22450-73454 GCA_013397555.1 Urocynchramus pylzowi
TTTGCTGGACTGCTGCTAGGTTACCGCTGCTCCCTTCTGGCCTGAGTCGGCAGGGCAGTACAGGGGCATAGAGGGAGCAGGTCACGACTCCTCGTTGCCAGAATCATCATCATCGTAACAGTCGGCATCCTCCTCCTCCTCGTCTTCATCGTCAATGTCGTCATCGTACAAGTCGTCGTAAAGCAAATCTGAACTGTTGTCATTGGAAGGCACTTTAGTTTTGATGCAGTACTCTGCCAGTGTAGTGGGGACCTTCACGCCATCCTTCTCTGCCTCAGCTTTGGTAGCCAAAACCTGTTTCCTGCGGGGAGAAGGAGACAGCAGGAATGTGAGCAGGGCTGTGTGCCAGTGCCTCAGCTCCCCACCCTCCTCTCCAGCCCTGCCAGCCCTCCTGGCAGCTGGGCAGGGGAGCTGAGGTTTGCAGGATGCACCACAAACAGCACTGGAAACATTTGGTTCTGCAGCCCCAGGCTTGGGAGCACACCAAGGGGGTTTCCAGCACACACGCTCTCAGCAACACATGAAATCACTTATTCCACAGGCTCTGCACTAGAGACCTGCCAGAGGCCAAAGCAAATTCCATTCACTACCGTAGGGATGGTCAGGGATTTCCTAGGATGATTTATTGACTCTGCTGCTGACAACTCTCCCACAGCATGCTCAAAACTGGAATTCCCACAAGCCTTTGGCAGCTCTCAGCTCCCACTGGAGGGTCAGAGCAGCTGGGGCACATGGCAGCACCCGAGGACACAGCCTGGGGCTCACAGAGCCAAGTGTTTTCCATCACCCCGAGCCAGGCCTGGCTGCTGCATCCCAGCAGGGAGGAGCAGATGGCAGCCTGTCCTCTCACCCACCCAGGCAATCTGCCATTCCCTGAGTGGAGTGCACCCAGCTCTGCTGGAGCAGAGGGAGCTGGAGGATTCTCTGCACAGACAGAGCCCCACCCAGGGCCACATCCTGCCTGCCTAGCTGGCAGAGACAATGCAGACATGGCCTCCTGCCAGCAGTCCTGCTCCAGGCTGGGCTGTCCCTCCACAGCAGCCCTGACCCACGCTCACATCATCCCCCTGCAACTCCTGATGAACCACAGACTTCTCCAAGGGCAGGACTGAGCAGTGCTTCCAGCTAATCCAACCCAGCTCTGCAAGCCCTTGACAAATCCTGCTGATGCTCCTTTGAATTGGAGGGACAAGATTATGATTCATGCATGCATTAAGCACAGAAATTAGTAGGATGCAGTCAGTTTGCATCACATCCCAAGCAATGCAGGGCTTAAAGACAAGCAGGGACTTTGACTAGGATTTACTAGTAGCCAATAGGTTTTGCAGAGCATCATGACAGATTAGTCTGAAAAAAGAACAATTTAAAGACAAATCAGCCCAGTCCTCCTGCCCCAGAACTTTGCACTGCTTCTGTGTGCTGAAAATTCTAGAGGGTCCTGAAGCACGGACTTTGAATAAGACATGGAAATTAATTTCCAAATTACATTCTGCTGTGAGAACCTGGTTTCAGCAAATTCTGGAAGCAACCTGTTTCATTCAAAGCAGAATGCTGGTAGCCCAGCATCACAACTGGCAAAGCTTACCTTATGATTTCGGCGTACTCCTTGTCTTTTCCTTTACTGTCCCTCCATTTCCTGAACATGACTGATGCATCCACATTGGCTGGGGAGAATGTGTTGGGCTCATTAAGCAAAGAGATTACACTCAGTAAGATAGTCCTGAAAGAGGTAACCACAACAGCAGAGTCAGAGCTAACACATTAATGGATTCTGGATATCCACAACTTCTTCAGGTGCTGCATCATAAACTTGTTTGAAGCCAAGTCTTAAGCTGAGGACACTGTTTTTAAGTGAGAACAGGTATTTATGAACCTCAGGTCCTGGACATTGGTGTAAAGAAGGTGATACAACACAAACCTCATGTGACTACAGACCATCGTGTCTGTGCTTGGGACAGGGCAGCACAGAAAGCCACAATCAGACCAGAATTCAGCTTGTCTGCACTATCCACAGATGGGATGGGGCAGGAAATCTGCTCTGTGAGCTGTTCCTGGTGGCTTGCAGCCTTCAGCAGGAAGACAGGCTGTCTGCCTGCCCTGCACAGGGAGGAGGACCACTGTGACCCAAGGCCAGCAGAAAAGGCTGCACTACTTTTCCCCTGCCCTGCCAGGTGGTTGGGAGGCTGAGGCTGGGGCAGGACTCTCCTCTCCTCTCCTCAGCTCGTGCCCCACTCGGGCTGCAGCAGCAGGTCTTGAGCACAGCAAAGGAAAGACAGTGTAGATGTTTTTCAATGCTCAGGCAAGGTGCCAGGGCCCAGTAGGATTCAGCTGCTGGTACTCAGCAGAGCCAGCCTGAGCCAATCACATAACCCCTGGCAGGCAGGCAGGCAGTCTTCTGGGATTTCCAGACAGGTGCCCTGCTCTGCTGGCATTTACCAGCTGCAAACACCATCCTCTTGCCCAAAACTTTCTCCTGCAGCTCCTAGAATCCTGTTCTTGAGAGATGCAGCCTTTGCTGCTCACACCGTGCCTCAACCAGCACAAACACCCATACCCAGCCACCGGCTGTAGCTGCCACCACGACAGTGTCACCCATCCCAGTGGTCCTGCCAGCAACAGCTTCCCTTCCAAGTGGAAGGGAGAAACAAAGGACAGGGAATAGTTCTGGAAACACAGCATTACCTAGCAGCCACTTTGCAGACCTTGATTAAAGGAGACTTGGGAGCTGCAGTCCTGTTTGCACTGATTCAGGGGCATGTTCAGAGCACATCTATCAGATCATATATCTGGGTACAATTCCAGGAAATGCTTGGTCATTTGGATACTGAGTGTCTTGAAAGGTTTTGAAAATAAACACTTGTATCTGGACAGACTGTTCAGCACAGCTATCAAGAGAGCCTTATACAATTCATTTTCTAAATTATATAATTCTGTACAAAAAGAGAACAGCAGCTCTGGAAGAAACTGTCTCATTGGATTGGAATGATGGGCATAAGAGATAATTTCCTACTTCATCTCAAGAATTCATTTAAGAGTCTTTGATTCTCTGCAAACAGGCCAGCATGTCAGCTCCAGAATCATGCAGCAGCTTTCAGGTAGAGCAAACAAAGTCTAGGGAAGGCCGAGGACAGGAATTCATATCTGGATTTAGTATCTGCTCTACCACACTTCCATCAGCAGTGAGGAAAAGCCAATTTTCACTGTGGTGTGCAGACACCAAAGTTACTGCAAAGCTACTTAAATGCACCAAGACAACTGTATTAGAAGTGAAGCTCTCTGAGCTCTTCCTTCCCATCCAGCACATTAGATCAGCTCCATCACTGCTGATATCTTTAAGAGCTGGACAGCGTCCTCCAACTCAAACCTGGTTGCCTTGAACAAGGCACAGTAACAGAAAGACATCCCAGCATGGGGGACCTTTCAGGAATAAAACCACTAAAAAAGTTCAACCATGTGGGACTGAAAGCCTCAGCACCAGATACAAACTGCATGGGCTGGATATAGGCTGAGTCTCTGGGATATTATCAGGGATCTGTCTCCCCTTCAGCCAAGGCTGCTGTAGCATGGAAGAGCAGCCAGCAGAGGCTCAAGGAAACAGATCTGTTCTCGTTTCTTTCTGTTGTATCAACACAAGAAGGCTCAGACACAGATAATTTTTTTCCCAAAGAGACATGATGTAGATTGGCTGGTGCTCCCAACCAGCACATCCTATTATATTCCTAGTTGAAAAAGGATCTTTTTTTTTTTTTAAATTCCAGCTGCTATCCACATTGTAGCCTCTAAGAGCCACCTCAAGAGGTAGATATATATATATAATATAGATTGGTCCAAATGCATTTTAGCCTAGGTTGCACTGAGAGTCATGTTACTGGATCAAGCTGTTAGTGGAATCTGATCTTAGGCAGCAAAAAAAGCCAAGAAAAATGGGACTCCTCAAGAAACAAAGCAATAGGCAGACAGTACATCACCTATCTGCAGGAGATATAGGTGTACCAGTACCTTGGATTCTGTGCAGAGTCCTGGCCTGTGCAGCTCGAGGACAGGGGAGACAGGGGAGACAGGGGAGACATGGAGAAGGACAACTAAAATGATCAGAGAGCCTCAACCCTGAGCCTTCCACCACTCACTCAGCTCCATGGGACACAGGAAGCAGTATTCTCTGCCAAACAGATCAGAGCTGCATTCCTTCACATCTTGCTGGGTTTTGCTGTGTTTACTTATGCCTGCATCACCTAGCTCCCAGTAACGGGAAAGTCCATACTGATTGTGTTTAAAAAAATAAATGAGTCTGCTTGACACCCTTAGAAGCACAGGTGAACTTTCACAGTTGAAGAATGAATTTTCCCCTTCAGACACTTCAACCCTGTTCATCTGTAGGGAAATAGTCAACACTTGGCAGGATTTACAGAATTCAGCAGCAGAGGAGCAGGTCCCTCCCACATTTTCAGCCCCTCTGCCTCCTGTCTGACACTCTGGAGCTTTCCCAAGTCTGATGGGATTCCAGCAGGATGTGTTTCAGCTGGCACTCCAGCCAACTGGTGATGGTGGTAGCAGGCTAGAAGTGAAGGACCAGTTTTATTTTCATTTGCTGATACATTCATTTGCTGAGGCATGTTTTGACCTGTCACCCTTAAGCCCAAGATGATTTCAAGAGCATTAGCACCAAAAACTGCAACTGTGGTGAGGGAGAGCAGAAATTAGAGAAAAAGCACCATGAGAAGTTCTGTCAGTCTCTACAGTTGAATAAAATGAAATACTCAAAATGTATGTGTGATATATGTAATTAATGCCCAAAGCTGTTTCCTAACTGTGACTTTAGGCTTGTCACCTAGTTGATTTTATTTGACAGTGTCTTGTAAGAAGAATGAAGTTCAGCTGCTGTTTCAAAAACATGGACAGGCCTTGAATGTCTCTGGCACCTAGTGATCCTTTGTATTTTTGTCAGGAAGAAAACCAACAGCTGCTCCCAACAGCACTCAGGAGGACAGGAGACAGACAAACAATTGAAGGCAAACAAAAGGCAGAACTCCGCAAAGTTGCTTCTACTGATCAGAATACTCAAAACCATCCTGTATTGCAGGGCCCAGCTTTGGTAGCCAGGGGGCTACAAGGGTGGCTTCAGTGAGAAGCTGCCAGAAGCTTCCTCTATGTCTGGCAGAGCCTGGCAGCTCCAAGGACAGATGTGCCACTGGTCAAGGCTGGGCCAACTGGAAAGGGTGGTAATGTCTCTGTGAAAATATATTTAATAAGAAAAAAGTTTTGTGTCCAGAGAAGAGCGGAGTGAGAACATGTGAGAGGAACAACCCTGCAGACACTCAGATCAGTGCAGAAGGAGGGGCAGGAGCTGCCCCAGGTATTGGAGCAGAGATTCCCCTGCAGCCTGTGGTCAAGACATTGGTAAGGCAGCTGTGTCCCTGCAGCACAGGGAGGGCATGGGAGAGCAGAGATCCCCCTGCAGCCCCAGGGGCAGCCCAGGCTGGAGCAGGGGAATGCCTGAGAGGATGCTGTGATCCTGTGGGAGACTCATGCAGAGAGTAGCTCTCACTTGAGCAGCGTGTCCTTGAAGGACTGCATGCTGTGGAAGTGTGACCCACGCTGCAGCAGTTTGGGGAAGACTACTGCCTGTGGGGTGGACTCATGCTGGCAGAGCTCATGCAGAAGTGGCATGCTGTGGGAAGGACCCCATGGTGCAGCAGGGGAACACTCCTCATCCTTAGCAGCAGGAGAAACAATGTGTGATGAACTGACTATAACCCCCATTCCACTACCCCCATACACAGCTCTGGTAGGAGGTAAAGCTGGGAAGGAGAGAGAGGTGGGGGGAAGGTGTTTTTAAGATTTTATTTTACTTCTCATTATCCTGCTCTAATTTTGTTGGTAACAAATTTAATTGATATCTCTAATTCTAGCCTGTTTTGTCCATGATGGTGTTTGGTGAGTGATGTCCCCTGGTCCTTATCTGCTGCAGAAGAACATCAGAACAATGAACAGGTAGGTAAGGCTGTGAAGATTGGAATAGCTCAGGTAGACTTAGGCTGGGAGCAAAAGGGTGAGCTATTTTTAGCCCCAGGCCACTTCAGGATATCTAGGAAGGGGTGCAACACACAGATGGGCTCATGACTGAGGGACGGACTTGACCATAGAGGCCATCACACAGGTTACCCAAAAATGTGAAAGATGAGCTGCCATAAAGTGAGCCACACGAGTGAAATATCCCTGGAATAGAGGACAGTGGATGGGTTTCCAGTGTGGTGAGGCCTGGCAAATAGATTACAATGGGCCACAAACATGCCAAGGCAAGAGTTACGTACTCACTATGTCAGAGGCAACAACTGGCTGGAAATGTGCCCAGTAAACCATGCCACTACTTGGAACACAATCTCAGGTCTTGAGAGACACATTTTGTGGTGACATGGTACCCCAGAGAGAACTGAATCAGGCAATGGGACTAATTTTTAAAATAATCTCATGAACTCTAAAGCAAAGAAACATTGAGAGAATATATCACATCCCTTACCATGCACAAGCCTCTGGAAAGACTGAGAAATGCTGAAGACTGTTAAGAGCTTTAGGCAATGGGACATGGAAGCACTGGGATGCAAATTTTGCAGAAGCCACTTGGCTGGTCAATGCTAGGGGATCTGCTATCTGCACTGATCCTGCCCAAACTAAGCCCATAGACACTGTGGGAGGAGATAAGGTCCCAGCACTACGCACAAGAAAGCGGCTGGGGAAGTCAGTGTGGATTCTCCTCCCATGGGAAAAGGCAAACCCATTAGTGGGATTGTCTTTACCCAAGGACCTGGGTGTACTTAGTGGGTAGTGTGGAAGGATGGGGAGATCCAGTGTGTACCTCAAGGAGATTTAACCTTGGGGGAAAAACAAACTGTGTGAGTTTTATGTTGCAGGAAGTAAAGGAGCAGAAACAAAGAATGAATTTTGTGAGGAGCAGGGCGAATGTGATGATGATGTGAGCCAGGCTGGTGACCAATGATCAAACATGCTGCTTCTCTTGTCCTGATCACCCACCCTGATGGAGTAGAGCACAAGTCATGGATCTGGAGGGGTGGAGGAAGCCATGAAAAAGGAGAATAATATCCATCTGTGAAAGGACAGGTTAATGAAAATCTATGTTTGCTATAGAGATGGTTCAAGGATGTAGTTTCGGTTGTATGTGTGGGTAAGAAGGGATTCCAGTAATAAGAAAGAAATACCGTGGAACAGTTGGAAGATAAATAAATTATGTGGGATCTAAACATGGCACAAATGGTATAGAATAAAGAGTGGAGTTTGCTGAGCTGTAGCTCGTTTTCCCTTAACAGCCCTCAGTGCTTTCCATTCATAGTTAGAAAGATAAGATAACACACAAGTGTCTTGGCTACTGCTGAGCAGTGCTGGCACAGCATCAGCACTGTCTCTAACATTCCCCACTCCCCCATCAAGGGGCTGAGAGGGGGCAAGATCCTAAGATGGGACACAATCAGGCCAGCTGGTCCAAATTAACCAAAGGGATATTCCATACCATATAACATCAGTTCAGACATGATAGCTAAGTGAGAGATGAGGAATGAGGGACATTTGTTATATCACAATGTTTGCCTTTTGGAGCAACTGCTATGTGCACTGAAGCCCTGCTTCCTGGGAAGAGGCTGAACATTGCTCACCAACAGTAAGTAAAGATTCATTTTCTCCCCTTTGCTTATGTGCACAAGCTTTTGCTATTGCTTTAGTAAACTGCCTTATCTCAAACAGGAAGTTGTTTTCCTTGTTATTTTTCTCTCCCCTGTCCTGCTAGGAAGGAGAGTAATAGAGCAGTTTGGTGGGCACCTGGAACCCATTACACATACTTTTCCACTAGCAGTACTTCGAAGAAGATAACAGTGACTGAGATAGGCTTCAACATTTGAGATAATTTGCCTTTGGAGTATGAAACCCTGTGAGCAGGACAGAAGGCTCTGCACTGTCAGCCCAGTATGAGGACACAGCAGCCCAGTATGTTGTGTGGACAGACTGTTCAGACAGACTGGTAACTCTTGTTCCCACTTGATTCAAGCCCTAAGCCCCATAAAGCCTTAAATTCCCTCCCAAACCTCTCCCACCATAGACCTTAGGTCTTGTAGAGATGGCAGGCCTTGGAGGTCACCACTGCACAACATATTCACAGTTACCTGACATTTTGGGTAGGGTTCCACCTCTCTGATGGCAGCTCTCCACTTTGTGGGTCATCTACAGGTGGGTGAAGAATTGAAATACATACATCTCCATTCTGCAAGACAGAAAAAAAGCACTGAGAATAGCTTGTCTGGAGTCTGAGGCATGATGACTCAAATCCACCACTCTGGCTGTCTTCTGACCAGTTTAACCTTGTTGATATGAACATCCAGTGCCAGCAAAAACCAGTAAGGGCTGGAAATGGTTCTGAATTCTTCCTGGGTTAGCCTGCAAACTGGCAAAAACTCCCAATACAAAATCAAGAGATTTAAAGAATGTACTGAAGTAAGCAAAAATAGTAATAATGTAACATAAAACTAAACTGGTCTCCAGATAGCAAAGACTACTGTCACAGTGACATAAGGTTTGATCACAGAAGACCCCAAGTAGGGTTAAAGAAAATTTGTGTTCCCACTGGTAGCTTGAGCTAGCTACAGGAAATTTTTGAATTGAAGGGTTTAATCACCATCTATTAGCTCAGGTATGAAAACATTACGTCTCCCAGGACACAAGGATCTTGAACAGATGGTGTGGGGCAGGCTTACACAGTTCCCCAGGACACAGCTGTTCAAAATACCATGAAAAAGCAGGAGATGCTCTCTGAAGGTTTCACTGAAAATCCCTTCCAGCATGCAAAAGTAAGAATATTCTGGGAGCATATGGAAGCCATACAGCCACATAATCCTCAATATGTGTTCTACTCACCAGTGTTGTGGCCTGAATATAGATTTAAAGCTCCATAATGCCTATTTAGGAAAGCTGTCAACCCAATTCTCCATCAGCAACAGCACTCTGACACAACTGCTTTGTAGCAGGGCTGGAGCAGTGTCCAACCCAGCTGATATTCTCCACTGAGGCAGACACCAGGTACTCACATGGTACCAGTGCCTTACTGCAGCATGGGGTGAAAGTGCAGATGAGGTCTTAGGCCAGCCAGCAGATATTGGCCTCTCCAGGCCCCATGGGCTTTGCTCTCCCTTGCAGCCAGTTGTGGGGCAACACTCATGCTGTCCCTTGTCACCCCAGTCCAGGGCACAGGCTGATGACAGGATCAACTCTGTTCAGGACTCCAGGCTGGCAGCTTCCCACACACCTGGTCTCACATCCTTCCAACATTGCTCAGAGCACAGAGCAGGGCTGCTCACAGCAACAGCATCTGTGCCTTTGAGCCCAGGCCAGTGATCACAGCTACAGATAGCAGCAGCTCACCTGGGGGGTTGTGATCCTTATCCAGATTTCAGTGGTGCACTATTCCTGCCAGGTATGCTAATCTAGCAGGCCTTTGTCAGTTTGAAGCAGGTTTTAGTCAAGAACACAGCAAGGCAGCACCTGGAGCTGCTGAATTACAAAGCATATACTTACACTGCTGGAACAATTTGCTTTAAACAGGCAGTTTCCCTTTTAGGACCCCAACAGGCTTGTGAAATCTTGAAATTTTTTTAGTATCATTCCAAGCTGAAGTTAACTTTACTAATATTAGATTATGCTCAGTCTCCTCTGCTTTCACTAATAATTTCCATTAGTTTTTCCTTTAACCTTTTCCTGGAAGAATGCAATGCTAGTGGCCCAAAGGAAGTATCTCAGCACTTGGGAAAAGTTCCTGAAGCAATCAGGTCAGCAGCATGTAGACAAGCAGATATTTGGCAAAATGAAGATAGAGGGAAGCAACAATGTAAGAAGTTTTTGTCTTGCCACAACCAGTGTTACATGTTTGGGAACTGCACTGCATTAAGAATCTGGAAGAGTAAAGGTATAATGGAGCCTGATGAGGTCAGCACAAACTTCTAGGGATCAGGACAGTCAGGGGCCAAGCCTTTCCCTACATGCATTTTTGAAAGATATAAACAAGAAGAATGGGGTATTTATCTGCCATTGAGATATATCTTCCATTTCTATCAGGAGTGAGAACTGTTATGTCATAAAAATAAAGAGCAAGTGAATGCAGTTCTACCAAAGTTCAGTTAGATGACCCAAGTAAACCAGGGATGGGAAAACCACACATTGCTCAAGTCTCATTGCTCAGAACTGGAATGTCAGCCCCAGCCTCTCCATCTGGTCCTACCAGCAGATTCTGTAAACTTCTACTTTCATCTTCCTTGCACTAAGAGGGGTTTTTTGTCCCATTCCTCCTGAAAAACCCTCAAACTTCAAACACTTAGCTAAGATAGTCTCAGTTTCATTTGGTGTTATCCCAGTTCCTCATCTTTATTGCTTAAATGCTGTTTCCAAAACAGCCTGCAAGCTGCTTCAGATTCCCTCAGCTACAAGAAACACTGCTATGAACACAAAGCTGAGAGCTCATGTATTTGAAGAGCAAACCCAAAATACACCCATCAAGTTTTGGGTTAGTTCCTCCTGCTGCCTTTGGTTGTTTCTAGTCAATTTTTCATCTTTCTCACCAGGACTGGGAGAGGTCCTTTCCAAGGCTTGTTTTTTGTACATTTCATTTTGGTAACCACTTGCCACTCACCTCCTGCATGAGGATTTCCAGATTCAGAATCAATACCCACAGTATGGGTCTGCAACTATCCAAAGATTTCAAAGTTGTCTTTATTTATAGATCAAAATTTCATATAACTAAAATAGAGCCTTTAAGAGAAAGACCATCCTTGGCTACAGGAAAGATCCTGTACAAAACCCACATCAGAAAACTATCAGATAACTGATCTGAGGATGTCCCTGGACTTAGGGTAATCCCATGGATCAGTCAATAATTAAAGTGGGTTACTGTTCTGTTCTGCACTGAAGTTTGGCAAGGTTTCTAGCCATTTATTACTAAGCCATCAGTGCAGTTCTCATCATGATATTTGAAGCACACCCATTCCAAGCTGGGCATTTGGCAGCAAATATGTATCAGAAAGGACTTTCCAAGCCTAAGCCATCAACTGAAGCCTTTATTTGTTCACAGGATGGAAGAGAATGACATTCCTGTTTTCAAGTGGGTTCAAAGGAAGTCTGCAGAACCTCTTATAAGAAAACCTGTGATAAGGTGAGAGACCTGCACCAAAAGGAACATTCTGAAATCCTTTAGCTCCCAAAACTATAGAGGCAGTGCTCCTTAGCAGGTTGACATTCTTCTAGGATACCCAAAAGTTCAGCTAGGATTTGGCTGACCTCCACTAAAAGTCAAGTTTTGAACCAAAACAGGCCTTCAGCCTTCAAATACAGCTCTATGGAACTGGGTGATATTGAATCAATTGCCTCTATATAGAATCATTCCTCTTCTGGACCTGCTGTGTAGTTCTCTTGTGATCCAGTTGCTGACAGTCCACAGCCTTGACTACCCTCTGAAAGTAACCATACATCTACTGAGCTTAAGGAAGCAGATAGCTCTCTCACACATCCCAGAAAAATATTGTTTAAAAAACACCTTACCTCATAAATGTTGGGGTGCCACATTTTGGTCAGGAATCTGAAGGTAGGTGGTGAATATGGATAGTCAATAGGAAATTTAATGTGAGCCTGAAAAAAAGCAGAATATTTTAGCTATGAAACAGAACAAAAAACAACAACAACCAACAACTACAGTGAAAAGATTGGGGGAAAAAATTCATTAAGGCTAGTAAATTGCTAAGTTTATAAACCAGTGCCCAAGTGGCCCCACAGTATAACTCTATGCAATTTCTTATGAACAAAACACTAACTGAACAAGAAAAATCAAAACACCTGGGCTAGTAATGCTCAGAAAACAAGCCAAAATGCCTTTAACATGTTCTAATTCCAGAAGCACTATTCAACAGCTGTTGTTAACAGGGCAAAATATAGTGGAAAAGTTTTAACTCGAGAGAGCACTGCTCTCTTTTTGAATTCAAAAGCAGACTAAAAAATGTTTACTAAGCCGAATAGACCTGTTTTATATTTGCCTGTACAAATATTTAAAATTACTCTTCCCATGATGAAAAAAATTTTGTTACATAACTTGCTCTAGTTATTTTGTCTTTCTTTGAAAGTTAAGCTGGTCCATCCACCTGTGTTTCTAATACTACATGTTTTGCCACCACAGGCATTTTTGAAGTCTCAACATCATCAGTGTCTGTTTAATAAATCAGTGCACTTTGAGGAATATTGATAGGCAATGACAGCAAACATCTTGCAGTGGTCAACAACCATCTGTAGGGCACAACTCTGAGTTGTGGGAAGGCTACAGAGATCCTAGCACTGGAGATTAACTTTTCTGTGCTGTCCTGCCACTCACAGCAGTCTGAATATGGACTGATCAAGTGTCCAAAATACTTCTCTCTGGAAGGTGGACTTGCACGCTGCTTGCTGTGCTGTGGAGCACAAGCCCTTTCCTTGGAACTGCTCAACCCACCAAAAAGTCCTACTGCCAGCCCAGCAAGGGATCTCCAAAGCAGCATCTTCTGGTCCTTCAAACACAGCCAAGTTCATTTGCAACAGAGAATGCAGGAAGAGATCCCAAAAACAAGATCCACATTTATCCTGGTTTAAGACAAATTTAGGAGGAAACCTAGTCACCCCAGGACAACATGGTAAGAGCAGAATTCCAGATCACTCTCTTCCACTTAAGTATCTAACCATGCCCCTTGCTCAACAAGAGAAACTTTGGAAAATTTTATTCCATAGTACACAGAAGCACACAACCAAACAAATGGATTACAGAACTGTTAAGTATCTGGCTACAATTTTACTTACCAGCACACACCCTTGCCCTACAACCCAAATTTTATGGGATCAGAGTGTCAGATAGTCAAGAAAAGAAGGTTTTCTATTCACCTTTATGAAAGAAATTCACCAGTTCACATGGCCTTATGGTCTGTAGATGCCTACTCATGACTGTGTGTGGGCATGTAACAGCAGCACTGAGCCCTCACCCCGCAGTCATTTGTCACAGCACACTCACAGCCAAGAGATTTATGATCCACTTAAACAATCCCATAGTTTAAGGCCAGTTGCATGAATGCCATTGTTCCAAGAGCAGTGAGTAAATGGCTCTTGTCACCACACACTGCTGCAGCAAGGACATGCCTGGGTCTACAACATGCTGCACTGTGAGCAGAGCAGAGATCTACCCAGGGCAGGGCACGTTTGCTCCAACTCAAGTGCTTGCATCAGATAGCTGCAGACTCCTCCAGACACTGGGGTTTTCCCAAGAAAGCCTATTCCTGTGCTTACATGCAGTTTTGTGAGATCTAAGACACAAAACAGCAAAAGGACTGAGACCAAAAATGCAAGAGACAACAAAACTCAGGTTTGAGCTACCTACAAGATGTCTTAGCAAAATCTGTCTTCTACACAGCCACAGCTTCCAGGTGACCAAAACAAAAAGCATTGTGCCAGCAGATTACCAGCACTGCCATGCTTATAGCCCATATAGATGTTCAAGGAGTGCAGGTCTCATTTCTCCCAGTAAAACCCCTCTGCTTTCAAATTGTCTAATCCTGAGGGTTTGTCTCAGCAAGACCACTCCAGAAGCTGAGCCTGAGGCACCAGTATGTCCCTGTACGTGATGCAGACTCATGCAGACGCTGTAGATCCTGGAAAACTTTTCCAAATTTCTAAATCCTGTTTGACAAGCAGTTCTTTATTCAAGAAGGACTACCTGCCTACAACAGCTATCACTATGGAAGCAGTGTTGTGTCACATGAAAGATTCTCTTGAGCTCTAGGAACAGAAAATGCAACTGGAGAAATAAGAGAAATCTTTCCTTCCACATGCAGGCAGCTAAGAACCTAGCTTCGTTGTAATACATCATATATTTAGGGAAAGCAGTCACTTCACATGGTGATCAGCTATTTCTAACTAGTCTGTAGCTCTTTAGCACACTGAGATTCTGTAGTGGAACACAAAGCAGGTGAGGCTTCTCTACAAACCTGATTTCAGAGTCAAAACAGAAAACCTTGAATTACAGGCAGGGATTTTTACCAAACAAAAAGAGCACTACTGTCAGGTCCCCACGGTGAGATCATCCAGAATTTGAAAGTGAAACCAAACACTTTGCCAGGCCATTACAAACAGGTCTGAGAGAATTACCTCATCTCTTCTGCAAAAGAAACCATGGAAAGTTATGTAAGCCTACTCTGCTCTCACTGAATGCTATTTGAGTTTCTGTGTGGGTTAAGCAAGCCAAGAATTTCCAAGACAAGCTGCAAGACTGCTTGCAAAGATGCAGCAACAGGCACAATTAGAGGTCATTTTTTCCCCCACTGAAAGCCTGATTCTAACCATGTTAAAAAAAAAAGTCCAAATTAAGCAATCAACCTAATTTTAAATAGAACTCACAGAATAGTTTTTCCCTGCAATTTCACTGATATAAGGCAAAAAAAATCTGTTAAACTCAGCCAGGCTGCTAGGTACTAGAGAGTGCCAGAGTTTTCAGGGAGGTTGCTGTTAGCTCAGTTACAGCCACACAAACTAATTTAGGAGGATTAAATATGCTGGTAATGGTAAACTAAATGTGCAGCTCAGTTCCTCCCTGAAAGTTCCAAACAGTTACCACATTCACTGTGTGCCTGACTCCTCAAACTGATCTTAAACAGAACAGAAATAATCTTATTTTGGTGCTGATTTTAGCCAGCTGCATGCCATGGCTCCTTGACATCACTGAAGATATTCAATAGACATGAATATGAAGACCAGTCACAATTAACCCATTCCACCCTTCACCTAGTTTGTAACTAGAGATGCTTATAGTCCCCAGAAAAATAATAAACTCTTCTAAATAGTCGAGCCTGACAGAAGATACAGCCCTTTACAGACATTTACAGCTACCACAAAAACTTCAACTTCCAAATTACACCATAGCACAAATTTTAAGAATATTGCTACCAGCACAGTCACTTTGTTTCCTATTTTACCGCTTCCCTGCATCTTCAGAGACTGCACTTCAGGTTTGTTAATTTTCTTTAAGTTGGAAAAGACAAAAGCACACGTTCTGCTATGTATGCCAGAAAAATACAGTCTCACTAGATATTATGTGACTGAAAAGATAAACCTAATATTTCTGCCAACCACTGAATTATTCACTGATTCAGTCACTATGAATAACTATTACAGCAACTTTGTTTCTTGAGATCTTGCCACACACTTGACTCAACACTTACACTTGTGTCACGACTACTCCAAGCACTCCAGGCTTGGGGTGGAGAGGCTGGAAAGCTGCCTGGAAGGAAAGGACCTAAGGGAGCTGGTTGACAATGGTTGAACATGAGCCAGCATGTGCCCAGGTGGCCAAGCATCCTGGTCTGGATCAGCAATAGTGAGGCCAGTGGGACTAACACAGGCAAGACTCCCTCCCAGCCTCAGTCCTTGTTCCAGCCTAGCTGTAAATGACACTTCAGGAGCCTGACACTCTTTTTTTTACAGCCATTTCAAGCTGACAAAACTGAGATCCCTGATTGTTAGGCAGAAAGGGAAGGAATGTTGAATCCATCCTACCCAGTGCAGACAGGCCATGGGGGAAGCACACACATTTCCTGGAAAGCCACCAGGATCACAACTGATCTGATTTGAGGATAATGGGGAAACACCAGCAGCTTTTATAACGGCCAGCATAAATTGCAGCTGCTTAGTGTTCCTGGAAGTGCCATTTAGAGATTACTTTTATTTCAAAACATCACAAGCTTAATGCCAGCCCTTCTAAAACTCCGCATTAGTGAGGGCAGGGACCTTTAGCAAATTGTATTTAAGATCAGATACAAAGGAAGTAGTTTGAGTTTTGAAATGATTTTGCTGTTATTTGTAATTATCTGCTACAGCCAGCCCACAGATAAGCTCCTATTGACTCTGTCCTATTGACTCAGGTACCACCAAGGTCTCTTACAGATCACCCACCTGCCCTGGCAGACTTGCAGACAGCACAAGGACTCCTCACTTTCCTTCTTAAGGGGCACAAACAGGCTCCCCACTGTGCTCCTACTGACTGCTCTGCACACTGAACGTGCGAGAAAGGTGAGAACAGGAACTACAGGCCACTACCAGGTTAAGTGGTTGCATCTAATCCCACAAAATGCCCTCTCCTGCTTCTGCTGCATCACACATTATACAACTCATTTAATGGAATCTCCTCTTTCACATTAAGCCTGGATTAGTGCATGCAGTATTAAACACTATGTGCTGGAAAGCATGTTCAGTAGGGGTCACCAGTCAGTACCAGCAGCCAGTTTCTCACAGCAGTGAGGTTTAAAGCACCTCAGTATCATACAGCTCACAACACATAAAACAGCATTATAGTCAGTCCCACTGCACTGTCAACTATTTGCTGAGGTAAAAATGACTGTAGGGCCAACACTGCTATTTCAGCTCTATTTGTGACTTATGGCCTAAGTAATTTCTTGTGGCAGAGCTGGGTGCTAGCCTGGTACTTTAAACCCAGTTATTACTTCATTTCCCAGCAACACTGTTTCAGTATTTATTGACATCTGATGTGCTTTCAGAAATCATCTGATACAAGATGAATGACCAGACCACTGAAGTCTTGCAAAAAATCCCTTGGTGCTGCAGTGGCCATATGAACAGTAACAGCAGACAACCCCTTATATCCCACATTACCCGCACTGTTTCATAAGGAATTTAAATCACAAAGACCTGAATGTGAAGAATGAGCTAGATCTCATGAGAAGGACAGGAAGCATCTAAACAAAAAAGAAGATAGAGCCAAAATTCAGCAGAGTAGTGATGAGTCAAGAACTAAGGCTAGCTTACACAGGGACTGGTTTGACAGGCACCAGCCCATTCTTGTTTCACACTAAATCATATCTTGTACACATTTCCTAATTTAGTTATCTGGGGCACTACTAAATCTGTTGTTCTCAATGGAAGACTCTCCCTGGTACAAACTAGATTTCCTTTTACCAGAATGCCTTTTAACAGCAAGATGTTATTAAATATTTATCTGTAATATATTATCTGCAATGTTCATAAATCTGAGATTGTTGGCAAGTCATCCAACCCAAACCAAAGGAGGTAAAGGGGCAGATTATACGAGCACCACCTACACTCAGCTAACAACTGCCAGCTCGATTTCCACTGCTTTGATTGTCAGTTTTACTTTTCATGATGCTACAGAAAATGCTATAATTTTAACAAGCACAGGAGATGCAGCATTTAGCAAGAGATATTGAGTTGGAAACAGAGGCATCCTGAAACAACAAAGTATTTATTCTATAACCTGCCCATTTTGACTCAGCTTTTGCTCTTGTCTACTATCTCAGTACTGAGAAGGCCATTACCAGCAGCTATGTAAGACACCACCAAACAGAATTACTTGATCTTCTTTCACAGGGCTAGCTGTTGGTTCAAGAGCTTCATTGAGCTTTGACATAGGGGCCAAACAACAAAGCAATTTCAGATTCCCATGAGAGAAAGCTGATGTCATATTGAGGTTTATGTATTTTCCCAGGAATTCCCATGCTGAAATATTATGAGATTCCACCCTCAATTTAATGTTTACTCCAGGATCATGCCTGATTTTAGGAGACAAAAAGATTAAAATGGAATTTATCAGAGACTGTGACAGGCCATATGTTAGGAGGTTTCTGCCATGGCTGAAGGCTTTGTGTAGAAAATGTGCTCTTGGATCTGATGCCTTCAGGTTGCCCACAGATTGTACACAGGCTTGAGATTGCAGTCACTGTGTGTGTGCCATGTAGAGAGGCTACTCTGTGTGACTATCTTCCAGGCAGGAACAGATGACTCAGTTCTTATTTAGCTCTGTACAAACACACTGACTTCCTCATTTAGACAAAATAGGAAGAATAACTCCAAATGTGTGAAACTTAAGTTTCCCTGTGCAGCCTGATATTTGCTGAAGGAGCCAGAGATACCTGGGGATACCACATCTAAAGTTTAAACCAAATCATGCATCTCTTATTAGATCTTTGCTTCAGAGTAAAATCTGGGACTTGAAATACCCTACGGTAAATATAACTGAGCATGCTGGTACCTGAACTGCTAAAGCTCTCACATGAGCATAACTATTCTAGAAACAGTTTCTGCCCACCTCACATAATGCAATTTTTCTCTTTCCATTTGTAAAAACAATTAGTTTTGCTAATTGAGCAGTGGAGGGAATATTTCAGACTGCTTATACAAAGTATCATGGTACATTACTGGCACCTCTGGCATCATGTGTGGAAGTCCTCCAATTACATATGCAGAGGGTTGTTATTTTGAGCACCTGTCTCTCCTTGCCAGGCTTCAGGGTCCAAAAGACTATTTATTTTACTAAGAATTGAATTAGCCTATGACATCTTCAATATTTTGCTCAATCTCACATTTTGGAATTTAATTTTTCTGAGTAAGTAATTAATGTTTTCTTGAAGCAGATTTACACAGGCACATCAATGGAAAGGTTGACTGTGAGACAGGGTGATATACTTCAGACTTATCCTAGTAATTTATCAGTGGGATTGACTGACTGTGGGATTAAGGGCACCCTCAGTAAATTCACTGATGACACCGAGCTCAGTAGTGCAATCATACTCTGGAAGGAAGGGATGCCACCTGGAGGGACCTGGACAGGCTGGAGAGGTGGTACTGTGCAAACCTCATGATGTTCAACAAAGCAAAGTGTGAGGTCCTACACCTGGATTGTGGCACACCCACAGAGAAGTGGGTGATTGAAAGCAGCCTGGCAGAGAAGGCCTGGAGGTGATGGTTGATGAGTAACTCGATGTGAGCTGGCAGTGAGCACTCATAGCCCAGAAAGCCAAATGTATCCTGGGATAAATCCAAAAAAGTGTGGCCAACAGGTCAAGGGTTGTCATTCTCCCCTCACTCTTGTGACATCCCACTTGGATTACTGCATACAGTTCTGGTGATCCCAGCACAGAGAAGGACACGGATGTGTTTGAGCAAGTCCAGAGGAGGCCACAAAGTTGCTGAGAGAACTGGAGCACCTCCACTATGCAGACTGAGAAAGTTGGGTCTGTTCAGCCTGGTGAAGAGAAGGTTGTGTGGAAACCCCATAGGAATCTTCCAGTATCTGAAGGGGCCTATATGGAAACTGGAGAGGGACTCATCATCAGGAACTGTAGATGGAACAAAGAGTAATGGGCACAAAATGAAAGAGGGGAAATTGAGGTTAGATATTAGAAGATTCTTTACAGTGAGGATGGTGAGACACTGGCACAGGTTGCCCAGAGAAGCTGTAGATGCCCCATCCCTGCAAGTGTTCAAGGCCAGCCTGGATAAGGTTTTGAGCAACCTGGTCTAGTAGGAGGTGTCCCTGCCCACAGCAGGGGGTTGAGACTGGATTATCTTTAACGTCCCTTCCAAACTCTTAAGGTTCTGTGATTAATCACTGCCAAAACACAACCCAATTTTCAATAATGCTGGACAGAGTGTCTGGGAACTCACCTATTCATTCCAACATTTGTATCTTTACCAAAACACAGCAGATTGTTTTGTTGCTCTGTGAAGCAAGCCATACCATTTGTATCTGCTGAGTGAAGAGATGTCCAAACTACCTCAATGTAAGAACACCCTTTCCTTCAGCCTGTTTTTACTATTTTTAGCTAATTCTTTAAACAAGTACCATTCATGAGTCAGTGAATGACTAATTGCCTTGATTCTCTTCCTATGCAAGCTAGGCTGGATGCAAGAGGAAAGCTCTTCTCAAGGGACAGCCCATCACATGTTCTGCTAAAAACACAGGGCAGGTCTTGATGCAGTCACCTCTTTCATAAGCAGCAAGGGGAAAGGCATATTTATAGCATTTTAAGTGTAAACCCTAGCACTGTGCTGCAGTGTTACACAATTTTGCCTTTCCTGGCAGGCAAAAAATGGCAGGCAGCAGCTCTCTGACAAGACTTCTCAAGCTGGCATACCAGCAGCCTTTCTTTAAATACGGGACACAGGCATCTGGAAGGTGAATGGCAGCACTCAGAAAGTGCAATTGAAATCTTATCTATGCTGGCTGCCATGCAGAAGCCAACTAAGCACTTGTGCAGCCTTATCACTTATTTTTCAGCCACTGCATTACTGATAGTAAACCCTCCTGCCTGGAGCTGGACACAGGCAGTAAATTTAGGCAGACTGAGCAGCAACAAGAAGGTCTGCTGGACTGTACCACTTCCAAAGCTAAATCAGCAGCACCATCTCATAGAGTGGAGACCCAATCAGCAATGTGTTAGTCTAACCCTACAGTGACACAAATGTATTATGCATAGCCCCACCCAGTGTACCACCCATCTGAAAAGTGTCTCTGATCACGCACAAGTGAAGTCTGATACTGTCCAGCAGCTGGCTCCTGCCCAGCATCCTCCAGTTCACTGCAGGAGCCAGCACTGTGTCAGAAGGTATTACTATGGGCTGCTCCGACCAGACCAAATATAAAGTCTTAGCTTGGGTGAATGCATTAGCTGATACACAGACATCCTTGCTCCACAGGCAATTCTTTCTACAGTAACAGGTTTTGGGTGGGCTTTTTTTGCTAGTGAGGAGTCAAATTAAAGAGGCATTCAGCATTCTGTCATTCTTCATCTCTTTTCACCCCTGCCTTGTGCTTCAGAGGATTTGGAGGTCACAGCATCACAACCAGTATTACTTTACTACAGATATAGAAGAGAAAAGTACAACACTGAAGTGAAGGCTAGCATTAATATTTCTACCTATGTTCCAACTAGCTGCTATGTAAATTACTAATACAACATCCAGATAAAGCCAGAAAACTCAATTTGCTGAAAAATCTCCTGAAAGAGCCAACAAAAGGGAGCAAAGCAGGTTGAATCATCTGCAGTGCAGCATAATTTAAGGTATCATTTATACTTCTTATAAAAGCAGAACTACTGCAGTCAAACAAGCTTAGTACAAGAATACACAGACCTGAAATTCAAGCTTGTATTTAATTAATTGGAGCCATTGAGTTTGAAGGTATACCAGGTGAGAGTAGCAGTCAGGAAGAACCACTTAAGCCCACCACAGGTTAAGAGGATTAAGGTCAAGGCAAAAAATTAATGAGACAGGTGTAAGATGAGAATAGAGGAAAGGGATCCTATCACTTGGATGAAGAAAGATGGAACTCGTACGAAAGTCAAAGGAAAGTTGTACAACTGTGTGACTAAAAGCAACACTTAAAGTAGCTTTCATATTATGCACTATTTCCGCCCATACGAAGAAAGGATCTAAAGGGAAATTAGAACTCATTTCATTTTTCTTCTTGTATTTAAGCATGTCATAGATATTGCTCTTGATTCAAAGTGTCATATCTGACTTAACTTTAGAAGAAATTTGCGCAACATATCATGTGTGACTGGCATAACAGCAAAGATAAGACAAGATCTATGGTAGAGCTACAGTCTGCTCTTAGTAAGAACTGGAATGCTGCTGAAAAATAGCCCCCAAACCCAACAACGGGGAAAAAAGCAGGCCAGTCTAAGGTGAGCAACAAGATGAACTGCAATATCAGGCTGACAGCAAGAGCTCTTGCAAGAGGTGCTGCATTTATACAAATTTGTAGGAACAGGTGATATCTCAGGGGAAAAAAAAAAAAAAAAAAAGAGTACTTCCAGACAAAACAAATTTTCTATTGTGAGACAACATTTTCTACTTAGACTCTTCTGGTATCTACCTTATTATGATTCTTGGATAATTTATTTTTCAGCTCTGCTTTTTAAGGTCTTAAATGTTTGCCTGAATGCTAGAGAAACAGACAAAACATTCTCATGTGCATGCCAGTAGCCACATAGCAACTTCGTGCATTGAAGCCTCCTCAGAAACAAGGCATGATGCCTTCCTGCAAAGACTCATCTAAAAGCTCCTCCACTTTCTCAATAACAACATCATCATATGTAATTACCTGTGATACAGAGACCACTTATAAGAATGTACACTGTGTCTGATAGCTCAAGTACAGTGCTCTAGCACACTTCCACACTCAGAAAATGCAGCATCCGTACAGTCGCTTTGGAAACTGAGTTCTCTTATTCCATCCAGAGAAAAATGATACCCACACATCTGCAAAAAACTAATACTGAACACTAGACTTGATTGTGTATGGAATAAGCCAAGGCTGGCAAGAACAGACAATTCATCCATATTTGTATGCTGGACAATCCCATGATGACACTCTTTCCTGTCTGATCAGATTAATTCTTGAACACTTAAGTCTTCGTGTTGTTAGGCTGTTAGATAAGACACAATACACCTGATACACTCTATCAAATTACAATGCAGTAATAAGCATTTTGCAGCAAAAGTCATCAATGTTTTCTAAGTACAGCCCTGTCATGGTAAACCTACCCCAGTTACACAATGAAGCCTGCAAGCCATAAAATAACCTGTGCTGGTAATTAAAGCCTTATCTATGCTATGATAAAATTTGCTTATGTTAAAAGAAAATTATCTACCCTCACTAACCATTAAGTATTTTTGTGACTGTTTTTCCCACCTATTAGCAAGTAACACAAGCTTCGAGGTGCTGATGCTTTAAGGTTCATCAGTAGTTAATAACCAGTAACTATTTCTAACAGATAATTTGAATTTGGCCATAATAGCAAGAGAATGGCTGTATTTTGATACAAAAAAAAAAAAAATTAAGTCACTGCTTGTAAGAGGTGCTACAGTAACAGATTCAGATATCCTCATGCTACTTAGAGTATAAGCTGCTTCCTGCCACAGAAATGAATCCAAAGCATGACTTGGAGGAGCCTCTAGTGGTGATAAAGTAGATGTGATTATGAATTAGCAGATGCTCAAGGATAAGCTAAGAGCCTTGCTGGTATTCATGTAGCCTACAGACACATGACTCCTAGTCAAGTTACCAGCAATGCGACCTGCAAGCTACACACACACACTTAGGACCAAGTAGGATGTTTTCAGTAGTGCTCTACCTACAAGCTTTACCTTGCCTTGATTCAATAAGGGAATCATACAGCTTGCTTCTTGACCTCTTCAGCCTGTATGCAACATTTAGTGCAAAAACTGAACAGAAGGATATCTTAACAACTTGTTTAATCTCTTTCAGACTAATATTTTTTGCAGGAAGGTAGATGCACAACATCCCGTACCAATTATTTCTACAGTTTTAATGGCACACTGTGTAAAAAATCCACTTTCGTTCTGACTTGCTTCATAGTTCCATTTAATGCATATTCATTCTTAAATTAGGAAAGACAGTAAATCATCATCCTCTCTTGATTTTTTTTGTGTAATGCATGGCTTCATAATCCCTTATTGTACCCCTCCTAAGTCATTACCTCAAGAACTCTGGAAGTTTCCTAGAATGGGGAGCAGTGTTGGTACCAGTTTCCTCCAAGAAGTTATACTGACATAGGCAGACCACTATTTTAAAATAAACTGTGTCTATGCACAGCAAAAGCAAGGATGTGTAAGCCTTGCACTGCAGAAACACATCCTTTGAGCAATTTTACAGTGATAGAGCAGTATCTTCCAGGTAACAACAATGGAGTATGTTTTGTCACTGCAAAAGGACTTTTCCAGAGCATGAACTTTGTTAATAACAGCTGGAAGCAGTTCTGTTTCAACTCCATTGGCAAAACCAGCAAGTGTCATTAACTGTGGAGTTTCTCCAATCTTGTGACCTGTTGCAACCACATTGATGTGGCACATAACTGGAAAGCTGCTTTCACTCTTTCAGGAGGCCCTGTAACATAACCCTTTTTGGTAAGCACTAATACCAATGCACACTTCCTTTAGCCAAGCACAAAAGAGAATCAAAAAACCACATTTGGCGATTTGGCTGCATTGACTCACATACCATTTCGGTTCCAGTACGAGCCCTTAAAGAACTGGAGCATCTGGCATCAAGCACTGAACGAAACAGCCGGCTTTTGTTTGTAGTTACAAGGTTCAGACACTGAAAAAGTTAATGCTGTTTCAGCACTTTGCAACAACAATTGCAGGCTAGACGCTGTCAAAGTACTTCAGAGGTTTGCTTTTTAGCAGCCGAAAGATTTGTCTGGCAACCACAGGGTTCTATCTTTCCTACACTCCTCCTGATGTGCAAAGTAGACTTTCCCCCAAATAAAATAATTAATAGAAATGGTACTGATTTTTATTCTCCCAAATACTACCAAAAGTTATACAACTGCAGAGTAACTTAAAAGCCTTCTACACATGATCAATGTTTACAGTGAGGGTATGTTTTAGAAGGTCTGGATATAATGAAATAAAAAGAGTACAGCCTTTGAGGTATCCCGTGCCTAGAAAATAATATATTAAACAGTAAGCATTATTTAAATTATAAATATAGGAAACTATGTTGTTATGTTAGAACTCTGGATGAAAGTTATACTGCAAAATGACTGGAAGACAAATAATTTCTTTACACTTATGTTGCTTACAAAGCTATACTTTTACATGGTTAGAGTCTTATTCCTGCATGGAATTCATTTCCTGGGGAAAAAACCAGTTCTGCAGATGCTACCGTGGAACAAGCATACAATGATGTGCATTTAACAGCTCCGTATGTCTTGGCAGATTTGGGAGGAGATCACAGCATTGGCAGAGATGGGAGAACACCACAAGGTGACCAACAGGAGTCAACTGTTTTCCTGTATCTGCTTTACTCTATGCTGCTCTCAGCTGCTTTTCTCTACAAGAACAGCTACAGGAAGGAAATTTTAGCCTAAGTAAAGCTTTATGTTATGAGTTTTTAGTTTTAGAAGTATCTAGCCATACAAGGGGCAATACTGGCACACAGTAGTCACAAAAAAATCCCAGGTTATACGCCCATGTCATATTACAAAGAATTTTGAGGAACACATGGGGGGAATACCTGCACTGTAAGGGTGGTAGAGTGAGGGAAAACTGCACAAACTCATTCCAAGCAGCCTGCCAGAAAAATCACCTACAAAGATCCTTTTGTTCCTATTCTTGGACATCCAGTATTATTTACTAGAGCTGTGGCTCATTCCCTCCTACCCCACCTTGGCCCAGTTTTTATTGCCTCTAAGGAGAAGCATTTTCAGACGGGTAAAACCATCTCCATCAGACACTGCAACAGCAGTGACCTTCACTGGCACTGACAACAGTCTGATGAGCAAATTATTAGATCCAAGGGTCTTTGCTGTACTGAAAGGGTTATGCATTTCCAGATCCAGACAATTTGCCTCCACATCCCTCCAGTCCTGAACTGGCCCTGTGAAAAAGTTTATCCACCTTAGGAGCAGCCCCACTGATTCCTATAAAGTACACTAAAGTAGGGTTTTGGGTGACCTGTGTAACATTCACTCACAAAACCACTCTCAAGATAGACCTCAGCATACCATCTCACATTTTATGCATCAGGCACACAAACAGCTCAACGAAGCAGCACAACTGTCTCTAAAGATCTACACACATCTGACCTTTAACATTACACTTGCCTGCTCAGCATTATACTGTTGTATGGCCAATATTGATATATTTGGTGCAACACAGAATATCCTACAGATGTCCAAAACTACTTGGATTTTAACTGTTCCACTGGAAGCAGAAGATTACACCACACTGCTCAAGTCCAACAAGCTTACTTTTTATAATGGTAAACACCTGAAACATAGTAACTCTCAGACTTTAAAGTACAAAGTGGTTCCATGACATGGCAGCATCTTTTCCTGTGCGCCAAACCCATGGACAAGGAACATCTCCAGTGCCCATTCTAATGTTTGCATAAGTACTATCATATTGAACTTGTTAAATGTAATTAAAATAATCACACTGCTCTTATGAACAGACATGTCTTGGAGTACAATAAGAAAACCAGCCCCCTTGTGTTTTTTTTCTTACAAAACACTTCCCTGCACCTGATCATATCCAGAAGCAATGCTTACAATGCTTACATATCAATACAAACATATTACTACAAAGATGCTTTGCAGTAGCAGCAGAGCTTTCCTCCCATGCATAGCAATACTAAGCAATCACACAATAATGAGAGAATCCCTTTTAACTCCCACTTTGCACCCACTTATCAGAACAGTCATGAATACCTACTCTAATAGGACTATCTTCAGAGTTTTACAGAAACTTAATTATCACTTTTGGCATCAATTAGGTCAGCAGAAGTTGGTGCTTTCTGAAACCTCCTGGAGAAGGAGACAGCACATTAATCACTGTCATGTGAATTTAGGAGGGGAAATCAAAGCCATTACTATCCCAGGAAGTAGCAGAACTCACATATAGTATTTATGGAATCAATTATTTATGTTTCCATTTCAACTTCAATTTAGAAAGAGAGGAAGTGAAAAAAAAAATTTAGTAAGGATCCTAAACAGGGTACTTTTAGCTACGTATTTATTTATGCTCAGTCTCCTCCCTTCTTAGCCACAATGCTGCTGAAGGACTTTGAAGTTTATTAACTTCAGTCCATTATCACCATCACCAACATTAAATATATGGGCTCAAACCAAACCAGGCTTATCAGCAGGGTAAGGATCTGTCTCTCAAACAGCCTGCAATTCTAGACACCCAATAGGGTTTCAAATTAGCATGCTATGCTTTGAAGTTCAGAGAAGTTATCCTCTCCACCCCAAGGAATTACTACCACAAATAGGAAGAGATTTCCTAAGAATTCCTGTTACAGAAACGATGCAAGTTTTGTTCTGAAGGTTACTGTTCAGTATTCACCATGTCAAAAGAAAAGCTCTAAAAAAGATTGCTTTCCAAGGGACTTTTTGATATTTGAAGTGCTCAAGTCAGAGCTTGCCAACTTTCAGCACCAGTATAAAAAGTAAGAAATCATTCATATAGGTATTAAAAAAATACCTATAATCATATAGGTACCAATCAATCATATAGGTATTAAAAAAAAAATCAGAAGGCTTGTAAAGTTATCTCCTATCTCATTTTAAGACAGGCATTGATGTTAATATGCAGCATTGCCAAGGATCCTTAACCTTCCTAACAGGGTACTAGAGAGCTACACAAGTAGATGCCCTGTACCTACCACAGAAAGCAGAGGGAACCCTTGCAGATAAAGACCCTTGCCTTTGACTGTATCACCAGCCTTCAGCTTAATGTGCCACAAAATTATTACATCATATTGATTTTGCTAATCCATTCCAGATATGGTACACTTCAAGCAAACCTGCAATGTAAGTTGATTACACAACACTGACGAGCCAGTCAATGAGTCCAAGAGCAAAAGGGGAACAACATCTAATCTGTTAGGGCTTCTGCTCTGGTATCCCAGGAAACCAGCTGCAGCTGCTTGGTTCAAGTTGTGTACTATGGCAAAAATGTCTGCAATCCCACTCTAATAACCAGCATTTTCACAACTGCTAAGCAATGTCTGCATGGCAGAGCAGCAGTTCCTCTACAGAATCTGGAGCATGAACTGCACATGCAGAAGCACAGTATGTCTGGGGACCCAGGGCACTCCCATCTCAGTAATGTTTTTACTAGGCCATCAGACCCTACTTACCACACAAGATTTACAGAGACACTGGTATAAAACCCACCTCACTTACACACAAAGTACCATAATGAAGTACAGGAGCAAGCAATATCACAATATCACAAGCTAAATGATTATTCAGTTCACTTCCTTGGAACCACCTTGTCACCCCTTGGTGATCTAACTCAAGAAAACTTCCTTAATTTCATTAACACATTAACCCTGTCCCCAAAATGTAAACAAAAAGCATCATTGAATGTCTTCTACATGGTAGTTTAATTATTTTCTACCTGGTAGCACTTCTAACTTTGATGTCTTGACAGCTATTAGTGTTCAGCAACTGACCTATTTGATCATTTACTTGGTCTTACTCACCTAGAATAATCTAAAATCCTAATTTATTTTAGGTACAATGTGTGCCATTTTAGTCTGTCACTTCCCAGCCTTGAAGCATTTAACTGTCTGTACAGCAAGGATTCAAAGAAAGCACCAAACCGACTACCCACACTCCAGAAGTCAGCATTTAAGACTCCCGGATTCCTCTCAGAGGATGCTTTCAGAGAGACATATTTATCCCAGCATTATTTCTTTATGTGCAACACAGTTCAACTGGTACTACTCAAACTGTCATAATGTTAAATAAAAAAAGGTAGTGGGAAAATTAACATATAAGAGGTTAACTGAGAACTACCTTCCTGCTAACATGAAAGATCAGGAGTACTAAATCTATACTCTTTTAGTCAAAACACTCTGCAGAGACCCCAGGTGAGCCTCTGGTGTCTCCCTCAGGCAGACAGGCTGCCACTCTACATTCAGCATCTGATCTGCATTTGCTACTTACTGACTCTTTCCACAAATGCCTGTATTAATTTACAGTGGATGACCAAACCATATTTAAAGCCTTTCTTTTGTTGTTCTTTTCCTCCCTATCAAAACATATATAGCAAGTTCAGCTGCCTTAAGTATTTTATTAAAACCTACCAGGCATTATCAAATTTTATTTATTAAAACCTACCAGGACTGAGCAGACAGAAGCAATTGTGATCTAATACATAAATCCATATTGGAAAGGACAATACATTAAAATATGACAGTTTGATTCAAATATCAACTGTTTGGAAATAAACTCATATTAGTGCAAAAGTCCAATCTGGAGATACTTTCAAGCTCATTTTCCATGCAGTCAGCTTCACTGTGCTGTAATGCTGTTGTCCCAAAATGGTTTCTTTCACCTGCTATGCAAGAGGCTGATCCCCACACAGAGTTGAGGTATTTGATTTCTTTACAGTTCTGCATAGAATTTGGGCTGGTGGTGAATCCACAAAGCCAGCACAACAACTATCAAAATCTTTCATTATTTGTACATTTTACCAAACAAAGGCATTAATGTTCACTGACTACAAGTTACAGAGTTCCCTCATTAGTTAGTATTCCATCTTCTATTAGTTAAATGAGTCCTTTACTTCTCAGAGCACACAGACTAATAAAAGCAATTCTCTTTTTTTAAGTCAGTGGGTTCCTTGGACCAGTGGTCCGTGAGTTGGTGGTCCTAATCTTCCCTTGCCAGAATTACATTTTATCCAGTTGGAGCTGATTTCTCAGTTGTTGACTTTATTGGTTTCTTCCTTATCTTGGGAGTTCTGCCAAATGTCCTTGTGGCTGGTAAACTGTATTCTTTGTGCCCACTATCAGTGGTACATCCTGCTTCCCAAGCTTTATTAATTTCCCCCTAGGTCTGAAAAAATTGAAGCTTGTCAAGCCCTAAACCTTAATAAGGCCGCTCTAGCGACAAATTATGTACTTTTCTAACACCTGGATATCAGCATGAAGAGCCTGTCAACAGTGAGAAGGCACTTTGGAGCAACAGAAAATGTTACAGTGAGCTCATTAAAGCACTGAGAAAGCTCAAGGAGTACTAGCTGTTGAGCACAGGTGAAAATTAGTTGTAAAAGGACATTAAAGATGCAGTTTGGACTTCTCAGTTGCGCAGGGAGACTTCAATTCCAAGAAGGTATTGCAAAGAGGAAGCAGCACCCTTGTAAACTTTATTGTTACACTTGTCCAGTTTGGTAGAAAGTATCCACTCTACTACCTCATAAACATCTACAGAACTAACTTCAAGTTATCTCTAAAAACCTGAGCTTGTGTTTAGTTTTTTCCCCACTAGTGAAGATGCCCTCCTTCCCCACCTGTGTTTGAACAACAGCTCAGTATCAAGCCTGCTCACTACTTCCATGCTTTGTCTGCACCACTACACTCATTTGGAGCAGCAGTTATGAGGATGCTCGTGAGCACAGTTGTGCCTTCGCACAAGCAGCTGCAGCACAGCAGCTGCTGAGGGAAACAGCAACTCACTGGGAGCTCAATGCCAAAACACTCCCAGAGCTTGTTTAGATTTACAGCATTTTAAACAAGTAAGGTCCAACAGGTTACCAGTTACACACCCAGCAGGACAGCTCAGGGTCCCAAACAAGCACCACAGTCAATGTATTGTCAAATCCAGACAAAAGCAGCAATTGGAATTACTACATCAAACAGACTATTAAGAACCAGATGAATGATGACAATGTGGGCAGCATTGTCACTGGCATTTGAGCACCACAAAATCTGAAGTGTATAAATTGTTGTATCCTATCTCTAATACTCAACTATGGGTCTGATAAATCCTCAGTAGTACTGCTTAAAACCAACTTAGCATCCAAACTAGCTCTAAGCAAGAAGAGAAGAAAAAACCGATGCAAGTCACAACAGAGGTTCCTCCCTCCACTCCTCTTGGCACTACTGTGCAGCCAGATAACAAACTAGCCAAAACATCCCTAATTTTTAATTTAAATGGTTTGTTTTGGAAGAAGTCACCCTTTAGTCCTTTATTTATAGAGCTAAGTGTCAGCAGTTCAGTCAGTACAATGTTAAGACCAACCACCAAGGTTAAATCTTTCAGCAAGTGTGGGATTGCATGCACAGGGAAAAAAATCCCGACCAGGAGCCTTTGGCTACTACTGAAATCCTCCACAAATGCCCGTGTTGCCTTTCCTAGTAGAAGACTCATGAGGCAGTTCTGTATACCATCAGCCGTGGCTTTAGGTGTTAATACTCTGCTGATAATCTGAATACTCTGTACATACATGCATTCATACATGATATCAGAACATCTCTCCTTTGGGAAGACAAAACATAGACAGGGTTTGCCTTCCCATTCTAACACTCAACATCTTGGCATGTAGGTGTAGGGCAGGGGAATGGCAGCAGGGAAAAATAATCTAAACTAGTTAAATTAGTGACCTGCCTGCTTGTTTAGCGATAAAGACAGCCAAGCCAATAATTTTTGGCCAGACTTCGTGATCACGTGATTTATAATGCACATTTTAGAATTACAGCCTCAGCAGCACATGCACCTCTCTGGAGCATGTCATTAACATATCACGTTTGACTTTTTTGGAAGAGTGGAATAAGCAAGCACTCACCAGAAGCCACTCTTACAGAGCACAGTTTCAGTAAAAATCATGTGTCATCACCCTTCAAAGTATGAGGGGCTTTCAAGAGGGCTCCACTTTATTTATATTTGCATACAACGAACTGTACAGTAACCATCATTTCTGCAGCTCACTAGCAGTCACAAAGCCCTTATTGTATTTGTGGGCTGGATTAACTTTGCAAATTCAAGAGCCCCCCGCAAGTCAAAGCCTCATCACTGTAGATGTGATACAAACAGTAACACATCTTACCATTAAAATATGCCAACAGCACTGACTGCCTCCTGTAAAAAGAGATGAGTTTCAAAACATTCTCCTTCACTCTCATTATACAGAAGTTAGCCTCATTTGAGTAGCACACTGTCAGCTGCTCAAGTTACTCTGCAATATTTTCAGTTAGCCTCTTCCCAACCAGGCATCATTCAAAGCATGTATCAAAGTATGAAAACAGAAAAATAAGACTCCGATGCTGAAATTAACACCAGACCACTACTTACAAAGATGGTATTAAAAAAATAAGAACAAAAAAAACCCCACATCACACCAAAGATAACCAATCAAAAACCTTTGAGTCACTTTAGACTTTGTAGGACCAAGTACTTTCTCCTGCTGGCAAAATGGCCCTTGTGCTAAGTGCAGAGATACTGGCAGCTTTGCAGATCCAGTATATTTTATAGCTTAAAAGTGTTTCAAAACAAGTATCTGGAAGACATCTACATAATTAACTTTTGTTTAGTGAAGTCATGTCATTTTTTTCAAGATAGAAAACCTGCAGAGACAAGGTTGAACTCTGTGGTTGTCTCTATCGCCTGTATCAACAGCATGTGGGACAGCAATTCAGGTTCAAGGATTTCCTCTGATCTTTCTCTGAGGAAAAACTGAGGAGTTGGATACTGGGGAAGAGACCTCAAGAGTATCCTAGCAATGACATATGCACAATTTCCTTCATGTTTGCTGCAGTGCTGTCCACCTTTTCAGGGTACTAAGTCTATGGACATCAGATCTCATCTCATACAGACATAACTACTGCAGCCACCAGGATTAAAATGTTGTGATTCTCCTATCAGCATGAAAAAAAAAAAAGAGAATTCTCAGCAAACCCAGCGCAGAGTAACCCACACTGTGCACTAAGCTGTGTGTGCTGTAGAGCTCACATTCCCTGTACAATCACTTCTGCACTGGGCATTGCAGCCTGTATTGTAGGGGGGGTTTATGCTTCTGCTCCAATCTCCAAAATAAACATACCAGGCAGCATATCTAATTATATCTAAGGTAACACATAGCTCATTCGCTTCTTTACTGTGAGCAGTTAGCTTTAAACACAGCTATTACAATATCAGATTAATGACCATGGAAGCCTGCATCACTAGTTCATTATCCTTACAGTCCAGAAGCTTAACACAAAAAGCCACAACAGCAAGATTTTTAATTTGCAAATTAAACACTTACTGATCTGACATTCTTGTACATGTTATCATAGGACATTGAAATTGCTTCCAGTGTGAAATGCTGTCTTTAAAATCACAGCTTCATCCACGAGACAACTGACTACAGCAAACTAATGAGAAAATTTTACCAGAAAAAGAATTGTAAAAAAAACAGCCAATGACAAAGTGTTTATAAGGATGGACTTCTAAGTCATTTTCCTGTTGCCCTAAAAGATTTTCTGCCACAAATACATTACTAGGCACTGAGCATGGGACAGGAACTGTTGAGGTTACCTCCTCAACCTCTGTTACAGATGTGTCCTCCAAAAATAGAAGATAAGCAGTTTAAAGAGGAAAAGAAGATCCTGCATTCTCCAGAACAGATTAATTAATGGACACCTAAAAGTCACTTATTTTTTGATTTTCTGGACCTTGCTAGAACAGGAGTAACAGCATAAGCATTGCATGGCTGAGCATGACAAGCCTGGTACTTGTGTACCAGTGTACACTGTCTCAATCAGGAGACAGTGCAGACTAGGGACACACACTTGAAAACTCCAGGTTCTAGAACCAGGATTCTCCTTATGCTCCTTATGAGCAGTGCTTGCTGACCTGCTCAACAAAGTGACAAGAAACAAAATGCCCTGAACACTGAGCTCTGGGAATTTAATACTGAACTCAAGGTTACAAGTAGATATGTGTACAAAGCTGACTCAGAGTCTGTACGTGACCACTTGTACCACACATTTCATTCAGGTGATTGACCTATTTTCCCTAAAAAAAAAAAAAAAAAAATCAGCTAAACTGGGACACCTTATTCAATCAGCTGGCACTGGGGCATTTAGTCCAAAGGCATTTTTGCATTCTCCACCTTCTAGGTGGATGCCCTATCCTAAAGGGCAGTAAGCATAGCTCTCTTCAGCCTTCCCCTTGGCATCAGGCCACTGTCCAGACAGGAATGCAAATGCCCAAGCCAGAAAACAAAAGGAGACTGACAGCTCATAGCATAGAGCTTGGAAAAAATGTCAGGATCAGTAACATTTCACAGTGGCATGCGAGCTGATAAACAGGAGCAATCCCTCCTTCCAGCTGAGCACCTTAAGCTACAGAGGAAGTTCCTTCACTGCTGGCTGGGTTTTGGCCTAGTACACAGCCAAGAGCCCAGAACACAAAAGTTTCAACAAGGGAAAGGAAGGATTCCTCAATATAAACTCACAGCCTGATAACTACCATACCTCAAAAAAAACCCCAAGAAGATATGTGTTTAGCCCCTTTAAATTACAGTGGGAACTAAATACATCTCCAGTACTTTTGGCTGAAAGCCACATATTAAATTTCCTGCAGGAGCCAAAGCCCTGAGGAGGACACAGCTATCCCTAGACAAAAGATGGCTGAACCTCTCCAAGTCTCACTCCAAAGCTGGGCATGTAAAATAAGTGGGCTGGCCCTTAATGCCACCCTTCAGTACTGAAGTTGTTGACACTTAGGCACTGCTGCACAATTTTAGTTCTTTATCCTACTTACCACAGATTGCTCTAAAATGGTGATAGTTGCAAGGCAAGAAAGTATGGGATAAAAATATTGCTACAAAAGCATAGGAGGGATTACTTAAAAATCCCGTATTATTCCTTAACTTTAACTGGAACTTTGACCTTGAACAACCAAACTTGCCTAGAACAAACATCTGAGAAAGGAAGAATACAGAATCAAAATCACAAAACGAAGGGCTCTCCAGTATCCTAGCAAAGTTATACAACCTCCAGATCAGACATCTAAAACATATGAATGCCAACTCCTACTACTTCTTTATCCTTTATTATAAACTGTGTGCTCCTGTAAGAGCACCATGGTTAAATTGCAAAGAGCAGAATGACATCCAGCAATTCATCTCAAATTCCCATAGAAAGGGACACAGATGCTTTTTTACTTAGAGAAGGTTAAGTTTCCTATACCATACTCCATAGTTTGGGAAGGAGGCTATCCAACATTCTTAAAAGCCTGCCATGTCAAGTGGAAACTCAACATAAGAGCTTTAAAGACAAAATTAAGAAAAGATCCAAGCTAAGGTCTGGCAGTGAAGCTGATTCAAGCACCCATCTGGATGAGTTCCCATTCACCAGTCAGCAGTGGAAATCTTACCAACATAAAAGCACAACAGGTCAGCACAAACAAAATTTTGAAGGTTTGATCTAGAGTTAATACACAAACCACCTGTGTTTTGCTAATTATTGCCAAGCAACATTAAGGCCAACAGTTTAGCAGAGTTCAAAAGGAATTAGGCGTTGTATGGGTAATAAGAACATCCACAAGTACATTAGCTAGATAAAACAGTTTATAAAAGGATTAAAGGAATACCACACCTCGTGGTATAAGTCAGCCACTATATCATAGATACATTTTTTCTTTCTGATTGTTTTGCTTAGCACAGAGCAGCAGAAACCATGCCCACTCTTCCAGCAACTGACATGTAAATTGCACTAAGGATCAGTTTACAAAAACCAAAATCAAACTAGATTTCACTAGCTCAGGTTCAGGCTCCTCTAGTCAGGTTATACAACTGTATATTACATTTATCTTGGAATAAAAGCAACTCAAGCCAAACCTTAGCTGATTCATATTCACAAGTGCTTTCAACACATTAAACTAGAATTGAGACGTTTAACACACAGAAATCGATGTGACACCCTCAGAGTGAGATCATCACAGCAAAACACCCAGACTATCACCATGATCACCTAAGTAAGCAATTCTCTCCTGATTTCAGTAAACAGCTACCACCTAAAGCTGAAAAAAAAATCCCAAAGTGTCTTAATAGGCTTGTCTTGTCCTGTTGTAAAAGGCTTCAGAGAATCAAATTCTCTATTCACAAGAAGCTTTGCTCCAGTGGTAGGACTACTCATTACAGGAGAGTTTAACCACTTTGACCTCATACCTTGGACTTCAAGATGTTGTTCTAGTCCAAGTCCAATAAAATAATTAAAGATGTACAAAACCCAAATATTTTTATCAGCCTGCTCGCCTTACATCTACAAAAAGCTTAATTTGCCATTAGCCCCATGAAATGGCAGAGGGATTCAGACAAAGGAGCTATAATTACCAAGTCATCTCCACTGAAGTGCCAGCTACCATATGCTCTCTTCAGGAAATTCAGACTACTCCATATAATAGTAGTGCCTAGTTTATGAAACTTCCTATATCAAGCTTCATTTTGACAAAAGGGTGGGTTTGATTGTACCAGGCGTATTTGGAACTTTAGCTGTTAAACTAGTGAAAATAGAAGGATAAAAATAATGGATCTTAACAGCAGAGCAGACCACTAAGCACACAATTCAAACAATTCAAAATGATTACATAAGGTGATCCAGGTTTCATCTCATACTCCCTCACTTTTTAATTAAATATTCTTTGCAATGATAGGAAATATTTGGAAAACAGATCATGCTAATTTTAGAAGTGACTTGTGAACCTTAATCTGTTGATTGGTGTCAGATGAAGTTACAGATACCTTAAGAAGTCCTGTACCAGATTAGCACTTTCAGTGTAAAAAACCTTGACAGGTCAGAGGGAGCTGGCTAGGAAGGAGGAAAAGCCTAAACAGGCATTTTTACCATTGCTCCTTCAGCAAAAGCTACCCACAAATAAAACACCTACCATCAGTATCTGCATTACACCAAGGACCACAATTTCTAACATTTCAGTGCTGCAGAAACTGGTATCACTTGCAAAGGAAAACCTCCCTCTAATTAGGCAAAGCTTTAGAAGTAAATCAACTATTAACTATAGCACAGGCTTAAATCACTATTAGAGAAAGTTAGCAGAGATTTTGCCTGTGTTGAAAAATGTGGCTAAGCAGAAATAGATGGTCAAATGACTGAATGAAATAACCAGAGCACCAAGCTGGATCTGTATCACAGAAACATCAAGTCCACCTACTACCCTGATCACTATCAGGAGAGCCAGGCAGCTTTTAAACATGCAAGTAAAAGAAAAAAAAATATTGATCAAGTGACTGTTCCTGTATCTGCAGGGTAGGATTTTTCCTAGAAAAAAAACAAGGGAATAAATGTGATAGGAAACTAATCCTACCATCAGTTTTCACTATTTGCTGGCCTTTGCAGCAAGAAGTAGCTTACAAGTTTTTCACTTCCATTTGAATGAAGTTTTCAACTGTGACTTTTCACAAGTTACTACACAAAGAGAAGCTCAGAACCCAAGTATTAGATGAAAGGCAGAAAGAGTACACCTAGTCTTCTTTAACTCCTCTGAGCACCTGGTGTTCTGCTTAAGATTCAGTGCCTGTAGAAATACCTGTCATAGTTGGCAGTTACAAATATGCTTGTGGCAGCAGGAAAAAACTGGCTCAAATTCCACTTGTTTTACTCAGTTGGGCTCTCATTGGGTTGTGCTTTTTGTGCTGAAGCAAAGCAGAATTAAGTACTTCATGAGGGAAGCAAAAGATTAAAACTTACCAACTTTTACCTACAGAACCACAAATCCGCGTGCGCAATCACAATTTGCAAAACACACACAGCAAGATGGCTCAATTTCTCACTATGGAAAGCACTACAGGAACCTAGAGCAATCCCTGACACAGTTACAGCTCCAGCAGTTATCTCTGACACGGAATACAATTCTCATACTAGTACCTGCTTGCATGCGGGGTTTTATTTTGCACTGGGATTTCGCTGCAATACTTGTATGACTACACTGAACAGCAGGGCTGCAAAATGAAGCACACCAGTAGAACCTGAATTCACATCACATGCATCAGTCACCTTTCAGGGATAAAGATACCCTGGAAGGTTTCTCCCCAGAGATCTGGCCTCATGCAGCAAGTAGGCAGCCAGGCACACTGTCATTACAAGAGAAGAACCATTACAACACTCAAGAATCCCACCACTGAAAACTGCAACTTGCTACAGTAGTCATATTCAACTCCCTATGTAAGCCTCAAGCTGCTCATTGCTTCTGGCTCTTCTGTCAATCCACTGCCATTTCTCAATCTTAACATTTGCTTGCTATTTTCCTCAGGATATTTAAGTGACTGCAGTTGCCAAGACAACCACTTCATCAACACCAGCACCTCAGCTCATCTATCTTGGGCTTCCCTTCCGTTCACCATAACTTCTAGGAAATCAGCTGCCAGAAACAGTGATTTTTGAAATCTGGTTTTTGTGGCTTTTTAACTTTTAGTACCCTTTGGGATCTCTAAGAATCTCAAGTTCCTGACATAGGAACAGCTTTGATTTAATTATACCCTCAGCAGTGAGGTTTCCTGTAAAGCTGTAAAAAGTCTGATAGCTTAAATTCCAAGGCACTGAAGCAATCACAGAGGTAAACGTCCAAACCAGGTTTATGCACCTATGCTGTCACTTTCAATAACTCAGTAACTGAAGTCTCCTTCAATTTTGTTACCAAGAGAAACAAAGTGACAAAATATTTCTTAAACTCATCTAGGCACTGAAATGCGCACCAATACATATATCTTTTCTAAAAAAGGTCACAGAACCTCCATAAAGCAATTAGTAAGTAGATGATTCCCATAACAATATGGATGTTTTTACTAAGTGAGGCTTAAGCTGTTGAACTTTCTAGCCATGATAGCCATGAAACCAAGTGGCACATTCAGCTCAGCTCTGCAGGCAGCCAAGTCTTAGGATGCTGTAATACAATTTCCAGGAATTCCTCAATAGTAAAAGTACGACAGTAAGATCCTGCATAGCAGTCCTTTTCCCCCAGTCCATCAATCTTAAACACAAGCAAGAAGATTTCACAACTTCAACCACAACATGAGCTTTGATTAGAATTTACATTTTACAAAATACAGGCTAAGCCAACAGAAGCAACTAAGTTAGGTCTGGTGAAGTTTGAACACCAACAAAGCTACCAAAATCTTTGTACCATCAGCACCTGAAGCCACATCAGAGAAGCTTCCCAAGTTTCTGTCTACATGGCCCTCACTGCTGTGACTTAGAGATTTACAGCTGCAACTGTACCGGCTTTGCATCCATTATCACGGATACAGGTGGTGGCTGAACCATGGCAACGTGGGATTAAGCATGGGCTGCAAAACCAACTCTAAGCTGGGTCAGTTCACAACTGGTGTTAAATATCATGCTGTCGCTAACAGACCCCACTGCTGTGCTTGAGACAGGTCAAATGTGCCACTGCTGCATTGCAGACATATTTAAATAATACAAAGTGATCTCAATGGTTTATTAGTGCGGACCTTGGTGATTTGCCATGGTTGCCACAGTATCATCGGGAAATGCCCTAAGTATTCCTTTTGCTGTACCTATTTGTACAAGGTTAACAAACTTAGAGAAGGTAAAGGCTTTATACTCTGCCTAAAACTCACACTTTACATAGCAATGACATCAAGCTGAGACTAAACATTATTTTAGTGAATTAATATTCTACAACAGTATTTATCAATGCATTTATAATTAAAACAGTTAGAAAAGCCAGCTTTCCTTACAAAAGGAAAGGTACCTGCAGGTCAGTTGTGCTGTAGTTTTCTATTTAAAGTTCTGGCTAAGTGCAGAATTTGGCTTTCTGCCCATGTGTTTTAAGCTCAGTGTTGTGGCATAGCCTGGGTAATTGCACTTGGGGTGACAAGCACAACACAACTCAGAGGCATGTCAGTAATAGATTTCAAACCTCATCTTAACTGACTGGAACCAAAACTTGCCCTGAAAATGTGCCAGCTCCATGATGTGCCACACCAGGCTGTTTCCCTGGCTGTGCTGCAGAGCTGCAAGCCCTTTCACACTTCCACACTTCACATCAAATCCCACATGCTGCTTTCTCTGTGCTGAGAGGCTTTATTTTGAACCTACTGTTCAAAGCACAGGAGTGCAGACCTAGAGTGGCTGTAATGAAGTGAACAAGAGGCTGAAGCAATTAATACAGCACAAGAAAGAAATCCCAGAGGTGGGAAGTAAAAAAGCAGGGTGGCTGCAAACTCAGTGCAGGTCCCTCTGACATTTCAAACCATGAGGCGAGGCAAGGGTAACTTTGCCTCCTCCTATGAGAAGTTTACACAGATTCTCCACAATACACTCTGAGATCAATTTGTGAAGACTGCATAGCATACGTCTCACAAGCCTACATACCCAGGCCCTGACTTGATGGCTTTCTCTTCAGCACCAGGAATGTCCCCCTCCTCCCCCAGGTTAAGTTACACAACCCCAGCTTTATTTTTTGCTCTTAGAGAATTGCTGCAGCTGCCTCACGGACAAAGTCTGTGCAGAGGAGTGTGACTTGTCAGTACATCAGGTTCTCTGCTGGGGTGCTTCAAGAAAGTGCTCAGGCTTTCATTTTTAAAACCCAGGAATAAGCAGAAGTTCTTATAGAAAAAAAACCAAAACCTTGCTTTTGTGCTTAAGCAGCCTGAAACGTATTCACTTAATTTTTTCTGCTATTCCAAAATTAAATACTGTACTTGTAAACATATATGTCTAACTTGTTTTGGAAGAAAGCTCTCCCATGAGTTATTTATAAAAAGCACTTTCTACCTACAGATTTAGTCAATTGTGCTATTATAAGATATACATTTTTTACATAAAAGTGTTAATTTATCCAGAATAATGAATATGAACCAGATAAAAGGCTTAGTCTCTATTCACTAAATTACTCTTACTCTTGTCAAAGAATGTTTTGTAAAATGCCCTGTGTGTCTAGAGGGGTCCTTCAATGCCAGCCCAGTGTCCTTCATGTGAGCACCTGCTACCATCACTACAGGTGATGAACAAAGCATTGCAGTGGCTCTCTTACCCTGTTTGTGTAGCACCCATAGACTGTTCTGGACAAGTGCTGTGCTTCGCCCACACAAAGGGCCTAACAGATAATGGATTTTGGATTATGCATCCCTTTCACCCAGTCTAACATCAGATTGTAGTGATTTGTGTTCAGAGCAAATGTGACACAGCAGTATTTAATAGTTTTACCACATAAAGCTCCGCTAAACATGCACCAAAGAAGGCTTATTGGCTGCTGCCTAGCAGAAGATGATGTTTGGTTGGCCATAAAAACATCTAGTAATAGACACTAGAAGAAGCTGATTTCTCATAACCCTTTTATGTTCCTCTTCCATAAAACACCTCCTTCACAGTATGTTTTTTTACTAGAAAGAGATCCAGCATTGAGTTTAGATGACAACCATACAAAACCCACTAGTTACACAGAGTTTGCTCCAGTTTGTTCCCCCTGTACTTGGCACTGGTGAGGCCACACCTTAAGTGCTGTCTCCAGTTCTGGGCCCCTCAATTCAGGAAGGACATTGAGGCGCTGGAGCAGGTTCACAGGTCATTGAAGCTGGTGAAGGGTCTAGAGGGGAAGTCCTGTGAGAAACGGCTGAGGGAACTGAGGGTGGTTAGCCTGGAGAAAAGGAGGCTCAGGGTGACCTTATCACTCTCCACTACTGCCTGACAGGAGGGTGTAGCCAGGTGGAGGTCAGGCTCTTCTCCCAGACAACCAGTAATAGGACAAAAGGACACAGTCTTAAGCTACACCAGGGGAGGTTTAGGTTGGACATTAGGAAGAACTTCTTCACAGAAATGGTGATTAGACAATGAAAAAGACTGCCCAGGGTGGTGGAGTCACTGTTCCTGAAGCTGTTTATGGAAAGACTGGATGTGGTGCTCAGTGGCATGGTCTGGTTGACACTGTGGTGTTTGGACACAGGTTGGACTTAATCTCAGAGGTCTTTTCCAACCTAAGTGATTCTGTGGAACATTCTTTCTAGAGCACAGAAGTCACTGCTCTGTACTTTGCAAGGAAAGGAAAGGAAAAAAACCTCCAAGATTTAATTATAACCCCAGCTATGAACTAATGCAATCTGCACTAAAAGCTACACAATCCAAAATAAATTGGAGTATGAAAGAGTTAAAGATACAACAGAACTGACCTCTAGCTAAGGCTTTCCTAGATTTGCTGTAGTATAACTTAGAGGCTCTTCCTAGCATAATTTTTGTTTTAAAAGCAGACACTAGCCATCTTTGTTAGTACAGGTTAGATGTAGGCAGGTCAAAAATACTTCACTGTTCTCTTGGAAAAAAATGAAAAGACGCTTTCCATTTGGAAAAAAATGGAAAGGCACTTTTCCTACGGAAAAGGCACTTGTGGACATGGTTTAGTGGTGAATATGATGGTGGGTGCTAGGCTGGTGGTTGGACTTAATCTTAGAGGTTTTTTCCAACCTTAACAATTCTGTGTTTCTAAGGAGGTGAAAGTCATCCTCATGCTCAGCAAAGTTGGCATCTGCAGAGGACAAGATGAAACTGAACAAGGCTGAGACACCAGGAGCACCAATCAAGTCACATGTGGTGACCTCATGTGAGCCTGCAGTCATGACTCAAGTACAGTTATTCTAGTTTAGGAAGAGCTGAAGGAAGAGGGAGATGCCTGAGGTGGGCTTGGATTCCAAGAGATTCCAAGACAAATAAAGAGGCCTGGTGGCATGACGATGACAACTCTTTTGTGGCCAAGCATACCAGAGCCTTCCTCCATGCCTCTGCCATTGCACACACACAGAGCTGATCCCACAGGATGTGGCATTAGCTTTTGGACAGCAGGTGAAATGCCAGGTGTGGTGCATGTGCTGAAGACATGCCCATGTGATATTTCACTGCATCCCCACGAGGCACAGGAATGGACAATGCTGTGCTTTAGGATGGTTACTCATGATCTTTACCCCAACCTGACCTGGTCCATCATTCAGGAATACATCCACAATTTCTAGCAGGAACATCCCTGGCAGAGGAAGGTACCACACACCCATAGCAGCCATCCCACCATGGCTTCTCATGGTTTTTGTTGACTGCCAGCAGGTTACTTAGCTGTTTTCTGTAGGCAAAATGTAGTCCCTGGTTGAAGAGCCCAACATTAGAGATGTGAAAAAAAGTGAATAATTACTTACTAGGTGTGGGATAAGCCTGCAAGTTGGGTGAAAATTAACAGCCATTTATCCAAGCTGGACATTAAGCAGGTGGCTTTGAATCTGTGAAATTGGAGTATCACCTCTAACAGCAACAGAACCCAAGCTTATTTTATAACACTGAAAAGAAAGTGGGCAAGACCAGCAGACTTCTTACCCCATCCCTCCTTAGTGGCAGCTGGTACAACTCCAGTGTCTTTCCAAATGGAGTATAGTTATGGATGATATGGTACAAGACCATGTACTTAGCTATTACTGTAATTTAGAACTGATCTCCAGATCAGCTTTTTAGCCCCTTGTGAGTCCGTCCATAAATCTCTGAAGGTCAAAACCATCTTCAGCATGAAAAAATATTCAATAATACAGCCAGTTTCAAAATTCAAAAGCCCAAATGTCCACAGACTCAATCAAGTCTACCCTACCTACCTAGTTTTTCCCAGTAGTGCCACTACTGTTGTACTTCAGGCCAAAGCCAGCCAAGCTTCATCCACACAAATCAAAGACTGAAACCAGCATGAAGAAAAAGAAAATCAGTTACACTTCACAGAAAGTATATTAGTAAAATTTTGAAGGACATGAGCTTTTAGGTTTCTGGCAGAGACTGAGAAATGGAAATCACTCCATATGTTGGTCTCAAAATTTTAATTTTTATATGCTCCAGTGGAGATAATACAGCACTATAAAATGCCAAGGTTCATTTAGAAGTGCTTTCATAAACAACAAGTAGCCACAGGTCCTCTACAGATAATTGTTTAAACATGGCTGTGGTTGACTCAAGAAACTCAGAGAGCTATACAAGAGAAGAAACATTACCATCATCCACTGAAATTGAACAATAAGTTTTCAGTAAGACTTGTCTCTCAACATCTTTCTTACTTAGCATTTTGAATAACATGGACACAGCAATAAAAAATGAGGTTAGGCTCTGAGATCCCACTGAAGTGGCAATATCATTAAGAACAGACTAGGCTTTTTCTTTCCACCTTAAACAAAAAGTGCCAATGCCCTTCATCTGAAGCATCTGGGTAGGGGCATTTTGTTACCACACGAATGACAAATTAGAAGGGATTTAGATAATAGCTACAAGATACTTAAAAAGTACAGAAGAGATGTCAGCCTCTCAAGTTATACTGCTTAATGCACTGCTGAAAGGTAGTCAACTACCAAATGTGGGTCCAGTTACTCTTTTGCAGAGAAGTAGCTGGGAGCACAGAGATGAAATTCAGTTTTCTTCAATACATTATAAGAAGCCCATTCTTTTAATAAAGGTGAGTGCTTTTACAGATAGTTATTCTAGCCAAGATAAGCAAACACTTGCACGCCAGTGTGGTTTACATCCATGAATAAGGGGCTTATACGAGCAGACTTCATGCAAGAACAAATGTGTATTCAGAGAATGTATTGTAAGTCAGAGCTACTCCATTGCATGGCTTTTGTTTTGACAAGGCCAAAGAGGGTACTGCAGAAAAGAATATTATTTCAGCTTTTACCTAGGTCTGACAGCAAAAGGTTTCTAGCTGCAGAGATGTCTGAAGATTAATTTAAAATCAAAGCATTTTAGCACAATGAACAAGTGTCTATCACTCAAAAATTGACCCAATTGACACAACTGATTAAACACTGGTCCTTGCACCGTTTCAAACCATGGCAGAGGGTTTTGCATCTTAACCTCTTCAAATATTTTGCTACAATGAACATTAAAACATATATTTTAAGTATTTAACTAGGATACATAACTAAGGGAAGAGTCATGAAGCTACTGCAAACATGTCCTTACTGCTATCAACTTGGATTTCTCAAACAAAACCTACTTACCTAAATATCTAAATTACCTGTACAATTTTAAAACAACAAAGCAGTCCAAAAGGAACATATGTCATGCTTTTAGTACTGAAACCTTAAGTAGTAAGGTACAGCCTGCCTGCCAGGCAGCCTTCTCTTTCTAAACCACAAATACTATGATGATTCTAAGTGTCACCCATTTAACATTCAGCCCCTTTATGTTCTTGTTCTCTGGGTAGAAGTTTCAATTTAAAATGAACACCCAGGAAGTGTTGAGGTCACATTTCTTCAAGTCAAGCAAGATTTCAAAATATCCTAAACACACCGTAATTTTGTAGCTCTCATTTTTCTTCTTTGTAAGCCACTTTGGGCAAATGCATTTTAAATATTTCAGCAACTGTGACGACAGGCAATCAATCTAGTTACTCTTGGCTACTAGTGCTTCAAGAGTGGGTACGCAATGCTAAAGTTATTACTATCAAACTGGCCTGGTGAGATGGGACATTCTCAGCAAGTCACTACCATAAAAACTTAGCAAGATTAACTGCAATTCCCCTAACTCATAATGCTGGATAAAAACACTAAGCCTAAAAATGAAGCAGCATTCTGGAAATACCTGACTAGTTTTGTGTACATGCATGTGTGTATGCACACATCCAATCACATGCAGCTCAAATCATAAAAGCGGCTGTATTTATGAGTCACATCACCTCTAGTCCATCCACACTGCAGACAATGTGTAACTGTGACATTTCCAACTTGAACTCAACCACACATAAGTTCAGCATAAAACCTCCATCATTTAGCCCATACTATTAATTACCATGAACACCTGATGAACATGCCATAAACCACACAACAAAACTGAACATCAAAGATCAGAGTTAAGGTTCTGTAAGCATTTTTTTTCTGGCATTCCCTACACTCCAGATGCAAAATAAGCATTGCGTAGTAGATCTAAATGCTATTAAAAAGAAGGTACCCTGTGTGAATATATTAACATGTGAAACAGTAAGGCAGCATAAGAGTGACTTCAGAAACAGCAAGGTAAAAACATGTTTGAGTTTTTGAAAAGTTACAGATGTGTAAAATCTTCAGACACTGGGACAACATCACTGCAATACTGGATCTAAAGGATTTATACACAAAAAAAAATTTAAAAACCTCACTCTAACACTATATAGTCAAAACTTTCCATTAATTCCTATAATATGAACCACATATAAGTCTACACACTTCTAGTTACTGTCTCTTGAACAGACAGACAAGAAGTCTCAAGAGGCACAGCTCCTTGCATTGTCACCTGAGAAAAAACCCTAAAACTCAAGTTTTATTTTACCTTATGAAAGGACCACTGTACAAAAATTAGGCAAATGAACAGTGCTCAATTTACTGTTATGTTTTATGAAATATGTTTTATTCCAATGGGATAGAAGAGTTGGGCTGTGCTACAGCTCTCCTCTTGCCGTACAACAGGATCCAACTGCACATGATTTCCAACGTTAAGGCGGCTTCAGAACTGGAAACCACTATCAGTACTTCTCAGCACACACCACAGTCCTACCTGGATCAGAGAAGCCCTAGGGAAAAGACTGGGGGCTAGTTATCACCATGACTTAGCCCATCTCCTCCTGAGGATACACTGATGTCCAGAGCAGGCTACAGGATGGGTGAGTAGTTTGTGCAGCCCAGAGGCACAGCCATCCAAAAAACTGTATGCAACAGCAGGGTGAGGAACAATGAGGTATCCCCCAGGCCTGAGAGTCTGGGATCATATCTGTGCTTTTGATCCATGAAACACTGGAAGAAGTCTTTTGCTTCCCTGCCTGCTGACAGCTTAGAGGTTCCTTGGCTTTTGAGACTGAACAGGAGCTCCATAGACCTGGAGCAAGCAAAACTCTTATTCACCTGCAAAACCATGTCCCTTTGCTGCACCAAACCACTGCTTATTAGCATCAATGATACCTAAGGGCAACAAAAATAGAGCAAATACACAGAGAGAAACTCCTTAGGACTTTGCAATGCAGAGGCCCACAGAAGGCAGTTTTTGTGTTGAGGGTACCTCACATTTTCATCCTGGTATTAAGGATATTTTTGTGGAATTAAATGTTCTACCAGTTATATAATTTTAAGTGCTTATAAAACTTCTTTTTGCTTAATTTTTAGCTTCATGAGAAGTAGACTACATCACCAAACTTTTAAACATGGTGTTCATTCTTGCCATCAGTCATTGGTAACTGATTGTTTCTCCATCTATTTCCTGCTCTGAAACCTTAACACATTTTGCAAATTACTTTGAAATCAAATCACCTGGAAGAAGCTGAGATACAATACAGAACTATACAGCACAGAGCTAATGAATTACAAAATGCATGGATAACAATGCCTTGACAAGTATTTAGCCCCCAAATTACTTGACAAAACAAATCATAATGCTTGGTGTTTTTCTCCCAACTGATGCGTCAAGGCTTGTTCCTTTAAGTAGAAAAGTACCTTATGAAATAAACTGCCTAAAGAACTATGAAACAGTAACTCTAACAATGTAGTTAATTTTTCTTGTTTCCTTTCATGCTAGGTATATTCATTTTAATTTACCCAGCCTGAATCACCTCTGAAGGAGTTTTTAATATTGACTTTTTGTCTACATTAAACATGCTTCTTGACACAGTGTACTTGGTCAAATCATGCTTCTGAGCAGTGCTAATGAAGGTCCTATTTGTATAATTTTTCACTTGTACCTTCCCTGAAACTCTGGCTCTCAGCACAACTGCAATACCATGCAACTAAAAAAATCAGAAGACCTGTCTTTTTCAAAACAATTGAAAGCTCTGTTGCTAAGGTACAATTGCACTAAACATTCAGGACCTCCAGCAAGCCACCAGGAAACACTTTCTAGTAGTCCTGCAAGTATCCACTCTTTGATCAAAGCGCTGGGCAGAGGTTCATCAATCTCCAGGCTCTGAAGGCTCAAGCATTAAAGAAAGACACTGGATTTCAAGACAGAGAAGAATGGTCACCTGAGAGGGTAAAGATTTCACCATGCACAGCCCTCAGCCATTGATATCTATCCCACCTAGTACCTACCAGCCCCAGATGACAGCATAATAACCTTTGTTGTGGTTGTCCCCATTTATGTATCAGCTACCAAAATTAAAGATGAAGAAGTTCTGCCATGTAGCAAAGGACCCTTTCATATGAACTGAAGATGCCTATGGCATAAAGGTGACATTGATGAACTGCTCACACGTAGTTCTGCAGATTATGGCACATTCTGGTTCTCTGCTGCTCAGGCACTGCCTGCAAAACCAGAGACATTTTCATCATTTCCAGAGCAATTCATAACTACCACATAGCCCAGTGAAATCTGATCTAAAGACCCATCTTATCACACCATGTCCTTCAAAGCTGAGCTAAGAAGGAGGCAATTGTCACTATCTGTGACCTGGACACAAAACATTTCATTCTGAGAAAAATCTTCCCTTTATCACTCAAAATAACTCAGCAAGTGAATCAGATGTAAGCAACATTTTATTATCCACATTTCACCTTTACACTCTGTGAGTGAGTCTGGGACCAAACACCAATTTCACCTAGTGCAGTCCAATACCTGTGGTCCAACAAAAATGATTCTGCTAGAACTTTAGTCAAACTGGCAATTTCTTACTGCCAGCAGCTGAGGGACAGACATTTACTCTTATCACAACCTCTTTGAAGGACTTAACATCACTGCCCCTGAACTGTTTTCCCCTTGCCATCAAAGAAGAGAGGTAACCAGTGCATGGAATAGCTCAATTCTTTCCTTGAGGATGGTAGTCAGGAACTTTAAGGATTGCTCAAAACATTACAAAGCTATTCAGCATGACTGGGAATACAGTCACTAGGTAAGACACAGGTTGATGTAACTTGCACTTCAGCTGATCACATGAATGGGGTGGGGGGCTGCTGCATGTTCCCTTGCTGATACAAGCTGCTGTTCACATAGCTGTTGCTCATGGAGGCTGATCTAGATGGCAGTCCTAAACCCTGAAGCACTGCAGCAGATCTGGGCATGCTACATTAGCTGATGAAATACGCTTAGACACTCTACTTGAATTTTTAAGAAGTCCCTGACTTTATTATAGACAGCATGTTGACAACCTACCATTGAAACAAACATTCAAGGGGACTTGTTCTCTGCTTGAATTTATCAGATGTTAGAGCTACAGGACTTGCAGCTGAAACTAGAATCTGTTGAACCAGCTTTAAACAGTAGCTTCTGTCAAGGAGGTGCAGAGAGAACACTTTCCTCATTTCAGTTTACTCTAGTTCAACAACAACGTCGTATCTCTCCAAGAATAAACAAGGTGCCAAAAGTTGATGTGACTACCTCTAAGAGCTCCCGAAACACAAATCAAGCAATAGTATTCCCCAATCAACCATCCCTAACACTTTCTTTATTAAAGTCACCTTAACCACAAGTTTTCCTTGAAGTATTTGTGCTCTAGCTTAACTAGAAGCCTGTGTACTTTCCCTCAAGTTCCTGCTGTTAAACTACACTTCAAGTGGAACACAATTCCCAAACTCTCACTGTCACAAAGTTGAAAAAAGTTACATCTTGTAATTGCATCTTTCTAATCCCACTTTCCTAACTTTACTAAACTGAAAATACAAAACAAGATGAAACTAAATATTTCATCAAGTTAAGAAATACGGAAAATTAAATGCATGCAAGGTGGGCACTAGTTCAGAGCAGCGTGCACCGTTAATATATTGCAGGATTCACCCATCAAATAAAGTTAGGGTATTATTTTTATCTCCAAATGATTCCATAAGCAGAGTCTAACACATCTGAAGACCTAAGACAAAGAGAGCCAAGAACATCACTTCTCACAGGACTCCTTCCTTTCTTCAGTGCCTCAGAAGTCAAGATGCATAACCAAAGACCAGACACTACAAAAATCCGCCATGCAGGACTCCTCATGGAGGAAAGATGAGACAGAAACAACACAGGGAGATTTCAGCCACGGCACTTGAAGGGAATCCCACTGCTGGGGAGGGAGGGGAAGCATCATGAGACCTCATCTTCCCACTCTCAGAACAACTATCACAGGATTGGTCAAAAGAATTTAGAAGAAAGGCACCACAGTTCAAGGACATCAAATACCCAAAAACCCAATCATAGTGCTGAGGTAAGGCAACTGGGAGCCTTGCCTAAATCTACACTTGTTAACACACATCCCAAATTACTTCTCAGGCAGCTTCAGTTTCTTTCCAGGAACAACTGCAAATATGCAGTCCAGAGAGCTCCCCAACCAAACAAAACTATTTCGATCAGTCATGATTTCTTTGAAAAAAAATGGATGAGTAATGTAAGTGCAGGAAGAGGTCACCAGACCATTGGGATGTAAAGATGACACTGTTACCAACCAAAGACTCGAGCGACTTCCTGAATAAGTAATAATGGAGGTGAGTCTAAGAATACACCTATCACACCTACATGAGTAAGCCAGCCAACTCATTACAAAAGGCAAGTCTTATGCCAAAGCCTTCCTTTCCTTCCAAACAATGAGGCCAAACTGAACATGACTCAAATCTATTATTCCCCAAGCTACAGGTTATTTTGGTTTTGTGGAACAAAGCTCTTAAACCTTGACCTGTGGAGGCCAAGAGGCACCAAAGGTGCATGTTAGTCAAGCAAAGACATCAAGCAAATTTTTTTTTCAGTTTGAGAGAAGCCAAAGGGCATGAAATGGGAGATGCAGGAGCTGCAACTAAAACAGTTAACTGCTGAGAGAAGCAAGCTCATGAGGACAGTATTTTGCCAGCAATCAAGCAGATATCAAGCACAGAGGAGTGTACCTAATGCAACACATCTTCTGCAGGCATGAAGGCTTTCCAATTGCCTGTTTTAAGAAAAAAGTGCAACTCCTCCTCCTTCTCCAGTTGTTTTGATAATTTAAGTACACTCCCTTCAGTTCTTTTCTGGGATGGCTGTGCCAGATTTCTTATTTGCTGTATTCACAAGAGTGGAAATAGCAACCACAAAAGTTTTCTTGTATTAACAGGAATGCTGAGTTGAATGCTGAATTGAATCTACCTTCACCCATTATGTATTGCTGCAGCCCTTTGAAGGCTGCCTTCTTAAAGTGTGGAGAGGACGAACACAGGAGTAGAAAAAAAAATTGTGCCAAACAGCCCTGAAGCCCATGGAGTCCTGAGGAAAACACTGTGTTAATTAGCCATCAATGAGTGAAGCTAACAAGGGATGGCTTGGAAGCCTGTTACTTTGAAATAAATACCACAAAATCATAAAATGTTTAGGTTGGAAGGGACCTTGAAGATGATCCAGTTCCAACCCCACTTCCAGGGGCAGGGACACCCTCCACTAGACCAGGTTGCTCCAAGCCCCATCCAACCGGGACTCAAGCACTTCCCTGGATGGGGCATCCACAACTTCTCTGGGCAATCTGCGCCAGTGCCTCAACACCCTCACAACGAACAATTTCACCCTAATATCTCAGCTAAACCTACTCTCTTTCAGTTTGAGCCCATTCCCCCTTGTTCTGTTCCTAAACACTCTTGTAAATAGTCTTGCCCCATCTTTCCTCTAAGTTCCCGTCAGGTACTAAAAGGATATGGAAATACGGGACTAGATGATCTCCAGAGGTCCCTTCCAACCGTAACAATTCTGTGAAATACACACACAGCAGAGCTGGGGGCAACTCGGGGCGGAAGGGGAGAACTCTCACCCTGCGCCGGGGTTCCCACGGGAGGCTCTTTGGGGCTAAAAGAGCAGATCAGCAGCGCGGCGGCGGCTGTGGCGCGGCTCCCCCTCTGCCCAGGCCGTGCCCGTGCCCCCTCCCGCAGGCCCGGCCCCGGCCCAGCCCCACACCGCGGC
>VZRH01008303.1:73797-93842 GCA_013397555.1 Urocynchramus pylzowi
GGTGCGGTGTAGCGGGGGGGGGGTCGCAAAATCACAGCATCAAGTCGTTTGGAAAAAATCTCTGACAGTATCGAGTCTATCCTATGACCCAACACCACCACTGAGTGCCACGTCCAGTCTTGCCTTAAGCAACTCCAGAGACAATGGCCCCATCACCTGCCTGGACAGCCCATTCCAATGCATAATGACCCTTTATGTGAAGAAATTCTTCCTAATGTCCACCATAAGCCTTCCCTGGCACAGCTTGAGACATTAAGCCAATAGTGAGTGTCCAAAGGAGGGCCTCAAGGATGATGAAGGTTCTAGAGGGTGGCTCCTCCGTGTGAGGAGCAGCCAAGGGCGCTTGGCCTGTTCAGCCGGGAGAAGAGAGACTGAGGGGAGACCCCATTGCAGTTCCTCGTGAGGGGCAGAGGAAAGGCAGGCACTGATCTCTTCTCTCTTACAGGACCCAAGGGGATGGCATCAAGGTGTGTTAGGGGAGGTTTAGTTTGGATATGAGGAAAAACTTTTTCACCAGAGGGTAGTTAGGCAGTGGAACAGGCTCCCCAAGGACACAATTCAAGAAGCATATGGACAGTGTTCTCAGGCACAGGGGGGAGGTTTAGTTTGGATATGAGGAAAAACTTTTTCACCAGAGGGTAGTTAGGCAGTGGAACAGGCTCCCCAAGGACACAATTCAAGAAGCATATGGACAGTGTTCTCAGGCACAGGGTGTGACTCTTGGGGTGCCCTGTGCAGGGCCAGGATCTGGACTCCGTGATCCGGGTGGTTCCCTGCCAACTCAACTTACACTGTGATTCTGTGATTCTATACCCCCTCCTCCTGTCTCTGGCTGCCTGGGAAAAGAGGCTGNTTTGGAAAAAATCTCTGACAGTATCGAGTCTATCCTATGACCCAACACCACCACTGAGTGCCACGTCCAGTCTTGCCTTAAGCAACTCCAGAGACAATGGCCCCATCACCTGCCTGGACAGCCCATTCCAATGCATAATGACCCTTTATGTGAAGAAATTCTTCCTAATGTCCACCATAAGCCTTCCCTGGCACAGCTTGAGACATTAAGCCAATAGTGAGTGTCCAAAGGAGGGCCTCAAGGATGATGAAGGTTCTAGAGGGTGGCTCCTCCGTGTGAGGAGCAGCCAAGGGCGCTTGGCCTGTTCAGCCGGGAGAAGAGAGACTGAGGGGAGACCCCATTGCAGTTCCTCGTGAGGGGCAGAGGAAAGGCAGGCACTGATCTCTTCTCTCTTACAGGACCCAAGGGGATGGCATCAAGGTGTGTTAGGGGAGGTTTAGTTTGGATATGAGGAAAAACTTTTTCACCAGAGGGTAGTTAGGCAGTGGAACAGGCTCCCCAAGGACACAATTCAAGAAGCATATGGACAGTGTTCTCAGGCACAGGGTGTGACTCTTGGGGTGCCCTGTGCAGGGCCAGGATCTGGACTCCGTGATCCGGGTGGTTCCCTGCCAACTCAACTTACACTGTGATTCTGTGATTCTATACCCCCTCCTCCTGTCTCTGGCTGCCTGGGAAAAGAGGCTGACCGGCAGCTACAGCCTCCTGTCAGGGAGTTGCAGACAGTGATAAAGACCCCCTGGTTTTCCTCTTCTCCAGGCTAAACACCCTCAGCTCCCTCAGCTGCTCCTCACAGGAGATGGATCCCAGACCTTTCACCAGTTCCATCGCCCTTCTCTGAAATTGCTCCAGCACCTCAGTCTCCTTCCTGGACTGGGGGACCCAAAACTGGACACAGCACTTGAGGTGCCTCACCAGTGCCAAGTACTGGGTGGGCAAGGATCATTTCCCCAGTCCTGCTACTTTTATTATTATTGATCCAAGCCAGGATACCATTGGCCTTCTTGTCCACCTGGGCAAACTGCTGTTGTCTCATGTTCAGCTCCTATCAAGCAGTCCCAGGTCCTTTCCCACTGGGCAGCTTTCCAGCCATTCTACCCTAAACCTGGAGCTGCAGGAGTTGTGATCCAGGGACAGGACCTGGCACTTGGCCTGATTAAACCTCACACAATTGGTCTATCCATCCAGCTTCTCTAGATTGTCACAGGTCATGAGTGGGTACAACAGGGCATGGTTCACCCACTGACATGTACCCATGGTCGCAAAACAGATGGTTTTGTACAGAGCATGGTTTTTGAGGAGTAAACTTGCATGACTCAGGGCCCCGTAAAAATCCTGCAGCAGCTCCCAAGCTGCAGTAGGACACAAATAGGCAGCTGCCATCCCTCACCCCAACATGTTGTTCTCACATTCTCCACAGATGTGTGATGTAGTCACACCAGAACATACCATTTCCAGCCTTCCTTCCATTCCCTGGCTTGGCCAAGGATAAAAAATGCTTGCACAAATGTACTATCAACCAGTAAACATGAGCCAGCACCTGTTCCTTAGTGAGTATTTAATGAGTAACATAAATAATATTCATTTAAAAAAATAAAGAGAGAAAAATAACAGTAATTGTCTGGGAGGAGGATGACCAATTTCTGCTTGGCATTTCTTTCATCCTTCTGCGCATGGCAGGGCTCAGGTCACCTCACAGAGGCACCTGCTCCTTGAACAAACAGGTTGGATGATGTGTCCCATCACCCCTGTGTCGTTACTGGCTTTAACCTTCTTCTTTGCCCCCATCACCTCCCGGGATTTCCCATCACGATGACAACCCTGTAGGCATAGGTAACCACTGGATCAATCTCCTGGGTTTTCCAAAGCCATGGACTTTCCCAGAGGCACAGGGAAAGTCCATGGATTTTCCCTGACCGCCAGGGCCCTGTGTGTTGGTGGGAGATCATGCAGCTGGGCAGCCTGCACTGCAGGGGGACCTTGAAGTCTCTCCCTGACACTTGGCAGCCTTGGCTCTGGCTCCTTCTCCAGACCTTGGCCCAGGGAGGAGAGCAGGAAGCAGATGGTTTTCCCCAAGCTCCAGCTGCTCCCAGGACAAATTTGCCATTTCCCAGTGAAAAGCAAGGCACCCTCCCCCTTTTCCCTGAGTCTACTCTGCTTTCCCTTCTCCTGCTTCTTGGGCTTTCCCCAGAGTCACCCCCGTTACTCTCTCCAGAGGTGCCCCAGCACTGTAGGTGGTACCTGGATGAGGGCTTGTGATTGCCTCCAAGCTAAAAAATACTCCAGTCCTTGCAAAATCCCATCTCACCCTGGACAATGTCCCTGTGGGGACTGGCATCAATTTTCATGTGAAACTGGGATGAGTTCTTTCTCTGTGCCATGGGGTAATATGGAAGAACATCCCTCATCCATCTGGAGCTTGACTGACTGCTGAAATAAAGTGTGTTTTCCCCTACAGGGACAGGTCAGCCACTGGAACAGGTCAGTGGCTGTGGCTCACTCTTCATCACCTTGGAGTGAGCTCAGATTTACTGAAAGCTCTTCATTCAGCTCTCACTTCCTCACTGGGGGGCTGGAGGGCTGGATCATGAAACACTGTTTGTCAGAGAAACTCCTTGCAGGCTGGGCAGTACCATGCTGTGTGTGTTTTCTGGTGGAAGTTCAATCCCATGTTCTTTTTATTTATGTCAGTGGAAGAGAACAGAAAAGAATTTACTATTTCTGTTGGAAGGAACTACAGCAATCATCCAGTTCAACTGCCTGACCAATTCAGGGTTGACCAACATTTCAAGAATGTTGTTCAGGGCATTACCCAAACGTCCCTTAAACACTGTCAGGCTGGGGGCATTAGCCACCTCTCTAGGAAGCTTATTCTGTCCACCCACTCTGCAAAGAAATGCTTCCTGATGCCAAGTCTAAACCTCTCCTGGCACATCTTTGAACCATTCCCATGTGTCCTATCACTGCTTACCCAGAAGAGCTGAGTACTTCCCTCTCCACTCCCCCTCCTCAGGAATCTGTAGAAGCATTGCCTTGAACCCCCTTTCTCCAAACTAGACAAGCCCAAAATCCTCAGCTGCTCCTCAAAAGACATTCATCCACCTTTTCACCACCTTTGTTGCATCCTCCAGACATGTTCATGGCTCTTCACATGCTTCTTAAATTGTCTTTAGTTGATGGACATAACACATGCTGTGACTTCTGTGCTGATGCCAGCCAGCAAAGACCTGTTCTGTTAATAGGGCATCCAAGCTTGCTGGTAAAACATGGATTTGCTCAAGCTTGGAGAAAAATGTACAGGAGCCAAGCTCTTTTGGTACTGCACTGCCCTCAGAACATCTTTTCTTGCAGCCAGCCTCCAGCACAGGCTTTGTCTGAACCTGCCTCGTGCTGGAAGAGATGGCAGAAGCAAAGTTTGGAGTTATTCAGGATTTATCTCTGCCTGATGCCTGTCTTGAATGTTAATGTAAGATGTAATCATGCAAGGCAAAAAGTAAAGCAAGTCCTGATGTATTCAAGAGAGCAGACTGCAAATTTTCCACCAGGTCTGCTTTTAGAAAAGGTATTGGTCTTTTTCCCTTTGATTTTTTTTCCCTTTCCTGCAAAAACATTCAGCACTCAAAGAAAATAGAAACTGTTGAAGCAACAGAGCATTTTGAAGCCTATGCTGCCTGGCAGCCCCCTCCAAAGCTCCTGCCTGCCTTTCTGCCTGTGCTTTCAGGGATGCTCAGCTGCTCTGCCTGGTGTCCCGTACCCTGAACCCTGGTGCCCTGAGCCTAGCATAACTTCTTTGATTTATCATATGGTATTTCTCCCCTCCAATCACCTCTGATATATCATAATGAAAGGATGAACCCTTCTGCTCCTCTTCCTTCTGCTGCTCTCCCAGGGAAGGTCACAGCTCACCTGCAAGTAGGGCTTTACATGGGGTGTACTCTGCCACAAACAGCATTGTTCCTTCTTATATTGTCTTTTATTTTCACCTGAATGAATCAGTTTGTTTTTTGGGCTCATAGAACAAGAAATAGAGTCTGATGTGGGAACATGAGTCTCCAGGAAGGACAAGTCTCACTGCGAGAGGAGGAGGCTACACATACCATTAATCCAGTCCCCAGCAGCAGAACTTGTCACTGTAAACTGGACCTCCAGGTGCCACCAGTGCAATAGGTTAAATCTGACTTGAAAACTTCTAAGTGCTTTCCTGCTTTGTTCTTACATCTGTTTTTAATACCTCTCTTCCTCATTTATTTCTTTCTTCCTGCGAGCTGTGTTCACAAAGGATGACAAGAGAGTTAACTGAGAGTTAACTCCTCTGCTTAGCAACAGCAGAAGCTTTGAAAATACAAACCTGTCTTGGTGTCACTTTAGAGGGTTACTGCTCCATGAGCTGTCAGAGAGAGAGGACAAGAGGTGGGAAGATGTGGGTGTGCCTGTGTGACTCCATTCTCAGGACAGATTCTTCTCATGTGATACTTTTCACTGCTTTATCTAATTTCTTTCCTGAGTGGCTCAAAGGATGAGATACCTGCTCCTTCTGCAGGAGAACTGGATTCACCTGGCATAAAAGCCAATACCATCAACACATTTTCCTCTTCCCTACTCCTCTGCTTTGATGAAACATCAACAGGGATCCTGGGGACTCTAGGCTGGACTTTAACACCTTCTTACCCCCAGCAAGTAAGATGCTGAAGTGATGAAGAAGTTCAGGCAGGAGGTAGGAGTTCTGCTTAACTTACAGCTACCCCACCCGAAGCCCTTTGTAGCTCAAAGAACAAGCAGCTATTCCTTGGGCTGTACTGAAACAGAGCAGGACACCTGGAGGTCCACCTCATCACTGTCCTGCCCCAAAGCTGGTCCTAAACAGCTTAAGATATATTTGTCCAACCAGTTCTTTAGTATTTGTCCTTCAGACTGCCCAAAGTGGAAATTCGTGTGCTCCTAGATCAGCGTGGTTCAGCTCTGGACTCAGCTTCTCTTACTATGAGGTTAGAGACCTCATAGGTCTCCCCACTGCCCAAATTTTACCCTGTTTTTTCTTGCCAAGACCACTGTAGGGGTATGGAAGTCAGAGAGAGGGGCCAAGATTATTTCCTCTCTCTCTGTCCTGGAGTGCCATTGCCCTGGCTGGGTGCAAATCTCCAGCTGAGGCCACAGAGGTGTTGGCAGCCCATCATTCCCACAGCAGCAGCACACATTGCCCATGGGACAAGGGGTAATAGCACCTGGGCTTTGCAGGCTGGTTTTGCTGCCCTGGAGGGGCAGTAACAGAGGAATCTGGGATTACTTCTTTCATTTGCACTAGATACCTCAGTCCCAGACCAGATGACAGACAAGCACCATCATGATGGATCTCAGCCCTGACACAAATACCGTGAAGCCAAAGAAAGATTTCCCCATAAAACTCCCTGAGCATTTAGTGAGGAAAATCCAAATGTGATTATCTGGTCTGCTGCCCAAGTGAACAATTAGTGCATGGGGTGAGTCTCACCTCAAAAAACAAAAACAAACAAAAAGAACAAGTGCCTTCACACTGACACCTATGTAGGTTCCTCTATCTGGGGAGCAGAGCATCAGAGTACTCAAGGGAAGTAATTGTCAATCTTTGAGAATAAAAGTCTGTCCGCAATTCTCTTTCTGGCTCTCTTTCACCTAAAAATGGGGCAAGCTCATCCTCAGGCAGAACTCATCACAGGCATGAAAAGGTGCTTTTGAGCATCAGTCAGCAGCATCTGGGTTAACAGGAGCCTCCTACATCAAAGTAGCCACCAGCAGGATAATGCAAAATTTGGAAGATTCCGAGCAAAGGAGAAGAAAAATGAAGGGAAAAAACAGATCTTTAGTGGAGCTTTTTCTTATTCCCTATTTTGATTTGGCCTTTTTTCTGCTTGTTTTAATTTGAATAAAGTTGCCTTTTTTTTTTTTTTTTTTTGCCTTTCAACTCCAGTCTGCTCTTTTAAAATGGATGAAGTCCATCACAAGGGCTTGATAAAAGAGTGCCGTCACATTGCCTGCTGCTCCCATTCAGCTAATGAATAAATTATAGGTGCATTACAATGCTATTTCAGCTGTGATTCCAGGGCCTAAGGAGTATGATGACTGTGACCTTAGTGGTTTGAATTTCCAAGAGTTTGTGTACCTGGCTGTTCAGGTCACCTTACACCTTCCATTCTCAGTGTGAGAATGCTCAGTGTGCAGAATATCTTTTCAAGCTGCCTGCTACAGGGACAGTTGTCCAGCTTCCCACAGGGGTTGTGGTATGTGCTGTGGTCTTCAGAGATTCATGATCTCATAGAATCATAGCAAATGCTGAATTGAAAGGGACCCATCAGGATTCTGTTGAAACATGAAGTGACTGTTACTCTGCTCCAAAGCAGCAGTGTGTGGAACATAATCCTTTATTGATGGGGCTGTGACTGGGATATCCATGTTGTTCAGTCCCAGGAATAGTTTCTGTGTTGGGAGCTGGAATTTTAGGTTCTTCTTGCTGAACAAGACATCCCTGTCTCCAGCATTCTGGTGTGGCTGAGATGGCGTGGATGCTAGCATCACCTGGGGTAAGGTAGCATGGGGTGCTCTCCCGGAGAGACATCAGCCTAAGCCAATATCCCCAGTGTTTCACCTTCACTTTGCCCACAAGGTCAGCTCTGTGGGACTGTCCATCCCTTGAGGGTGGGTGACCTTCAAGGAGGGACTAACAGCTACCCCCATTCCTAGGGATGAGCCATCTCTGTTAGGCAGGCATTGGCAGCAGAGTGAAGGAGCTGGCGTACACAGAACAGCAGCCTGGTGGATTCATCAGACTTTTACTTTTTTCAGACTTTTCACCAGACTTTTGCTTTTACCCTCAGAGTAGGCAGCTCCTTGTATTTCTGCAGAAGCTGTGGTGAGGACAGATAGCATTTTGCAGAAGGTGAGTGAAGGGGAGGAGGAAGTTCTCTGGTCTCACATCATTCCTGGCTTGGGGACACCAACACCATGTTCTGTGCTGAATAGCATAATATCAGCTGCTATCAGCTGAGCTTACAATACTCTCACACATTGCCATACCTTGGGTGGTCTCCATGGGCTGATCTCCAGCAGTAATGCACTCACCTTCTGCCAGTAACTAAAATGCAGGCCCAGCAAGGCGTAGATGAAGATGCACAGCTCATCCTTGAAAACTGACCACAAGAAGACTTTCCATTAGGAAACAGGAAGGGACAAGTGAGTTGAATTAGACCTTGCTTTGCTGAGACTGAATTTGGCCTTTTTGTGACTCTTCCCACATTAAATATTAACAGATCCAGAGGAAAAAAAACCAACAACATGGTGCAACATAAGCACCATGCCCAAGGCATGGCCAGCAGGCTTGGGTGGTTGAAGAGCAGAGAGAATCTCTTGGGTGAAAAGGTCCAGAGAGGGTTAGGGGCAGGGGATCCTCCCTTAGCATCTCCAACTTCCTAACAAAGAGATGTTCCTCTGAAAAACTGCTTGTAGGGCTTGTGTGCCACATGCAACATCTCACTCTGCCGTGTGCACCAGTAGATTGTGAGCTCTGGAAACTGCTGTGTGGTGGGTGTGAAGCAGAATTGGGCAGGGGAACACCCCTGCACCAATGCTGAAAACTGCTCTGGGCACTCATATACAGAAAGGAAGAGGCTGAACTTTCCTGCAGGAGCCTGAATCACTGGGAGGGTAATTGATGCAAATTTCCCAGACAGGTGAACAAGTCTGGAGAAGCCTTCCCGCCTGTCCTGAGCATGCTGAGAGATGCTGTCATCTCCACCCTGGGGCTTGCTGTCCATGGAAATTTAGAATGAACTTCTATGGGGTCTTAAAGAAACAAATAGAAAACCACTGAGTTCACAAGGCTGAAGCCCTCCAGCATTGTCCATGTTGGAGAGCAGTGCTCACACACCATCTTGGAGAAGGGAAGGATGGGAGCCTGCAGGGACTGTTCAGGGTTTTGATCATTTTCCTCTTCACTCCACCAGCTGCTCTGCATTCCTGTCCCTCCAACCACCCCTTGCTGGTTACCCCATTTCCATCAGCACCCTGCTGCAGACATTGGGGTAACCACAGTTATATTCCTGCCTTGTTTTTGTGACTGAGGCTGGAAGGCTCAGATCTGCAAAAGGGTCCCTGGGGCACATGGACAGGGTAGAGCATGGCTGTGCCCTGCAGGTGCTGTCCCTCAATGCTTTGTTGTGCCAACATCTCAATCCTCATCTACAGCTGCCTGTAGGGCCAGGTATATCTCCTCCAGACTCGTTTACCTGCTGTGAGATTTCCATTAATTAACCTCATGCTTCTCCATCCTGCAGGTAACCCGTTGGCTGCACCAACCTGAAGCTCTCAATCCACAGTAGGTTTGGCACATCCCATTTCCTTGTCCCATCTAACACATCTCAGATCTTCTGCCTGGCTGTAGGATGGGTTCTTCCCCTCTTCTAACCTCCAGCTGCCAATTCAAGGACAGGAAGTGTGCAAAAAGAGCAACAGCCATGTTTCTGTCTGGATGTACATCAGTGACAGTCCATTCTGCAGAATTCCCATTTTAAAGATGGAGAAAGCTCTGATGATGTCCCAAACAATAAGCTGTGGTTTTTATCTCAAATGGATTTGTTTTTCCTATGTGTGGACATTTCAAGGATCTAGAAGAGTAGGAGGGAGGGAGTTTAAGTTTAAGAGCTAAGCCTTTGCATCTGGACCCTCATTTGCACAGTGCTTTAAATTAATATGCTTTTCTTCTTGTCTTTGACACATTCAGTGGTGCTTCAGGGGAGGCTTTCAGCTGGGTGAGCTGCCTGTAGTCTGCTCCTGTGGGTTTGCATCTCCTTAGCTCCAAAATAAGAAAAGGCCCTTTCTTTGCTTTTGCCCTGGGGAAGTTAAAAACTGTGAACATACTTGCCAGAGGTCAAGAAGAATGAAAAAAGGGTAAGTTTTAGCTATTTCTCTCTTTATGCTGCCCCTTCAGTAGGAGAGTGGGGTAAAGAAGAAAAGGCCAGGAAAAATGTGCAGAGCAGGGGTTGCAAGATGGAAACCAGAGGAATCAGTAAGGACTTTCAGAGAAGCAAATTCTTCCCTCTGCAAACAAACAGCCAACATTCCACAAAGGCCACAAAACTTAGATAAAAGCTTTTCTCCACCTCAAGCATGTTTTTCTCTCAGTATCCATTTTTAATATATTTATCTCTCTTTTTTTTTTTTTTTTTTTTTTTTTTTTTTTTTTTTTTTTTTTTTTTTTTTTTTTTTTCTTCTTTAAGTACAGTGCTGGTGAGCATTGCCAGGACACTCAGATCCTTCCCTAACCATCAGAGCACATGCTCAGCTTCAGAAATACAGAGTTTTTCCCTAGAATGAGACATACTTTCATTTATTTGAATGCTTATGAGCAAAAGAAATTAGAAGGGAGGGTTTGCAAACAGTGTGCCTAATTTGTCCTAAACCAGCATAAAGCTGCTTCTTCCAGAGCAATTTTCAATGCCATAGGGCATTTTTCTGTGGGCTTTCTTCATACATGCGAAAATCTTGTCCCATTGACTCTACTGCCCTAATCTCCTTTTTGTTTACAGTCATCTACATACTGACTTTCATATATATTCATATAGATGAAATATATATACATATATGCTTCTTTCACATCTACTTGCTGTCTAGAAACCTGCAAAAGCAGTCAAAAGTTCTGATAACAGAGTACAATCAAATTACCCTGCTGTTACTCCTCATATTCTGATGATTAATAAATAATAAAAGCCATTTGAGTAATATTTTATCTGGGGCCCCTGGAAAATAGGAGCTCATGAAGCTCCTGGCTGTTCCTGTCCATGAAGGTATTTCCAAAACCTTGGTAAAGCAGGAGAAAACAAAAGGATTCTCACTTATTGAATCATGGAATCAGAATAGTTTGGGTTGGGAGGGACCTGTAAAAGCCATCTGGTTCCACCCCCAGCAGTAAGCAGGGACATCTTCAACTAAAGCAGGTTTCTCAGGGCCTTGTCCAGCCTGGTCTTGATGTTTCCAGGGATGGGGCAGCACCACCTCTCTGACAGGCTGTAGTGGTTTAGCCCCAGCCAGCAGCCGAGCTCCAGGCAGCCCCTCTCCCTGGTGGGACTGGGCAGAGAGTTGGAACAGTAAAAGTGAGAAAACTTGTGGCCTGAGATAAAGACAGTTTAATAGGAAAAGCAAAAACCATGCACACAAGAAAAGCAAAACAAGGAATTCATCCACTACTTCCCATGGACAGGCAGGTGTTCAGCCATCTTCAGGAGAGCAGGGCTCCACCACACATAATGGTTACTTGGGAAAACAAATACCATCATTCTAAATGTCTCCCTACCTCCTTCTCCACACTTTATATACTGAGCATGATTTCATATGGTCTGGAATACCCCTTTGATCACTTGGGGTCACCTGTCTTGGCTGAGTCTAACCCCAGCCTTCTCTGCACCCCCACTCTTCTCACCAGTGTGGTGGTATGAGAAGCAGAAAAGGCTTTGGTTCCTTGTTACTGCTCAGCAATAACAAAAACAAGTCTGTGTTATTAACACTGTGTTCAGCACAAACTCAAAACATAGCCCCATAACTGTGAGGAAAGCCAACTGCGAAGAAAATTAACTCTTTCCCAGCCACTGTACTCTAAACCAGCACACAGGTCTGTACTTTTTTTATACCACGGATTCCAAAGATGGATGCAGTGCTCCAGGAGGGTCTCAGCAGAGCAGAGGGGCAGAATCCCCTCCCTCCCCTGCTGCCCACAGGGCTCTGGATGCAGCCCAGGACACGTTTGGCTCTCTGGGCTGTGAGTGCCATGGCCGGGCCATGTGCAGCCTCTCACCCACAGCACCCCCGAGCCCTTCTGGGCAGGGCTGCTCTGGGTCTGCTCATGCCCAGCCTGGGCTGGTACCAGGGGTTGCTCCAACCCAAGTGTGCATGGTCTTGTTGAACCTCATGAGATTCTCATGGGCCCACTCCTCGAGCTTGTCCAAGTTCTTCTGGATGGCATCCCGTCCCTGCCTGTGTTTTGTGGTCGTCAGTTTGGCAATGGGGCCATTTGAGTAATATTTTATTGACATTGGAGGTGGTTGCTGAGCAAGACCTGAGACTTTGAGAGTCTCTGTCAGCACTGAGGCTGGCTGCACCAGAGATAGTTTGCACACAGAGAGAGGGATGACAATGCTTTGCAGAGCCCTGGGTATACAGGGTACAGTGTACAGCCATCCGATGGAAAATATTAATATGGGGGTAATGGAAGGCTTAAAGACTTGGAAGCGGTTTTGGGGGCACTGAACTTGCCTCTTTTATGGACACAGCTGTAAAAACAGCCCAGAAGATTGAAAAGTGCTCCTATCTGTTGGGATGACATTGAATTCTGCTCCTGCCAGTCCATTCCTCATACAGATCACAGGGCATCTTTACTGTGAAGACCATGAAAATATTGCACAAGCTTTCAGAGCCTGATCTTGCAGCTGGGTCTGGGTCAGCTGGGATGAGCTTCTTGAGGTATGTATTGCTTTGAATATTTTCCCTTTTTATCTCATTTTCCTATGTCACAGGAACGAAAAAGGAAATTTCGAAATTCTCACTGCCAGGTCATGGTTTCCCTCTGCCTTCCCTTTATCTCATGACCTTCAGGGTTGGTTTCTTGGCTTGAGAGCCAGCAGCTGCTGCTCTATCAAGGCACTGCACTAAGTGATTCCCCAGACACTGTCTTATCTCCAAGGACCTGCTTGCTCAGGTCCTGATAGGCACTATCTTCTGTCCCCACTTGCTGGGGGCCACGTGTCCTGTCCCCCACCCGAACCTCCAGGAAGTGCTTGGCACAGCACAGCACTGAGATCTTGGGGCAGATTCGGACAGGTAGATAGCAAACTTGTTATGGCCAGCACCAAGTTTCAGTGCTGGGTGCCTCTGTATTCTGGAATCTAGAAATAGCCCACAAGGACCCATCTACCCCAGCACTTCTCTTCATTCAAGTCTACCCTTGGTGTAAGGACAAGTGATTCTTCCCCAGAATATTTCCTCAACATCCAACCTTTTTTTTGTGACTCAGACTCCCTGAGCCAGAAGTGTTCTTATACATAATAGCCTTCCAATTTTTCTCCCATTAATTTGTTTGGTTATTTTGGAAGGCAGATAAATTTTAAGCATTTGCAACATCCTGTACCTAACAGCTGCCCAATATAATGGTCTGTTTGGGTGCAGAATCATTTCCTTGGGGCTTGTTGTGATCCTGCCACCTCATAGCTTTTTTGATGCCTTCATCCTCACAGTGAGGAAAATGGTAAAGGGTCCTTTTCTGTCCAGCCACATTCTGCCCCTTGTAACTTTGCAGGCTGTACTATAACCTTTCCTGTGGTATCTCTTTGTTGCAGAAGTTTCCCAGACTACACAGCTGTTCCTCCCATGGACAAAGAGACCTTGTAGTGCTATGATAATCTGAAAATTGTTTTCTTTTTGTCTCCATTCCTTTCATAAAAAGCTCAGTGAGTCTTGGGTACAATTCCACAGATTGTTAAAAAACAGACCAAAGGGAAATTCCCCAAAATGAGATGCCCACCATCTGCCAGGCGACTTCAAATTGTCCCATGCACATACTTTCTTCCCTGGATGTTGCTGCTGTCCTCACACAGACTGCAAGACCTGCTTCCTGTGGGATCTGTCTCTTTGTGTTTCCTCCCACACCAGGTAGAGGGGAGGCAAAGGAAACCCCAAATGACAGGAGAGTCATTCATCACCAGCATAAAATTTGGGTAAAATAACCAGCCTGTTTCAGGAGGGAGGCCCATCTCCCAGGGGGCAAGGAAGTCTTTTGCCCATGGCTTGGTAATGCACAGCAGGGCAGGATGAGGTATCATTCAGCTGGGAGGCATGCCTGACATCCCTGGGTTTTGGGACTTTAGGATCCACCTGAATGTTAGATAGCACAAAGCCCTGAGCTCTCTGTGCAGCTGTCAGCACCTCCAGGAGGCATCTGCTCTCAGCCCGTGTTCCCCTGACTTGTCTTGGGGTATGTCTCTCCCTGGTTTCTAAGCCAGGACAGGTAACTCCTACTCTTTGAGATCAAGCAAGGCAAAAGGTCAGCAAAGACTTGCCAAGATTCCCCAAAGCTGATGCCTGGTTTTTAGTTTGGTGGAAGAACCCGTATGTAGACCCCAAAGGTGGCTTCCCTGCTGGGGAAGAAGATGTCTCTGACCTAAGCAGATGACAGCTCTGGCTCGCAGAGCAGCCTTGCAGGGACTTTTGGGGCCAGGAAAGAGGGGGTCATCCCAGCCCAAAGCCAGCGTGCTTCTCCCTTCCAGCCCAAAAGCACACCATGGGGTGAGGCCACATGCTGGGGACTCATCTCAGTGCAAAAGGAGGATTCAGCATTCACAGGGTAAGTCTTTTGCAAGGTGTTTCTGGAGTGGCAGAGCTTTGAAGATGATAGCACCATCTTTGGTGGAGCCCTGAGTGGCTAGTAATGGGGTTCAGAATGCCTCATTATCTTCCTCCCCATGGTGGAAGACATTGGTCTTTCTCCTCCAGCCAGGTGAGCTGCCAAATTCCACAAAATGGCTCTGAAACACCTGCATCTGGAGGTGAGGCAGCCCCTGTGGGCTGAAAATCACAAACTAGGAGGGATGTGGCAGAGACACAGTCAACACTGTTGCTTTATGTCTGTTTCTATGAGAAGCAAAAGCAAAATGGAGAACTGTGAGGGAATTTCCTGAATGCTCTTCCTGAATTCCTGAATTTGCATTCCAGCAAAATCCTCCACTGCCTTGCCTCTGTTCCCCATCAGGTAAATGAGTATGTAACATACCTGTCTTGAAGAGTCATTGGAATGGGATGGCTGAACCAAAGAACAAAAAAGGCCAGTGCTGTTAAATCTGAGTCATGTGTGCTTGAAGATTTTAATTAATCAAGTTGTCAACATCATCATCATCACCACCACCATCATCACCTGCTGATGTTTGCTCAGCAATATGCAAGTTGGGTTTGGATAAAAGGCAGGAAGGGCACTCACATTGCCAGGCAATTTGGCACTCAGAGGTTTAAGCCACAAATAAATAAAACTCTCATTTGCATGTTCTTGGCTCTCTCCACTCCCTCTTGTCTCAGGAGCTGCCCAGAAGACTGAATTTCTTCTGTTGTGGCTGGGAAACAGAGCATTATTCTACTGCAGGGAGATTGCCGAGGAGTGCCTTGGTGGGACAGGCAAGGCATACCGACTCATCACTGGTAACACTTGACTAGACTGCAAGAGAAAAGGGGGCAAAACTTTTCCTTTCCTTCAGTGTCTCTGTGATTTTTAGAGACTGCAAGTTGTTTTTTAATACCAGAAAAAAAAAAAGAAAAGGGTTTCTCCTCCTTGTTGCTATGTGTAAATCCAACCCAGCAACAGACAGGAAATAAGGTAAATTTACTCTCTTGCCTGTTGCATAAAGCAAACAAAGAGACCAGAGAATAAAAACAAGGTACAGAAAACAATCTATTCGAGAGGCAAATTGGCAATTTAAGAGGAGGCAAAACTGCCAGTACATTTCAAAGCATGTAAACTTCCCATTTGTTCTGTTTGCTTAACTCAGATCACCACAGTTTTCAGATAAAGCTGCCAGAGACTGACTTTGGACAGTAAAAATCAGTCTCTCCCTCTCTGCCCCTGACATATATGTATGAATTGGTTAAGCTTTGCTTTTTTGTTTCTTTCTTCAGACAGGGTGTTTAACACACCATCCCAGCATTTGACCCACCCAGAAGGGCTGTGGCTGTTGTACCATCCTCTGAACCTCAGCGTTGCCCTTGTAAAGCCCTGAAGCTGCGGCTTCTGCTGCTGGAGGGAGGATGCAAAGTACTTTCCATGTCCCAGTGCAGATAGCTGAGACTTAATGAACCAGTGCAGATAGTGAGACTTAACAAACAATCATCCATCCAAGAAAAGAGTGGTGATTGAGCCTCGTTTTAGTCAGTGCAACACTGTTTTGCCTGGGTGGTCCCTGAGCCCCGGGAGGGACCTGGGTATCCCTCTGACCCCATCCCACAGGCGGAGTCTGGGCTCCAGCTCTCCTTGGACCTTTTTTTTTCGGCTGCCAGGAATGTGCTGGGTGTCTGCCTGAACCCCGGGGTGAAGCCCTTGAGCTTTTGTTTAAATCTTCAATGTTTTGAAGTTAAAACTACAAACATCTACTTTACCCTACCCTTTTGCCCTGATGAAGTCCCCCACCTCTTGGCCATTGTGAGGATTGCTCAGTGGCTATGTGCTGCTGTGATATGGACATACCTGGGATGGACAGTCAGACATTATGAGAGTGTGTCATTAGCCTGTGTGCCAGGTTATTTTTGGGAGTTACAAATGACTCTGTCATGTGTTAATACTTGAGAATTTAAAACATTTGAAAATACTACAGAAACCAAAAGGAGGAACTATTTAATCCTACAATGAAATGCAGATTTATTGAAGTGGGACAGAGCATCCACTCCACAGAAGCAGCAAGAAACTCCATCAAATCTGGGTGAAGCTGCCAGGCAGTGAGAAGTGCCGTGTCCAGGTGGTATCACTGGAATGAGTTTTTGGGGTACTTGGTGAAAAAGAAAAAAAACCAGCCACGGCCATGGGGTGGCCAAAGAGGGTTAGGGGATAGATGCAAAAGTCCTGGAGGGGGGAGCTCTGAACAGGAGCTGGCTTTGCCTGCAGACATGGGCAGGTGATACCGAGCTACAGGGTTGTGCCAAGGTTTTTGCCGCAGGTTTAGCTCTCCACAGCTGCCAGGGGAGTGGAGCATTTCCACAGCAGTGGTGTTTTTGGAGGGGGTGGGTGGTGTCTAGGAGGGCACAAGCTGGTGCGGGGGTTAAGCGGACACAGCACAAGTCGGGGGGATCAATGCGACCGCTAAACCTGCTCGGCCGCCGCATAGACCGCGGCCCCTCCTGGCAGCTGCGCGTGATGCCGGCAGCATTCCTGAGGCCGGAGCCGAGGGAGCAGGGATGTGTGTGTACACAGGTGTGCGTGCGGGGCTGCACTCGTGCGCTTCGAGCCGTGTGCTGGAGGGAATCACGACCGTGGTGGGCTGAGGGCTGGCGGTGCTCAGGTGCTGCTCCCAGGAAAGACAGCACCGAGGCTCCACATGCTCCCGGTGGTCCCTCTGCCAGTGTGGCAGAGTGGGATTTTCCCAGGGGTACATTAATGCCACATTGCTATCTGTCTGTACCTCTTAGGAAAGCTGGAGCTCCAAGAGGTCATGCTGNCCTCTGCCAGTGTGGCAGAGTGGGATTTTCCCAGGGGTACATTAATGCCACATTGCTATCTGTCTGTACCTCTTAGGAAAGCTGAAGCTCCAAGAGGTCATGCTGAGGAGATGCTGGTACACAGAATTTGGGGATGCTCACCACTGTTGAAAACCCACCTGGGAATGGCTTCACCTGAGCCAGGAAGTCCCGGATTTCTAGGGACAGAGTGCAGGGAATATTCCTCCAATGCCCCAGGTGTTTCTGAGCAGCAAGGATGAAGCAGGCACTCAGCAGTAGCTCTTTGGGCTAGGCAGGATAGGAGGAGGTGTGTGATGCCTGCAAGGGCGGGCACATGGTATGGAATGCAGTAAATTTTTTAAATTAATATTACTACTATTAGCATTGTAGGATTGGGTGTAATTAATGACTCACTATGTGCTGAAATGCTTTGTTAAAGAACCTGTTCTGGGGCAAGCATGAGTGGTCCTACTCTCCACTGCAGAGCTGGCCGGGCTGCCCTGAGGTGACACATCCAGGAGCTGACCTGTCCTGTGTCTCCCAGTCCCCTAAATTCCCCCCAGTGCCCCAAAATAGACCCTGAACTCATTCTTTCAAACCAGGTGGGCATTACATGCCACCCCAGGAACAGCTAGGGTGCATAGGGGTGCTGAGGAATTTGCACAATGGACAGCCCAGCAACTCACCCTGGACCTGCCCCTGAGTGACACATCCTCCTATTGCCCCTGCTGCTCTCAGGCAATAGGAGGATGTGTCCTTGGGGACAGGGATGACCAAACTGGTTTGCCCAGCCTTCCTGAAAATCCTGCACAGGGCTGTAATTACCCTCCCCTTAAAAAAGAGAGGAGCCTGACATTGCAGGTGTCTGGCAGTGAATCACTGGGGGAGTGGAGCAGAGCTGAGCGTGGCAGTCCTGGCCCTGTCAGGAAGGGGGAGGAACAGGAGCTCCTCCAGCCAAGAAACTGCATTTTTTTTTTTGTAACAGGGAGGATAAAGACCTCCAAAATCAGGAGCTGATTCTTACTTGTCAGAATCACTGAGGCTGCATTACTTGCAAGGAATTACTTGCAAAACTGGACAGGAGGTAAATATCCATACAAACTGGAAGTCAGTTCTGCAGGCAACTTTGGAATGCAGGAGAGTGTGTGCATGGATGCAGATGGATGAAGGGAGTTTGTCTACTCAGCTCAAGGTCCAGGGTTAAGCCTGAGGAATCCGATCCAGGCCACTGAGATGAAGGAAAAAAATATTTTGAGGTTATAATCAGCAAAAATCCTTTCCTGGGATCCTCTGGAGAGGGTTGGGGAAGTTGCTGCTGGTGGCTGGGATCCAGAGAGGCTGTAATGCAGCAGCCAGGCAGGAACTGCCATGAGCAGTAACGGGGACCAGAAGCCTCATGTCACACCTACAGTCACATCTGCATCCCTCCACAAGTTGCTTGTGTGAGGGATGTGCTCCCAGCACATCCCAGCAGCTTGGGTCTCCAGACACTCTCCTTGGAAAGTAGGAACCAAATGCCCACCTGCAGGAGTCCTTGTAGCCGAGTTGACACAAGGCTGAGACCTTACTTCCAGCAGATTTCCCTGCATGGAAGTCATTAAACATGAGGGAGGGATGAGAGGCTTGAGGGGGTCTTGGCAATGATGCTGGTGGCCACCCCAGCCAAGCAGCTGAGGTGCCAACCTTTGGGAACAGAAACAATGCCTTGAGCAGGAGCTTGGCACTTTGATGTCCCAGGCAGAGATGCTGCTGTGTGGAAATGAGCTGTGCAGCTGGGCAGGACACAGCATTACTCTGCTTTCCCTGGCAGAGGGATGGGTGAGAGCCTGCCCTGCTCCGAGGCAAGTCAGACAAAGGAAAGACCTGCAGGGCAGAGAGTATCAGCTGCAAACATCCTCTGAACACAGCTTGTTTCCCACCCCCTGCCTCCAACAGAACTTAGCTTTTACCCTAAAGCTTGTTTTCCCTCAACAGCCTACAAGCAGTGGGCTGATCTGGCTTAGGGGTCCTCAGCTTACCTCACTGAGTTCTCTGAACTCCCATGTTTACTTTCAGGATGGATATCTGATCTCCCACCCTTTGTCTTAACATGCTTACATATTTGCCCTTGCAGAGATCCTGCTTGTGGTGTTCTCACAGAGTAGGAAAAAGGTGGTACTGAGTGTGGCCAGGGTTCAGGGAGAATTTGGACCTGGTGTGGGGATGACAGACTCCAGGACTGCTATCCCAGATCAGTCTCTCTGAAGAAGGACTGTCCCACTGGAGACACAGCAGTGCTGTTTCATGGTAGGGTGTAGAGAAGTGAATTAAGTGACAACAGTTATCCAAAGAGCTAGAAAAAGAATTAAAATTACCCGGGTCCAAAAATCTGTGTCCTCCTGTTCAGGGACACACATGGCATGGTCTTTTAAATGCCCTGACAACCCAAATCTGATCGGACCCGGTGTTCACAGCTGCGTCTGTAAAGGCCTATAAATCTGATTTATATAAAGGCGATATTCCTCCCACTCCAGTAATCTGCACGTAGGATGCCACTGGCTCCTGATGTCCTTCCCAGTTCCTGCGGAAGCTGCCCAGGAGAACGATGGCTCCCGGTGCCCGCTCCTCCAGGCCAGAAGGGTTTTCCTGGCTCCCGGTGTCCGTTCCTGCCGGCCAGGCCGGCTCAGGCTCTCGCCAGGCCACATCCAGGATATCCACCCCGATTAAGCTTCAAGTACCACAACCGGGATCTGCGGCGCGCAAGCGGCCCCGCGCTCGCCCGCCTGAAGGCGAAAGTCCGTCACACTGCCCCGAGAGCCGCAATTTTGGGGTGAAAGGCGGTGATTTCGGCAAACCCCCGGCCCACACAGCCTGCCAGCGGCGCCGCCATTGCTGCGGGCGCAGAGCGCCGCTGCAGACACGCCCCCCGTGGGCGGGCACGGGCTGCGGGGCCAATGGGAGCCCCGCGCTGTCGTGCGCGGCCAATAGGGAGCGGCGCTCGGCGGCC
>VZRH01008304.1:7300-41488 GCA_013397555.1 Urocynchramus pylzowi
TTTTTTTTTTTTTTTGTGGGGCACATTAGGGGACAGGTCTGGCTGAGAGGGAACAACCTGGCAGAAGGAAAGGACATTGAGAAAATGTGGCCATGTCCACAGCAGGGCCCTGTGGGTGTGAGGCACTGACACAGCCAGTGCTGGCAGCAGCAAAGGGGAGACAGAGCAGCTGTGGGACTCTGAGAGATCTGGGCTGGGATGTGTGGGCTGGGTGTGCATGTGAGCACTGCAGGAGTAACCACAGAGTGCTGGAGGCTGGGAAAACCCAGTGGGAAAGATGTGTGGGCCCTGCTGTGCCTGCCAGCTGAGCCCATGCACGGTTCCAGCGAAAGCCAGGCTGCTCTTCTCACCTTGGGCCTGCCTGCTACAGCCAGGCTTAGGGGGGCTGTGCTCCAAACTGTGTTTTAAAGGTTGAGGGAGCTGGTTTGTGCACACCTGTGGGCTTCCAAGTGGCTCTTGCTGAGGCCTGAAGGGAGTGTGCAGCTGGTGCTGGGCATGGCTCCATGGCTGGAAGTGTGTCACTGTGGCACTCGATAAAGGAGGATGCAGGACACGTTTTATGGTGCAACGGAAAGGATTGATCCTGGTTTACTTCCCACATCCCCTTTTATAGGTTTTTTTAAGAACATCCCCTATCCCCAGTTAGTCAGTAACAAGTTGTTACCCTGTATTAATGGGTCACTCAAACCCCTGGTGAGTACATGGAGGAAGAGTTGTTTCTGTGAGAGATAGCTTTCATTTTTCTATCTAGCAGTGTAAAAACAGTTTACACAGGTGGGTAATGTTTATCAGAGTCCTAAGAGCTCTTTCTCAGGGAAAGCAGGTTGTTTTCCACAGTCTTAGAGCTCTTCCTCAGAGAAAACAAGTTATTTTTCACTGCTGCAGAGCTCTGTTGTCACAAAGAGCTGTCAGCTTTCTCAAGGTTTCTGTCAGCTCGAGTCAGGACTGGGTTTGTAGGCCTTTGGCTGCTGTTCCACCACCACAGAAGTGGAGCAGGAGCTGAGACACGTGAGCTGAGCACGGCTGCAATGAGCTCTTGGGAGTGGTTGTGTCTCCCCACTGCTCACCCCCCAGCCCAGGTGCTGGTCAGCAGGTCTGAGCCAGTGCTCATCTGTGGGGTGAGCAGACAGAAAAGCACCCCAGGCAGGCAGTGGGATGGTGGTGCTGCCTGTGGAAGGGACTCTGGCTGAACAGGCCATGTCCATGAGGAGCTGCTGCTTCCCCTTCCATCCCAGCACAGATTAATCCTGTCAGAGGTGCTGGAAAAAAGGTCTCTTCCCTGGAGAAGGGAATAGGGTTTCCCCCTATCCCACTAATGCAAGTGTGGCTGGCAGTCCCTGCACACAAAGGATCCCCTATGAAGCCTTTCCAGCAGGTTCCTACCAAAAAAGCTTTTCAATTTAGAGAGAATTCTGTAGGGCTTCTTCAAACACCTTCCAGAGACAGGGATAGAGTAGAGCACGTAGGGAGAGTTAATGTGCAGGACCTTTTCAGAGGGTTTTATCCCATGGGGCAAGGGACATCCCTGTGGTGTCACCATAAATCCTACAGGTATAGGTGAGAAAAATCTCAGAGGGTCTGTGCAGGTGGAGATGGACCCAAATGTTGCTGGATTCCAGTGCTTTGTGACATCCCTGCTGTTCAGCTGTGCCCATGGATCACAGCAGTGGGCACCCAAGCCAGGCCCCATTGCTGTGGGGTGATATGGATGTGGGGGTGAAACCCCTTTCCTGTTCAGGGGGTGCTGCTGACTGACTTTTCAGGGGTGTCATCGCTGTTAGTTCTTGAGGAGACAGGAAAATTCACAAATGTGCTTGGAAACAGTTTGTCTTCTTAAGAGCTTTGCTCCCTGGGTCAGGCTCTCCGATAATATCAGTGTCTGTGCTCAGGGAGGGATGTTTTGGTGGCTGCTGCACTGCAAACAAGACAGATAAATAATAGCAATCCATGTAGACAGAGGTAATTAAAGTGACAGCCCCACTGACAAATAGCTGAGTAAATGGATGGGGCGATTTGCTAATGAAATGAGGATAAATGGGTCTATGGACAAGCAGGATGGGGAAAATGACAGAAATATGAATTTGGCCTATTCCCAATAGGCACTCTCAGGGCTGCTGTGCAGTGATTTAGTCAAACAAGGCTTTGTGTCCTAAATCATGAAGTTGTTGCAGATTGCAAAGACTTTTTTTTTTTTTTCCCCTTTGGCTAAGTGTGAGATTGATCCAGAACTGGAGGAAGAGTGCAAATTCCTGAAAGAGGCAAAGCTGGACAATTCTGGGCTGGGGACTCTGGGTTAAAGTACAAAGTACCTTCAAGGCAAGGTGCAAGCAATTTGATGAAAAACCAAGGGAATTTTCTGTTCTTTGGCCCTCCATTTAGTAATGGTGCAAGGTGCAGGAATGTTTGGAGGTGTTAGCATTGGAATGAGTCAAAATGGAAGAAAACAGAACTAGGAAGTCCCAATTGCCAAGTTATGCTCTCTGCAAGCCCCCAAATGATGTTGGAGTGGACAGAAAGTCCTAAAGGTGGTGTGAGCACCTATTTAAGGCTGAGGACCTGAGGTGTATCAGCTTCTCTAGGCCTTAGTTAAGCCTAGCTTAAACTGCTTTACATCTGGGACCAGTGCAAGAATGGTTTAAGCTCAGTCTTAGACAATGAGGAGTTTCAGATCTGTGGTTCAACACAGCTTGGCTGATAAACAGCTTCTCTTGGTTTTTTCCTCCCCTGTGCTGTATGCTGGGAAATCCATGAATTTTTTTACAATTTCAGTCAACTTTGGAGCAGAATCTGAATAGCCAGCTTGTGATCCTACTGCTCATCAACAAAATACTTAGCAAAGATAAATATTAATCTATTAGTTGCTGTATTTTTTGATTATTCTGGCCATCTGATGTTATTTAAAGTGTTAATCCTACCTTTGCAGCCTCTTAAGACCCTGCAGCAATCTTGCACATGCAGCTGTTTCTGGGGAAATACCATGGAAAAATCAGAATTGTTCCACTTTTTAAGTGAAGCTTGGAGTGGTTTCTCTGGCTTTAATGGAACAGGCACCAAGTGCTGAGCAGCATTTCAACTTCATGTGCTCAGGGTGGGGAAAAATGCTCCTTTAATATGAAAATGACGTGATGCTTCTTTTCCAGAAATAGCATGCAGTGTGTTTGGAGGGTACCCATTAATCTTCATTAAATTAGTGTCCTGGAAATTGGGGTGAACAGAGGTGCAGAGGGGAGGGAGTGGGAGGAGATGGGGCAGCTCTGGAGCACGTGCACCCTGCTGCTTTGTGCAGCTCAGAACATTCAAAGTGCTGCTGCTTGTCAGGACTTGAAGCTGAATTTTATGGAGGGATAAGATGGAGGAGGCAGGAGAAGGAGGCAGCATAACTTCCCTGGAGGCAGCATTTCTGCTCAGAGCCTGCTTTGTTTTGGTGTGCTCTTCCTTCCTTGAGATGAATTAATTGGCAGTGGTGGGGAAGCTTTTGAAGGCTGCCTGATCCACGAGCCACATGTCCCTTTGTGTCCTGCAGGAAAGGCAGAGCAAACAAATCTGTCAAACTGCTCTCAAGATGGAGACCGGCCTGCCTGCCAGCCTGGGTGGTCGTTTTGCCTCCAGAGAGGGAAATAGCAGGTGTAAAGCTCCTTTTTGATGCAGAGCTCTCAAGGCATTGCCCCTGTGTGGAGCTGGGCTGTGTTTGCAGCCCACAGTGCCAGGATTCCCTTCCCAGAGTTTGAGTCACTCCCTGGCCGTGGTTTTGCTTTGGTTACTCCGTGCTCTGGTCTGGTGTGTGAGCAGCAGGCACTAAATATTGCCTTTTGCAAGGGAGCATCTTCCTCAGAGAAGTTTGTTTGCTTTGTCCCTGGGCTGAGCAGAAATCAGGAATGATGATTTCCCCAGGCCAGGAGTTCCTTTGCTTCCACTCAGCCTGTGCAGGATGCAGTGCCTGCTCTTGAGGGATGCCATCTGAGCAGTCACACCTCTGAGGCTTTGTGTTGATTGGCAAAAGCTTAGAAACACTTTTTGTCACCAATTGAAACTTCTCTCCATCAGTTTTGCTCTGCTGGTTCCTGTCTGGACCCAAATCTAAGTGTTCAACATTCCAGACAGGCTGGATTCAAGGGGCAAAGCAAGGTCGTGGTTCATGATTTTTAAAGGATTTTTCAATATATCTTTCAGAAAAGAGAGTTTACAAGACCTGGTTCTGTGTGACTTAAAAATATTCCTCCCACATACTCTGTTTATTGTGATTTTGTTCTCAAGGTATTTTAAAGCTTTTCTGCTTCATGATTCAAACAGAAAGAAGTGGATGATATTTCTTGTCAATCTCAATGTGTTTTATTATTTGTTTTGAAGTGGCAGGTAGAAACCAAAGCTGAGTTGGGATTTTTCAGCCCCCAGCTTGTATTGCTGACACCGAAAGATTGGATGTGTGTGGATGGAAGAGTCTAAAACTCACTTTTCCCACAGTAGCTGGACCTCCTCAGATTTGCTTTCTTCTTCTTGGTGCCTTTTCCAAATTCCTCTTCATGCTGAGTAAAGGGAGGTTGTTGCCACAAGTTAGGCAAGGCTTGCTAACAAAGCCTGAGCTTGGAATTTAGGAGTCTAATTCTTGTGTAAGGTGCAATGCCACAAACCACTCCAATTACAGAGCAAACTGGTGTGCACATGCTTCATCCTGAACCCAGCTGGAGTCTGTCTGCTGAGCTGGCACAGCCTTTTATTCCAGACTGCTGGGGGTAGCAGCAGAAAATCTGTGGGGTTTATTCAATTTCACCATAAAGTGAGTATTAAGAAATTCAGGATGCAAATTTTGTCTTCAGTGGTTCAGGGTGCCCCTGAGATGGATCTGATGCAAGCAGTCTGTCCTGGCTTCTTGCTCTTGTTAAATATCTTTCTCATGCTTTTGTAGAGTGGAGGGGGTTTTTTGTGCCAGGCATAATAAAAATATAACCTCTGCCCCAAATCCTGCTGCTTTCATGTCAGAGCACAGTAAATGTTTGCAGATTTTGTTGCCCAAATGCCAGTATTAAACCTCCTGTCAGCTGTGCTTTGTAGTGAGGGTGAAATTGTTTATCCCTTTTTCCTCTTACTCAAGCTTGTTTAGGTGTAACCTGTTCCTGTAAAAAAGGAATTTCTCCCACATTGTAAACGATTTTATTTTTTTGAGATCAACTTATGTAGTATATGGAATTTCCCCTCTGTATTACAGATACAACAAGACTATTTTTAAGTCACTCAGCTGAATTGGGTGTATTTTACCTCCACATTTAGGGGAGGTCTGTGGAGAGCTCACAGCCCTGGTTAGTGGTGCAGAGCTTGCCTGTCGTGGCAGACTCTTGTCCCTAAGAGGCATTGCAGGGCCATAAATGATAAACCCTCCTCTTCACTCCTGGGGTTTCCCATCCTTTGGGAGGAGGAGGAGGAAGGGCTGGGCAGCAGGAGTGGCTGGAGGGGGTGGAGAGGCCATGCATTGCTGCCCAGGGCTGAATGCAGTGGGCAGCTGGCTGGTAAATGTGGGAGGGAATGGGAATCTGGGATGACTCCTGTCCAGTTCCTTGCCCTGCCCCAGGCATGCTGAAGGCTGCTGGCTTCACAGCCCAGGCTGGTTTTGAGTCCTCAGTGACACAGCCTGGTGCTGCAGGTGCTGGGAAGCTTTAGGCTGCTTGCAAATCACCAGGATCAGAGGGAAAATGGGACCAGGACTGCAAATGAGTGAGAGTCAGCAGCAGATTTAATGGATTTAATGTCTTGTAGCATTTTCCTTAGAGCTGAAGCAATTAGCTCAAATATGGAGCCTTGGGTGAGCTTTAATTCCCTTTAAGGTGTATTTTGAAGGTTTCTTGCAAGCCCAGGGCTCAGGTGGCATCCCAGCCTTCCTCCAGGTTTGTGTAGTATTCCATTCTTGGGTTGTGCTGGAGTTTGGAAGGAGCTCCTTCTGGGGTTACAGCACCCCAGCAGTGCTGGCTCTGGAGCTCTGGCTGTGCTCCCTGCCCGTGCAGCTTGTTACTGGTTTATTGTCTGAAACTGGGATGGGAGCTGCTGGGCAATTGTCAAGGCTTAGCAAAAATCAATAGTTTTATTTTCCTTTTAGCAGAGCTGCCTCTGAACCTCCCTTTAAGGTTGGTTTCATGTTCAAATGGGTCCCCAGTGCTCCTTAGCACGCTCCACTGGCTCTGAAATGCCTTCTGTGGTGGGCAGCGTGTCTGATGTGAGCTGATGTGGTTTTGCACTGCTCCCTGCTGCTTCCCTGGGCTCCAGGGGAAGGAAAGGAGCTGAACTGGTCATGTTCCACTTATCTCCAGCTGTTGAAACATCCTTTTCCTGGTGATGAAGAAACATATTGTTAAGACTCGAGGCCTTGCTCTTTGCCAAGGATATCATGTCCATTTATCTTCCCTTAAAATGGTTTTTGTTTCATCTCTCAGTTCATCTTCTCAACACCCAGTTCTAGACTCAGCACTAGGGGATAGAAAACAGAGGAGTGCTCTGCACCAAAGTGACTTCTTGAAGTTTATTGCAAATTAGTCATGAATCATAAAATAAAAGCTTTGCACAGAACCAGTGCTCCCATGGAAATTCTGGGAGTGCTCTCCTGAGCTCCAATCTCATTTGTGGTGCTCTTGGTTCTTTTGATATTTGCTGGCACTCCAAGAGGCCTGGCAAGCTCACAGGAATTGAAAGAAGAGTCTTTAGGGAAATATGGACCCAGGTGATGTCTTCAGCCTGGTGGAGTTCTGGACTGGGGCAAAATGCAAAGGAGAAATCTCTGTGCTGGGACAGAACTGGTTGTACTGTTACTGCTTTGAAGATATCTGCAAGATCTGGGGGAGGATCCATGGCCTAGGAGCTCCATCCACAGCTGGAGAGCTGGGTGGAACAGTCTATGACTGATGCTGGAAGGGAAGCTCCCTCTGTGTCCAGCAGAAATTAAGCTGTCGGTGAGAAGCTCCTAATGCTGGACTCGGGGCTCAGCCTCTGGAAACCTTAAATCATATTAGAGGTGGCAACAGTGCTAAATCCCAGTAAATGTCATCTCCTGTCTGGTGGTGGCCTCATTTGTGAGGGGAGATAAAGCTCCCCCAGGCTGCTCACCTTGCTGGTGGGAAGCAGATCCTCACTTTGCCTTTGTTTTCTCCTGCGTGGAGCGCTCGCCGCTCGTTTAGAGGAAGGGGGAGATATAATTAGTGTTTATGAAACACTTGGGGATTGTGTAAAACAAATCATAAAAAAGGGGAGCTCTGCCAGAGTGCTGACAATATTTACACAACATCTGAAGCCTGCCTGTGTTGGACTTTATCATAAGGAAATGCGTGCAGGTGCCAGAACTTGAGCAACTGTGAAATGCATCCTTCTGGCTCGGCGTTGCCATCCAGGAATCCTGTGGGAACGCTCAGCCCTTGAAGCTCAGACATCATGTTCCTGCTGGTTATCATCCAAAGCTCTCTGAAGGGGGAGACCACCTCACTGCTGCTCGTCTGGAAGAGGGATGATGGATCCTCAGGGAGGCCCAAGTATTTGAGGATTGTGAAAGCGCTTTAAATTCACAAAGCTCTCTTTGCCTTGTTCTCAGTTTGCTGCTCTTGGCTTTCCCTCCTCCTGCTCTGAGGAGTGGTGGGGTGGGGAGGGTTTCAACCTTCCCCTGAAACAACTTCCAGTGGATTCCTTTCACAGTGTCCTTCTCGTTTTAGGTGGCACCTCCTGCTCCCCAGGAGGAAGCTGCATCTTCCAAGAGTTCAAAGTCTAAACACTGAAGGTTATTTCTGCCTTCCTTTAAAAATCTGGGATTGAAAGTCTGCTCAGGGATACCACCAACATCTCAGAGCTAATTCCTGCCCATCAGGATGAGCCCTTGGAGTCACATCCTCGTGCTACAATGAGGTGCCTGATGCCCCACCCTGGAGCTGTGCCCAGGGGAATGAGGCACACCCAGGCTCTTGCAGAAGGAGGATTTATGGACACATCCCTCCCTGAGCTCCCTGGGTTTAAATCCTATTTCTCCCTGACATTCCATGGGAGCCAGCTGCTGCCTTTCCCAGCTGATAGGCCTTATTTCCCTGGAGGACTTTCCCCTGGGAAGGGATCATACTGCAGGATCACCTTTGGTACCAGAAGATGCTTTTTCAGGGAGGGTGGGTGATGGGATTTTAGGATCCTTGTGGGAAATGCAGCCAGGATCAACGTGCTGCTTGTTTCTTGTGCCTGAACTGCCCAGAATTCCATCTTTTTTCCCTTTTCTTGTGCTCAGTGCTGCTTGCCTGGATCTGATACTCAGCTGTCTGCCTCAGATATCTGCTGGTTGTTTATCAGTGACTTCCTCCACCCAGCTGCACGTTCAGGGTGACTCTCAGATGAGTGCCAGGCAAGCATGGAATATCCCTGCCTTTTAATAGCGATTTTGGGATCAAGTCAGATCCTTTTCAGCCCTAGCATGCTCTTGTGCAAATACCAGCAGCAAAATGTACTTCAAAAAACATCTCCCAGACTGAAGACAAGAAGTCCCTCATCTCCTGGAAGGTGGAGTTTTGAGACTTGTCAAAGACCATGGGGGATGCTGAGAAGGAGGAAAAGGGCTGGTGCTTGCAAATTCCTCTGGTCTTTGAGGTCACTCCTAAGATTTAAATGTAGGAATATGGTTTGGTTTAGCTGGAGGAGATTTATGGCTTTTGGAGGAGATGGGTGAAGCAGAAAGGTCTGAAACCCCTTCTGAATTTCAAACAAACAAATGCTGAACAGGTTTTATTATCTTTTAATTGAATGGTGTCTTGTCTCTCCCATAGACTGCAGGTAAGTGCCTGGAATTGTGAGGCACTGTTGGGTTACATTGATCACTGGGATAAATCATGAGGGACGTGGAATGAAAGAAATTCATTCCTTCTGTACATTTTGGTGTATTGCTTAGGAATGAGGAAGCTCTGCCTTCCTGGAATTTCAAATGCCTTTGGATGTTTGATCAGATCCCATGCGAGACCAAGTGGTGTGTTTTGGCTCTGCATGCAGGGCTTTTTTTGCATTTCTTGAAGTTACTAGAGAAGCACAAAGTTCTGGCAAGAAGTGGATTTCTTTACATCCTGCCTAATGCTGAAATTCCTGTCTGGGTTTCCAAATTTTAGTGGGAACAAGACTAATGTCCATTTTAACAAAAATAGAAATTGGACTCAGGCACTTTCTGCTCTTCTGTGTTTGGGGAGAGGGAATTGAGAGGGAAAGCCAGTGAGGCTCAGCAGCATTTCTAATCAAATCCATGGTCTGATTGTCTTAATTTCAATTAGTGGAAACATCCTCCAAGAGGCTGAAGCCAGCTGCAGGTGCTCCAGGGAATTCAGAGCCTCCTTCTCTCTGAAAGCTGGAATGGATCTGCTGGAAGCACCAGTCTGATGGATTGTGCTGGGCATGTAATGGTAATGCAGGCTTGCAGTGGGAATTACTGATAGATGGTGCTTAAATGGACTTGAACAATCTTTCACCCATAGCTGGATGGCACTGCTAAAAACACCAGGGCCTTGAGTGGCAGCTCAAATCTATTTTTGATGTGCAGGGGAAGCAGGAAGGTTTAAACAGAGCAGACTGAGGAATGTTTGTTGTTTTACTAGTCAGGATTTGCTCTTGAAATGGTGTTGGCTTAAAATTTGTTGCCTTTAATTTCCCTGGAAGCTCATTGGCTTCAGTGGGAATGAAGGACAGAGATGGGAAAATCCTTGCAAGCTGTGAAACTCAGGGAGGCTGCAGCTCCATGCCAGCATTTAACAATTTCCCTCAGAAGGGCTCTTCCATACACTGGATGAATGTTTTAGTCACCAGCTAGGGTACAACAATGATTCCAAGGGTTCAGTGTGTGTAAGGCCTGGCTCCCCAGGATAAATTGGGATTTCAGGCCAGGAGCTCAGAGGACATCTGTGTTGCTCTGTATGGCTCTTGTATGGTCTGGGCTGCTCGTACAGCAGCTGCTCTGCTGCTGAAAACACTCCTGGAAATGTTTTCAGCTGCATCAGGGAATGCATCAGGAGCTCCTGTGTCAGCTCAGGAGTTCCTTTGGATCACAGCTTTAGGTTTGACTGTCCAGCTTCTACCCCAGGATCTCCTCCCACAAAACACTGGCAGTGTTGCTTGTCTTGGTTAAAAAAAAATTAGTGAAAACTTTGATTGTGTTGTCTGAGGCTCTGGTTTAGTCTCTTCAACTGAACTTCCATGACTCCCTGTCAGTGGCTGCTTCAGGGACTCATACTGGGTAGAGTTTGGGACAGTTCAGCAATTCCTGAATTGTTAATTTGTCAGACAGGAGGGGTTTTTTTGATTGCTGGTCTTCTGCTGCTTTCCCCAGATTTCCTCACCTTGAAGGGGGGGGAAATCCCAAACCAAAATAATATAATCCCACAGTTTTACTGCAGAAATTACCCCTGAGGCCCTGAATGTGACTTGGGGCTATCCCTTGGACACCGTGGGTGTCAGTTCTTGCAACACACCCAAGTCAGTGGCATTTCTTAACAAGAATGGGGATATAGATGTTTGTGAATGATCACACAGCAGTTGTGCTAGCTTAGAAATGGATTGAATTCAGCATGAAGTCCTGTGAAATCTTAAGACAGAGTTTCTGAGCTTGTCTTCCTTGGAGAAAAAGGTGGGAGAGCTTCACACTTCTACGAGAATTGGGGTTTTAGTTTCTTCACAAGCATTTGTTGCCTTTATGTTTTCTGGTTCTGTTTCCTCCCTGGCACTTACTCTGAAAAGGCTGTAGCAGTTTTCACACCTTGTATTGATAATCAGCTGCTGGTTTATTAAATAACTTTTTGGCTTTAATTGAATTAAACCTTCATGGATGAAGAATTGGATGAAACCTTCACTAAGCCTCTTCCTCAGGCAGGGGGTTGGAGCTGAAGAGTCTTTAAGGTCCCTTCCAAGCCAAACCATTCCATGGTTATTCTCTATCCTAAAAGCCTGGCATCTACAACTGCTCAAGCAGGTGCTGCCCTCTGCTCTGCCTGGAAAATTGCATTTCAGCAATGCCTACAACACCTTGAAATCCCTTCATACACTTCACAGCTCTGCTGTGCTTAACACACCTGAGTCCCTCTGTGTCTGTAGAGATCTCCTCACCTCTGTCATGCTCATCATTATTTATGAGGCTCATGGCAGGGGTGTATTGGTATTCTCTAGGTGTTACCCAGCTCTCAGCCCTGCAGGCCACGTTCTGATCTCCTGATGTAGACCAAGAAGTCTTTGTCCCACAGAAAGAGAGAATTAATTGTGAAAGGAGCTCTGATCAGTGATTTACTGTTCTGTTTACAAACTACCTGGGCTGAAAGCATTTTAAAAATAAAGTTGGCTTCAGGAGTTGGGCTATGTGGCACAGATAATTTGAATCCATGAGCTAATCACGGTTCATTTTCAGCTACATGTCCACACTGCTGTTACTAAAATGGAGTGCAGGTGGCAACACTCCTGGTGCTCTTAGGACTTGCTGCTAGGGTTTTGTGACGAGGTTAATTAGGCACCATATGAATTTCTGGATTGTCTGAAGAAAATCAGAGCTAGTTATTTTTAGAGATGTTTCCAAACTGCCCTTCCAGAGGTGAAAGAGTTGGGGTGTGGTCCAGCTTTGTTTCAGAGATCTCAGAGCTCCAAGAAGGGTCTCTTTGCTAATTGAGAGTAATTGAGCTGTGAACATTTTGACTTGCAAGGGAGCTGGAGAAATGAAGCTGTGAAGCTTCTGTGATGTCAGCATTTTAAACAACAAAAACTCACCCAGGATATCATGGATGGGGAAAGTGTCTCTGTCCAGAGAGAAGCTTCCTTCCTGTGGCTGTGCTCTGTAGCTTGTATTTGTTGTCTTATTCACAGACAGGTTTTGTCCCTGTCAGTGAATTTATCTTTTCCTGCTGGCTTAGCAAATGCTTTTGTGGGGCTGCAGCTTCCCCCTGAAGCTTTCTGGGTGCTGCAGATGAAGGCAGAGGTTGCAGCAGAGCTGTTGCAGGCAGCAGGGTGGAGGCTTGGCCTGGGTGCACTAAAAGCTGGGTGTGAGCTCTGACAGGTGACTGCTCACCAGGAGACTGCCCTGCTCTGAGGCTGTTAATTGATTCCCCTCCCTCCCCAAAATGAAGCTGCTTGCATTAAGAGAGCAGTTGGCTCTGCCACTTGACCCAGAGGAGCATTTCCATTAAGTTGCAGGATCTGCATCCCTGGAGGAGCAGATGGTTCCTGCCAGGGCCTGATGCAGAGAACAAAGAGCTGCTTTCCTGAGACAAGTGCAGTGGGCTCAGCCAGGTGTGTGTTGCTCTCCATGGGGCCTTGTCTCTGTAGAAGAAGCAGAGACACACTCAAGGGGCTCTAAGGAAGAGCTGTACCCACACAAGATATTTTATTTGTTACCTGACTTCATTGGGAGCTCTTTTCTTGCATTTCTGTCTCAAGGCTCAGTGCTGCTGGGGAAAGACCAGATGCTCCCTGTTTATACATGCTTTACTGAAGTGTTTCCTTTTGTTTGGAGGATCCTCTTTGAAGCTAGAAATGAAAATACCTTTGATTGCTGCCTCTTAGATTATTTTGAAGCAGTGTGGTTAGGGGAAGATGCCCAAAGTTTAATCAGTGGGTCCCATATCTCTGTCTGGAGAGCTGCAGGAGATGGGAATTTGCTGCAAGAGCAGCTGTGGGTGAGAGGATGGGGGGAATTGTGCTTTTTTTTTTTTTTGAGTGTCCTGTGGTAAAGCAGGAACACCCTGCCAAAGTGGGTTGTTCAACCAGCTCTGAGTCAGAATAAGAAACTCCTGGACCTCTTAACATTTGAATTTTCTCACGTGACTTTACAGTAGAGCCTTGAGGTGAATTGTGATGCTGCTTGTACCCAAGCCACCTCTTTAAATGAAACCTCTCTGTGTTTGTGCCTGTGCTGTGCAGCCAGGGAGAGCTTTCCTTTTTGTGTGGAGTACACCTGGAGCCTGATACTGGTGGGGTTTCCTCCAGCTGCAGCAATCCTGGGAATCCCTGCTCTGCTCAGCAGTCCAAGCCATGAGTCACAGAATGGGGTGGGGAAGGACAGAGGAGTATTGAAAGCCAAGTAATTAAAGGCAGAGATGTTCAAAGAAGCTGGGTAAGAATCCAACTGCAGCATCCTGGTATTTGTGCTCCTTGTGCTGCATCCATGGCCTCTCTGATTCCCTCTCCCATGGGATTCTTTTGTCACCAGCAGGGGGTCAGTCTGCAGGGATGGCACAGGGCATTTGCAATGGCAAGAGGCCACATGGGTGCTGGTGTCCCTGGCAGCAGCTCTGGTCCCAGGGCTCCTCCTTAAAGCCCTTCTCTTTAGCCTGGGGTGGCTCCCACTCTCTTCCCCCATTTTTTGTCCCTTGGCATTAATGTGGATTATTTCCAAGAGCAAATTGCAGTTGTCATGAATCCAAATAATATTTGGGAATAAAACGCTTGAACTGCAGAGAGAAAATTTGATCTCTGTGTGTGTGGGAAAGCCATGTCCAGGAGAGATGGCACAGGATGCTTTTCAGCATGGGAACTCCTGCTAGGTGAGAGCAGGGGTCTGCTCCTTCTGGGGGTAAATCTCTGGTTCTTTGGGGAGCTCAGCTTTCACAGGGCTCCAGTTCCAAGCTGGTTTAAGGCGTTTGCTTTTCATCTATCACCTGGGAATTCTGTGCTGGCAGGGGAGATGGAAGGGCTGTGGGTGAGCTGGAGCTTGGCATTCCTGCCTGGGGCCCTGTGAGGAAATGTCTGCTCCCTCCCAGCTTTGGGAGGAGGGAGAGGAAAACACCTTGGCCTGTCTGTGCCAGCTGCAAGCCTGGCAAAGTGCTGAGAGCTGCTGGAGCTGTGCTCTGTGCAGGACCCGTGTGCCAGGGCTCATCTGCCCCTTGTTTCCCCTCATTCCAGCCTCACTAGGCACATAAAAGATGTTTCTCCTCCTTCCCAAAGGTCTCCAGCAGCTGGCAGGCAGCAGGGAATTGCAACCAGCACAGTTTTACCTCAGAAGTGATCCCAGATCATCATCAGAAGTGATCAAGCCCAGCTTGTTTGGGCTGGGCACTGGCAGGTTTGAAATCTGGATGGAATTCAGGGCGAGACAGTCCCTGTCCTGAAGGGTTTGGTCTTTTCTCACCCTCTGGAGAGTCTGGTGACACAGCAGGGACTCGACTGAGGTCACGTAGCTGCTTTTGTGGCAGAGGAGGGGAGCCTGTGTGGAGGCCCAGCAGGAGCTGGGCTTCATTTGGGGTTGCAAATAAAGCATCTTGATTTATTATTAGGAGCATCTTATTGCTCCTGCCCCCAGCACTTCCCCGGCAGGCCAGGGGCTGCAGGCACTGCCTGGGAGCCCCTCCTCTCCTCCCTGGCTGCTTTGCATGGCTGGAAAAGGCTCAGGGAATGTGGCAGTGACAAGCAGGGCTGTTGGAAGCCAGGTTTCCCTGGGCACATCCTCTCACTCCACCTCCAGCCTTCACTGAGGCAGACCTTGGGAACAAAGCACGTTTTCTGCCATTTGCAGGGCTCTGCCTTGCACAAGAACAAGCTTGCAGCAACCCATGTTCCTGGCAAGGGCTGGGGAGTGGGTGGGATAGCACAAACAGGCTGGAGATGGAGAAATCCAGCCTCAGAAAGGAACTTTCACTCTGTCCTGCAGTGCCTCAGGCAGGGATTTGGATCTGAGGAATAGATCCTGCATCAAAGTTTAGAAGAAATGCATAAAACTGGGAGATCTGGGGAGCAGTGAGAGTGTAGCCTGAGGCTCAGCTCTGTGCATAGGTGCTGTACAACTGGCATTACAGGTCTGGCTCTGCAGAGCTCTTGTTCTCCCTCCTGCTCCTCCTGGCTGGAATTTCTGCTGGCTGCAAACAGGCTCATGTCAGGGAGGGTTTTCCTCTCGTCCCTCAAGCAAACCTGGGCTTGGATCTTGGGCTTGTGTGGATCTCCAGAGCTGGCTGAGGGGTGAAGAACCCGGGTTTTCCACACACTGAGTTCTGTCCTGCATCCAGGTCAGATGAGCAAGGTTGTTGTCCAACCCTGTCTAACAGGGAATTGTGCATTTCAGGGGAAATGTGGAGGATTTTGGATTGCCAAGGTGTTGCCAACTGGCAGAAGAAAGACAAGGATGTGATGCTTTCCCTGTTTCTTGCTCAGAGTTAGGGGTACAGGAGAGGGAACCTAAAAATAATCCTTAAAGTAATTAATTCCAGGAATTCAGTCCTTCCTTCAGCCTCACAGGACCAGAGCAAACCCAAATCCCAATCCTTTGTCCCTGCTTTCCCTTGTGCAGGATTTTGCCATCCAGCAGGACCCAAAGCAAAGCTGACCTGTTCCACACTGAGGGAAAGATGCCAGAGAAGTGCTTCAATAAAATCAAATTCACCCTGATCCTTTTTGGAGGAGACAAGAATGAGGACAACCAAAAGGAACTGAAGTTTTTTGCTTCTCCTGAGTTTCCCTGGGGTCTTTGGATAGGAAAGCAGCTTTGCCTGGGGTGGCTCCCACTCTCTTCCCCCATTTTTCGTCCCTTGGCATTAATGTAGATTATTTCCAAGAGCAAATTGCAGTTGTCATGAATGCAAATAACATTTGGGAATAAAACACTTGAACTGCAGAGAGAAAATTTGATCTCTGTGTGTGTGGGAAAGCCATGTCCAGGAGAGATGGCATGGGATGCTTTTCAGCATGGGAACTCCTGCTAGGTGAGAACAGGGGTCTGCTCCTTCTGGGCTAAACCTCCAGACAAACACTTCCACCAGACTGGGATTAAGTTTGGATTGAATCTGTTCTCTTAACATTTAGTCTGGAATTAGAAATTCACTCTGCCATGAATCTGGAGGAACAAAGGGAGTGTTTGGAGTTCACTGAGGATCACATAATGCTGCTACTACTGGAATTCAATAGAAATTCAGAGGCAGGTTATCTTTTCAGGGCTGCCTGATGTGGAAATAGAGCAAGTCACCAAAACAGGCTAAAAGAACAGGCAGAATCATGCTTGTGAAAGGCTCTGAATGCTGCTACAGCCCCTGGGAAAAGGACTGGGTTGTACTGTAGGTCAGCATTCAATGTGTTGAAAACTGAGCAACCCATACCCAGATTGTTACTTGAATGTGGTACAGTGGTGAAGGAATCCCTGGGTCTTAGAAAATGTCCTTGTGCAGAGAAGCAGATCCTGAGAGTCCTGCTTGCCATCCTTCTGCCCAGAGCAAACCCTTTTAAAATTACTTTTTATTTCATCTCCCTGCATGTACAAGCTGTGCCTCTGCCTGGGCTATCAGATCTGGCAAGCCTGGGGGGGAGACTTTCACCCCTGGATCCCTTCCCAGCCTTTCCCTTCAGCCAAGGCAACACCTGGCTGGGCTTGCAGGACCCCCTGTGCTCGTGGTCCTCAGCCTGTGCCCTCCCTGGAGAGCCCAGAGCCTGCAGAGGGAAAGCTGGGAGTCCTGTGGAGGCACATTCCCAGCCTCCAGCATCATCCCAGCTCCCCTCCCTCACTGATGAGAGCTGATGCTCCTCCAGGTGTGGCACTGCTTGGGGCTGAGGGCTGGCAGCCTGGGGGTGATGGATTTTGAGGGGAAGCAGCCTGGGGGTTGTTGGTTTTTGAGGGCAAGCAGCCTGGGGGTGATGGTTTTTGAGGGGAAGCAGCCTGGGGGTGATGGTTTTTGAGGGCTAGCAGCCTGGGGGTGATGGTTTTTGAAGGGCAAGCAGCCTGGGGGTGATGGTTTTTGAAGGGCAAGCAGCCTGGGGGTGATGGTTTTTGAGGGCAAGCAGCCCGGGGGTGATGGTTTTTGAGGGGTTGGCTCATTTTTCCTGCCTTGAAGATGCTGGTTTGTGCCTGGTGCAAGGTGAAATTCTTGCTGCTCAGGAAGGGATTAGCAGTAGGAGGTTTGGTTCCTTGCCGGCTCTGTCAGAGAGCAGGTGGGAAAGAGGCTTTAATGTGGATTTAACGAGGTGCCAAAAGTCACTGCTGCAGGAGGTGAGGCCCCAGGATGGTCTGGAAAGAGATGAGCCTGCTCAGAGAGGAGGAATTGTAGGGATAAAGATGTGGGGCAGAATCCAGGCTGCTGTGTCACTGTCCTGAAGGGAGCAGGGGCTCCTGCCAGCATCCCTGGGACCATTCAACCATTCCCTGTGTCCCTCTGGACCCGGGACCATTCCCTGTGTCCCTCTGGAATGTTCCTCACTGGGGTCATTCCCTGTGTCCCTCTGGAATGTTCCTCCCCGGGACCATTCCCTGTGTCCCTCTGGAATGTTCCTCACTGGGGTCATTCCCTGTGTCCCTCTGGAATGTTCCTCCACGGGACCATTCCCTGTGTCCCTCTGGAATGTTCCTCACTGGGGTCATTCCCTGTGTCCCTCTGGAATGTTCCTCCCCGGGACCATTCCCTGTCTCCCCGGGGCTGCAGCGCGCGCGGCGGCCACGCGAGGGCGCTGGAAGGATGCGGATCCCGGCCATGCCTGGGCTGCTCCCGGCCCATCCCTGGAGCTTCCCGGGGGCTTTTCCTGCTCTCCCCCTCCTCTGCAACCCCAAATCAGCGCATTGCAGCTTGAAACAAGGCTCGAGTGCCGCGCTCCAGCATCTCTGCTTTGTGCTGGGTTTCTTTCCTGCCAGGAGACTTTTTTTTCCCGCAGCTTTCACTGCGGTCTCTTGAGTTTTGCTCATCTTCCTTCAGTCATGTTGAGAGTCCCAGGTCTTCCAGGGAACAATCTGGTTTTTGTATCCTGAATTCCGGAGATAAGGCCCTGAACTGAGAAAAAAGGGGCACGCAGAGGAGACAATTTCAAAGTTGTATTTTGTGTATTTTGTCCTTGTTGAGAGGTTACGATTTCTGCCTCGTTTCCCTGAATTCATTTTGAGCAGGGGATGCTTGGTTTCCTGCTCCCAAAGGGTGACAGGGAGAGGTTTCCCTAAGAATTACTGTATTGCCTGTGGTGGAAGGTTGCAGGAACAAATCCTCCTCCTTCAGCTGAGTGTCAGAGGAAATTTGGAAACAGTTTGAAATTAAAATGCTTATTTTACCCTTTCCCTTTGGCCTTATACTTATCCTGACTCAATTTGGTTCTGATTTTTGGGAGGTACATTAAAGTAAATAATTCTGTCTTGGAATATCTCAGAATTTTCATTCTGCAAAATATCTCAAGGTCTGCCTTTTATTTTTTCCTTCCAACCTGATATCAGGAGGAAATGAAATCAACAGCTTGGGATCTCTTTTGGAGAGAGAATCCTGTTTTCTGAGCTCTTCCTGACACTGCCTTTGTGATGTTGCTGCTGTGTTGAGCTGGGATGATGGCTTGGCTGGGCTGGGATGTGTTCCTAGGAAGTCTCTCACTTCATTCTCTGCCTGACATTTGTGCTGAGGCCAAGGCAAACCTCGGAGCAGTTTGAGCACGGATCCACACTTCGACATCAGCAGATGGGAAGGCTCAGGAAATATTTTATCTGGCAGAAGATTTTAGTCTTGGAATAAGAGCCCATGAACTGGGGGTGGAGCAGGGATGTGGATGAGAATTTGCAGGTAGAGTGATGCCTTAGGGAGCTGGAACAGAGGCTAGATGGAGCTAAGAGGAATAAAGTGGATATTTCTTGATGAGCCTTCCAAGGCCACACCCTGGCAGTGCCAGAGCTACATTGTGGCTCTGCCCAGATGGTTCCAAGGTAGAAGCAAAAGAGAGCTTGGTCATGAGACCTCACATTTTTATGAGTTTTACTCCATTTGCATACAGGAGTTAATTGTCTAATTAATAGCTTCCAATGATGAAGTTTCATCCTCCTTGCTCTCTTGCCCGCCCTCCTCTTCTCACGTGGTTTGTGCTTTGGGCCTGAAGTTTGAAGTTTGAAGTCCTTGAGTCTCCAGCTAGAGCAGAATTGTTTTGTCTTCACCACCCTGTGAAAAGATCCCTGTAGAACTTAATAGAAAGCTAAAAGCTGCACACCAAACAGAACAGAAAAACTTAAAACCTAAGGTATCAGAGAGAGAATATTTTTGAGCCCCAGGTCTGAGGTATATTGAGAGCTGCACTGAACTGTGCAGTTCTTCAAGCAGAAGAGCAGCTCAGTGCTCTTTGTTGACCACCCCTTTAATTAGCTTTAAATGCACTGAGTTTATTCCAGCAAAAATCCAGCACTCAGGTTGGAGAAGTTTCCTCAAGCTGCTCAATTTGTTTAAAACTGAAAGCACAAATAACCTCTGGAGAGATCTTTTTCCTCCAAAGCACGGATCTTCAGTTCCAAGTCTGAAATGTCTCCCTCTTCATATAGTCATTTATCAAATAATGTAACATTAAAGCAACACCCATTTCTGGTAATAAACCAAGAAATGGGAGTTTTGCTTGCAAAATAAGTTGAAGCTTTGATAATTTAATAATAACAATAAAAAAGAAGAGGTTTTTTTTCCAGTTGGCAAAACCCAGCGCTTCCCAGCAAAGTGGCAAGTAAGCAACTGAAGAAAAGACAGAGCCTGCTCTGTGAGGTTTAAATCAAAACATGCACACTTAAAAAAATATTCCAGGGTTTTAAAGGCCCTGGAAAAGAGGAAGAGCAATTCATCTGCCTTGGGTTTAGAGTGGTGGCTTGGGTTGTTCAAAGAGACAGCACGTGTGTGGGAATACTCCCCTGGAAAATGAAGATATTCCCTCATCAAAGCGGGAACCTGCAAACGTGTGTTGCATAAAGGGGGAAATTCCAGGCATTCCTGGGGAAATTGCAACTTCTCCACTGCAGGACTGAGCCCGTGAAATGCTTGTAGACCATCCTGGGAGTGTGTGTCCAGGGCTGGAAGGAGGTGCAGGAGGGAGACGGGGCTCAGAACGCTCCTGTGTGAGGGGGGAAGGAGGAACTCGCTGTTCCTGGGGGTTGGACCTTTCTGGCCAGCCCAGCGTTGCCCTCACGCTGATGGCCACAGCTCCAGCTGGCCACCAGTTATTCATAGAGACCCCAGCAGCACTGGGAGGCTGCAGGGATGAGAAGCTGCAGTGTTTGAGCTGTTAATTGGATGGGTAAGTTCCCCTCTCCTGAGGGCCGAGGTGAACTTCCCATTGACCCCAGAAAAGCTTTCTGGAGCTGGAAGGGAGCCCAGGGTGCTCAGGGCAGGTGGCTCTGACCAGCTCTGGCTGCACTTGGCAAAGCTGCCAGGCTGGGTGTGCTTCCAGGCACGTCAGGGGAATTTGGTGAGGGAAGGAAGGATGGGATCCCAGCCTTGCAGAAATCAGGGGGGGCTCAGTTCCCATGGGATCACCCAGCCTGGTGCTTCCCAGAATCATCTTCAGATTCTCCACTTGGGGGGGAAAGGGGAGGTTTTTGTCAAAGCAGAATTGGGAAGCTCTTGGTCTGCTTGAGGCCATTGTCCACGCCTTGACTTGTCCCTCCAGCCACCTCCATCACACTGACTCTGCTGGCAGAGCTGCAGTGAAACTCAAAATTCCCTTATTTTCCCCCCAAACTATCCAATGCAGTCCAGCTTGGTGGAAGTGGACAGGGAGCCCTGGAAGGAGGGAGCTGTATCCATGGAGCTGTGGGAATGGGTAGGAAAGGAGACAATCAGGCTCCAATGTTTGCAGCAGATGCCCAGTGGTGCTGGAGCTGGGTTTGTAGGATTGGGAGTGGGTCAGGGCTGTGTTTCATCTATTATCAGCTATTTTATCTCCCTTTGGGAAGGGAGGGCAACCTTCCAGGTGGATTGTCTTTGTCTTGGGACGTTCTTGGCCGTGTGGTACTGAAAGTGCAGTGGGAGCATTATTTCCACTCGTGTTGAGTATTCCCCAAAATCTGCCCAACTGATGGCATTAAACCAGTGCCAGCTGCCAGGCAAGCCTTACTGTAGAGCTGATCCATGCTCTCCACCTCCCCTGTGGCCTCCCTGCTCTTTTTAAGGCTCCTTTTCTTGCTCTTTGGTGTTTGAAGGTCCCCAAAAGTCAGTGTCTGGAACTGGAGAGCAGCTCGCACGCTTCAACAGATGAGCGATGTCCCTCTTTGTCTGTTCACTGCAAAAATATTCCCCTGCCTTCCTCGCCTTCATCTGTCCAGTAGCTTTAAGTGGCTTTCCAAATGTGTTTATCTGGAATTCTTTACATTTTTACCCTCCATCCCGTGCCTGGGAAGCGACTGGGCCCTTGGATGCTGGAATCAGTGCTTAATGTACGTCTGGCGTGCAGAGTTATCTAGAGGAGATGATCCTGTTGAAGGAAGAAGAGCACAGAAATCAGTGCCCCTGGTGAAAATGCAGGTGATAAATGTACCCTGTGAGCACATTCCTGCTCCCTGTGTCCCAGCATGGCTCACAAATCCCTCCTAGGAAGAAGGAGAGGGAAGCAGGGAGCTGTAAATTACAGCTTGGCTTAATTGGCTGGCTCAGGTACAGGAGGCTGGGCTGGGAATACACAAAATATCTTTATGTAAAAGAAGTGGTTCTTAGCAGGGGTTGCAGTGAAATGGGGGTTTCAAGCACTTGGTGTCTTGTGGTTGGATCCTCTGGTGTCTGAGAAGGTGCAAACTCCAACTGAATCTTTTCCTGCCGTTGGGGCTTTCTTAATATTCCTCCCTCCCCTGTGGATTCTCCGGTGTCTAATAATATTCCTAATAAGCTGCAACGTGATCTCAACAATTTCTTTCAGTGTGGGGCATTAATAGGTCTCAGGGCACGGGAGAGGGCCCTATTTTCATAAAACTTGTAGGAACTGTAAGACCTCTGCCCCTTCCACCAAGCTGGGTTGGAATTGGCCAACAAATTTGGAAGTTATTGGAGACGGGGGAGATGAGTATGTTTGTTTTATTTATATTTTATATATGTATCCCACGTGCAGACTGACTGCAGAAACCTCATTTCTTAAGAGACCCAGCCTAAACCTTATGTTATGCCTCTCTATTGTAATAAACTGTGTCTCCTTTTATTTACCCACCTGTAGGATTTGATGATTTCCCCTTTCCCCCCAGTCCTCAATTTCCCCATATCCTGTTCCCAAAAGGGCTGGGGCCCTTCCCTGGGGATGGTTTTGTGCAGTTCCCCAGGAGGGCTGCCCTGAGGGATGTAGATTTGTAGGTGCACATATGTTACCTTGCATTATTTGCTCAGCAGCAAGAGGGAAAAGGATACACAGAGAGAGCCTCTGGCCTTCACCAAAAACACTTCAGATTTGTGGGGTTGCTTTTGAATCTGTCAAAGGCACCTATATCCCCACAGGGGGAAAAAAACCTTTAACAACGCAAAAAATAGGAGCAGCAGGAGAATTCCCCATACATGTAGCTCAGGAGGCCGCTTTTGCTGAATTGGAAAGGATCTTTCTTTGGGGGCCTGATGCTTTTGATGGCACCTGAAAACCCAGAATGGTAACCCCCCCGAGCCACTCTGCTTTCCGTGCTCCCCCAGCCCGTGTGTGCACACAAATTATCCCCTCACGCACGCAGCGCCGCCTCCATGCTTCCCTCTGCCGGCATTCCAGCCCGCTCGGGTTGACCTTGTCTCTCTCAGTGATTTAGGTTTTAGAGAAGGAATGGCTGAGGATTTGCTTTGACATTTAAAGGCAATCCAGGTAATTGATAGCACTGGCAGCGTCCATCTCTCCCCCCATATATCTGCACAACAGTATCTATTTTTGACGTAGCTGACACGCCATTTCCTTTGGCAGCCCGGGGGCGGCTCATCTTTAAATTAAACTCGTCTCCGACCCCTCGGATCTGCGAGCTGTGCAGAGGCAGACACGGGTGGGGTATTTCATCTGGAGACTGTGCAGGCATATTTGAGCAGGGTGATGTATTATCAAAAGGGCTCTGCGTTACTGCTAGCTGGAACCAAAACAAGCTCTAAAGTATTAACTAATGACATGGGAAGTCCCTTAGGTATCTAATCACCTTTAATGTTCAGATTTAGAAGACAACTTTAAAGGAAGAAAAAGAGATTAGCGGGTCAGGTCAGAGCACCCCTTCCCCCCTCCCTCCGCCCCCAAAATACAATTGGCTTTTTAAAGTCAAAACCAGATTCATATTTCACCTCATCAGTAAATACACCATTAAAACCCCAGCCTTGGAGCTTGCATCTTGGAGCAAAGCTTTGCTCACTTTTGGAGGGGTTTGAACCTTTGGTTTGTATCAAAAGCAATGATGGGCTGGTGGGGCTGGAAAACAAACAAAAAACCCACCCTTTGTGAGGTTTGAGGTGAAGTTTGGTGCTGTCTGGCTGTAGGAATAGAAAACCCCTGCAATGTTTCAGCTGTAGATTCCCAGGTTTTTTTGCCTGTAAAGTGCTTGGTCTCAAAACTGTGTGGCTCTAATCCCTGTTTTCCTCATGCCAGAGCTCCTTACCTGGTCAGAGGTGCTGTAGGACATTCCTGTCTCCTATAGGAAGTCTGTTTGGGGGGAAGGAAATATGGCTTGGGCCTCCCAAGACTCAGCCCAGCATGTGGCTCGCAGAACTGGCTCTGTGGACTGAAAAAAAAAAAAAAAGAAACATCCCAGAACCTCATAAGAAAAGGAAAGCTGTTGTCAGTAAATTCACTTTCCTGCATGGATGTGGACCCAGCTGTGCTCCTCTAACTTGGGGAAAGGATTTCAGCCCTGGGCTGTGCCCTGGGCCAATTCCTGCCTCCCACACCAGTCTCCCTCTCCAGCTCTGGGGAGAGCAGTGAAATTCGTTTTCACCTGGGCATGTTGCTGTTTGCAGCAACTTCTCCAACTTCAAATTGGGATTTCCAAGGAAGATGAACGAGTTTTGGCATCCCAAACCTGCTGAACTTCGCTGCAATGTGGATTTTTGTCTCTTCTGAGATTTTCTGGCAGTAGCACACGAGCTCAGCATTAGCCACACGCCTCAGCGACTTTGGATGCAAATATAAAATTTGCAGGGGTTAAAGTGATTTCCAACCCTGGATTTCACTGATTTTTTTTTTCTTCTAGTTGTGCTTTGGCATCTATGTTAGAGATTTGGGCTTTCTGGGAATTTTTCCTTCATTCCTTACTTTTTAAAGGATGGCTTACAATCCTGAACTCTCCAGTATTTCCCCCAGATTAATGGAACCTGGAGATGCTCAGCTTCCCTTTAAGTCAGAATGAAACTAAAATCCTGGATTAACAGAAAAACTGATTTCTTTCCCTTTTCTTCATTTTTTGACTCTTCAGAAACTGTTTAGGTACAGACCAAATAATGTGCTTATATCCTTTTATGGTTTTCATGCAGAAAAAAAATACTTAATTAGCTTAAATTGTTATTCCTTTCTTTTGAGAGTATAATCTTAGGCTAAGACTTGGTACTTCTGAAATACAGAGAACAGAGTAAATAAAACTGGGAGCTGACCAGTTCCAGGGCAAGTGTGATGAAGAGAAATCAGACCTAGTGCCTTTTATTCTTTATTTAAGATTTTAAAAAAGCCACACAATCACTCTCAACAAAAGCTGTGGAATTGTATCCAAGGTTCTGCATCCACCCAGGGGTTGTGATGACGACAGAAGTCACAGGAGCTCTGCTCTCATCTCATTTGTTAGGATGTCACCTCTCCAGACATATTTATAATTTTGCAGCTTGTGGTTCCCAATCATTTATTCCTGTTAGATAAATACACGGCCGTGGGCTCTGGTGACACCATGGTAAACCAAGGGAGTGAAGGCTGAGCACTTTGGCATTGTGTGGCTTTGTCTTGCAGCTTTCCCCACGCTTGTGTGGTCACCCCTGGTGGGTGATCCCAGTGGGAGATGGCTCTGGGCTAAAGTGGGAAGTGTTTGTGTTTCCTGCTCCCTTTTTCTGTTAGACTGGCGTCAGTGTTGTGGTACCAGCTGATGGTACCAGATTGGTACCACCCAAAGGGACTCTCTAAGGAGCTGTTGATGTTTCTTGGGACAGGAATTGAGGATTTTAGCAGTCAGCACCCAAACTCAGAAGAAGAATTGAGATAATTGTGCTGTTTCAGGGGTTTGGGTTTGTTATTTTTAATTTAATGCCTTGTGCCCATGTGTCTCTGGCACAGAGATGGAAAGGACACTTTGTCTGCTTCATCTACAAAACGGGCACCTTAAATCAAATGTTTAAATGGATTAAACAGTAGGTGAGAGTCTCCTTGCAGGTATCTCCATTGGCCAAATTCTTACAGCTCTGGGAGGAGGCTGGGGGATTATTTGTGAGAAATGAGCCCTGCAAGTGGGAATCCACCCCAAGCCAATCCTGCAGTGCTCCCTGTCCTTCCCTTGGGACGTGCAGCTGGAACACAGAGGCACTGAAAGCTGGCTGGCACAGCTGCTGCTGCTGCCTTCATGCCCTGCTGGAGCTCAGCCTGTTTCAGTCTTCACTTTGCATTATTATATTGCATTATTCAAGCCCAAATGGAATGGGGGATGATTGGAGTGGCAGGGAGGTGATGGTGCCCACCTATGAGAAAGGCTCCTCCCAAGGAGCTGGGTGGGCTCTGATCCCCTGCCAAAGTGAGATCCCATGGAGGGGGGAGGAACAGGGGGATGCCAAGGCAGGAGAGGCTCTGAGGAAAGTGTCCAGGCAGCTTCCCAGCTGCATTTTCCAGGACACACTTTTCCTTGAGCTGCTTGGAGGTCTTGGGGGCCCAGCTCTGCCCTTGCCTTGCTGAGCTGACCCTAAGGAACACAGCTTGTTCCAGTGTGAAGGCACCAATCTTCCTGGGGGTCTTCTGTTTTCCTGGGTGTGTCTAGCAAGGATTTTTCTCCTGCAGAAATCAGAAAAACTGGGAAAAACTGCTGGCTCCATCATCCTGTGCTAGCATCACTGGTGGAGCTCTCAGGGATCTGATGTTTGCATCTGTCCTGCAAACCACCAGGGATGCTGATGTTCATCTCCTGAGAGCGCTGTGAAAACCACGCTGCTCATGGTACAAATATTCTTAGCATTCAAAGAAGGACAAATATTTTCTGCCTCTCCCTGCCAAAAACAACAGGGGTGGTTGAGGGCTGTTTTCTGCTGCCATCTCCTCGCTCTAGGGTGAGGCTGTGCTCTAAATAGGGCCTTGCTGGGGCTCTGCCTTGGGAGATCTGCCTCTGGATGCTGAATGGAGGCATGGAAATCTCTGGGGAAGATTGCACTGGTTGTGCCATCTGTGCCAAGAGGGGAAAAGCCAGCCCTTTGCATTCCTGTTTTCCCCAAAAATGATGCCCAGGTGTTTTCCTGCCAGCAGTTGGGTGGGATGGATTCAGAAGAGGCAGTCCAGAGGAACCAGTGCCAAAGCAGCACCAGAGCAGAGCTGGCAGTGCAATGGACAGAGCTCTGGGAGCTGAGCACGAGGCAATAGTGGAGATGGATGAGACTCTGGGAGAATGTTGTGAGGTTCAGATAAAATCTGCAGTTCTCAGGGCAGGGTCTCAGCGTGGTGGTGTCGAGGCTAAATGGAGTTTACCCACTTGGGATGTGAGTGACGTGTTGTTGATCCATTTCTCATCTACACCAGGCAATGGAAATAATTTCTGTTAATATCCTATCTTGACATTGGGAAGGAGGGGGGTTCACCCCTCTGGGGGCTCAGGAGCAGGTGCATGGGGGGCTTGGGAATGCTGCCATTCCCTGTGGTGTTGGAGGGGGCTCTGGGCTTGCTGGGAAGTCTGGAGGGGGGGGATTTAACCCCAAATTGCTCCAAGGGTGTGCTGCTAGGGGGATGTCTCAACCCCCCTGAGTTATGTTGTGCACTGTGCAGAGAGCACCCTCACTTGTGTTCTCTCTCTCCTGGCATCTTCTCTCATAATCATTCATTCTCTCTATAAACAGATTTCCCAGTAATGGTTTTCATTTTCTTTGAAGTGTCCCATTCATTCTGCTGCTCTGCCCATTCATGTGCTCAGGGTTCCTTGAAAGGAAGACAGACACAAACATCCAAAGTGCTTGAAATATGCTGGTGGGGGAGGGGGCAGGCAGAGGCATTTCTTTTAAAATATATCTAGTTTAGGAAACTTTTTAGTACTTTTTATTTTTCCGTCCTTTTTTCCCCCACTGAAATAATTATCTTTTTGATTATTGTGTTGCTTTCCCCCCATACTGATCCTGGTGCAGCCTGGTTTTTAAATTCCACCCCCTGCAATGTGTTCCTGCTGCTTTAAACTATTAATAAATTGAAAGCATGTTCTGGAGGCTGTTTTAATCCAGCCCCAAAGTTAAGCAGGTGCTGAAGTGCTTTGCTGATGGGGTGCATTGCTGAATTGGGGCCTTCAGGCTCAGATATGACTGTCAGCAGGGCTTGGTGGCCGGGCCTGCAGGAACACAAGGGAATATTTGGCCCTGAAAAGCAGGAATTATATTTCTCTGGGAAGGCAGGGGACTGGAAGGGCTGTAAGGAAAGGCTGCTGCTCTTTAGAGGGAGCATAAACCCCAAGTGCTGGTTATTTGTCCAGCCTGTAACACTTCACCTGCACCAGGATCCCTTCCCACGGCAGGGCTAGCCCAGTTTTGGGGGTGAATCAGTGCAACTGCTGCTCTACTTTGCCCCAGTGTCCCCTGTCATCCTTCTGTGCTATCTGAACTTCTTGGGGCTTCCTCAGGGACAGGGATCCTCCTCCCCTGGGTGAAAAGTGACTTTGCTCTAACAGCTGGTGCCATCAAACCATTTCCTTTCAACGGCAGGCATGGCTTGCACTTGGCTCTAATTCCACCCTCAGAGCCTTGTCCCAGCAGGAGAGGAGGAGACCTCAGGATTCTGATCCTTTCCTGGGGGGGCTGAGTTTGGGTTTTAACCCTCACCCCCTGTCACTCTTGAGTCACAGCCCTGGGAGCCTCCACAGACCCGAGTGCCCCGAGCGGGTTCTCATCCGTGCTTTTCTCTCTCTTCTGCCCACACATCCAGGGCTGCACGTGGCACTTTTGGGCTGTGTTTGTGGCCAGCTTGGGGTTTTTCTTAATTATTATGTTGTGATGGACTGGGGGTTTGGTGTTGGGTTGGTTTTCATTAGGACATGTTTGGCTTTGGTTTCAGTTTATAGGTAGTTCTGCTCTGTGAGGCTCCAATAGGTTTTCTGAATCCCGAGCCTCATAGAAATGGGGAATTATGATTCCAACATCATGCCTAGTAGCAATAATAATCATAATAAAGAACTGGAGGCTCATATTTGTGTGAGAGGCAAGCCCAAACTCTCTTTCAAGAGCCTGAAGCTCTGCTGGCTCTGGAGCAGGCAGGACCCCCTTTCAGGTGGAAGGTTTGTGGGTGGGGTCTGCAGCAGATTTGGGTGAGGAGCAGAACTGGGGGAAGGAGGCAGGAGCAAACCAGCCCCTAGCATACCACAAATGTGTTTTATATTGTAATATCAAACATTGGCTTCTTCTGTGTTTTCTGTTAAAACAAGTCATAAAAGGACTACTTAAAGGGGACTCCATTCCTATATTTTATATATACCCACAGAGAACATGTGGAGTGCAGATAATGGTGACCAACCTTCCCCCCCGCCGCCTCCTTCATCTCCTCGATCTAATAAGAAAAAGAACAGAGCTGGTGTTAACACAGGAGGGGTTGTTAATCTATTCGGAAACGGATTTTCGGGGCCAGCCATACTATTTTTAATTTTTTTGGCGGGCCTGAGAGGGGAAGGGAAGGGATGGGATGTTCACCTCGCTGCTCGGGAGGAGAGCAGGAGCGATGCCCGGGCAGAGCGGCGGGGCAGCCCCTCGGGGAGCCGCTGGAGGGGTGGGCACCTGGGGGGGTGTAATTGATAGCAGGGAAGAGCTGTCACAATAGCAGGATAGGAAAGCGGCTATCCGCGACAGAGGCAGCTTTTAAAAGCCCCTAATCTGCCAGTCTATGTATTAAAGGGCTGATTTGAGGGGAGGACACGGCGGAGGGGGGTTAAAGAGGAGGCCTGACTCCTGTTAGCTCCTTCTAATGAGGCGCTTGAATAGCATTTAAAAGGGCTCCTGGCCTGGCATGAAATCTCACAAAGGAACCTCCTTATTTTAATGCATGCAACTGACTTTGCTTTACAAACACTTTTATAGTGTCCAGACACTTACAAATCGACCTTCAGTGATTCTCGAGTTAATATGAAGTCTTGGGAAACATTAATGCGCTATTAAAAAAAAAAAAAAAAAAAAAAAAAAAAAAAAAAAAAAAAGACTCTCAAAAAATNAAGAAAGAAAAAGAAAGTCTCTCAATAGATCTTTCTAGTCTTACAAACACTCTCAGAGTTCTTGAGTACTCGGCTCGGGGTATAAAATGTAAAGTCGTTTAAGGCTATTAATGGGGGGAGGGAGTCGATCCTGCATTCCGTGCCCGAGTCTCTCATTTGAGCTATTAACCTCCCGCTTGTACTTGTTTGGTTTGTTGGCTTTTTTTGGTTTGTTTTTTTTTTTTCCCTTTTTTCCCCGAGTAAAAAGCAACGGATTTTGGCTTCGAGCAAGCATANCCGCTTGTACTTGTTTGGTTTTTTGGCTTTTTTGGTTTGTTTTTTTTTTTTCCCTTTTTTCCCCGAGTAAAAAGCAACGGATTTTGGCTTCGAGCAAGCATATTTAAAACCCCGAAGAAGGGCTTGTGTGTCGGCAAGTTTATCTTCCCCTCCCCAGCCCCCCCTTGATATGTCAGTTGGTTTAATAAAAAATCCCCTGTTACCATCCCCTCCAGACCTCGGCTCTCTAATTATCCAACAATGAGAGGGAAGAATTTTAGGGGTCCAATCCTGCCAAGCGAAAAACTGGAGAGGATGGGAAGGGAGAGCTCGGGGGCTGTCTGAAAGCAGCTTGGAAAATACCTCTTTCCTTTTAAAAAAAAAAAAATAGAAAAAAAATTAAAAGAATCCGTGCAGCAGAAGGGAAACGGTTTTAAATTGGCAAGCGAGATTAATGAGGGATGGAGAAAACGGGGAGTAAATGGTGGTGGAATAGCCGGACACAGCAGGAAATGTGTGTGCGTGGGTAGGCTGGGGATGTGCGGAGTGTGCACAGCCCGTGCTGGGCTGGGACGGAGCTTCTGCCCTTTGGGAGCTGCGATTCCCAGAGGCTTTGTCCCACGGACACGGAGAGGAAGGAGGAAAAAGATAGAGAAAGGAGAGTTGTGATGAGGAACGGGCCGAGATTTTGGGGATGGCTTTTGGAGGAGGGAGTCGCTTTCCACGAGCCGCCGCTCCCCGGCAAACCGCGCCGTTCCCAACAGTAAAACTCGTTCCTCATGACCGAAATTTCGGCTTTTTCCCTTTTTTTACCGCCCGGCTGAGCTGGGCAGAGCAGTGCCGGGAGCCCGGCTGTGGGGCAGGGGGGGTAGAACCCAAGGCGAGCCCAAACCAGCGCAGTCTCACGGCCCAAATTATCTCCTGCTTTCGATAAGGCCAGACAGGGGCGGCCGGCCCGGGGGGGCGCGGACCCCGCGCTCCTCTTTTGTCTGGTTTTCCCCCGGCTCTCGGTTGGTTTTTCTTTCTTTTTTTTTTTTTTCCTTTCCTTCAGGGAACAAAGAACCAATTTAAAGGCAGCTCTGGGCAAAGCGCTGGTTGTGCGCAGGGGCGCAGGCTGAGCGCGGAGGCTCCGCTGAGCGCAGCCCGAGCAGCCGGGAAAATAAACAACTCTGTTTTATCTCTTTGCTTTCCCCCTCTTCGGCGAAATTCGCGGGAGGGGGAGTGGATCTGAGCATGCGAACAGCTGCTTAAAATCTAATATAGACAAATAGACATCTTGTATAACATTAAGTTTTAGTAGGCAACTCATTTATTTTGAAGCGCGCTTGCGAATAGTTTGGCAAAGAGCTTTTCTCCCTTTTTCCTGCTCCTGCAGAGGAGCTGGAGAGTTTGCTGGGCTGAACTGGGATTTGGGAAGGAACGGGGCACTCTGTCCGTGAAGGTTTCCCAGCCCTCGGCTCGGTCACCTCAGCGCTCCGGGCTGGGGCTGGATCCCTTTCACCCGGGCGGAAAACGAACAGGAACAACCCCCAAACAAAATTAAACGTAGGAAGAAGATCGAGAGGATAAATGGAATATTTAATAGCTGGATAATTAAGGCTTCTGCAAAGAACTTTAGAGAATCTTAACGCTTACAGCGTTCGAAGTGCAAAGTTTTGGGGCATCCCCTTCTTTATGCTTGTGCCACATTAAACTAAAAAAGCCCGGCCCGGGGTATCTTTAATTTGTAAATTCCTTAGGAAAAGTGGATTCCGCCGTGGGAAGCTGCCGGGGATGGAGCAGGGCGCTCTTGCCTCGGCAGGATGGTCACACGGACTGTCAAGGAAAGGATAACATTAATAATAATAATTATTATTATTATCATAGGAATGTAAGTATTTTACAGGAGCCGAGAGCACTGAGGCAAAAAGCAAAGCTGTGTCCAGCCAGCCATGGGGAGAGCTGCTACAAACGAGAGGGAGTAAAAATAAAAAGGGCAAATAATAACTAGAAAATCAAGAATTATTCGTGGAGGTGTGTGCTGGCTGCTGTTACCCACCGAGCCTGCCTCTGTCTCTGCTCTCTAGGAGCCGCCGTCCTCCCCCAAATCCCTTCCTGGAGCAGAGACTTTAGGGCTGGATACAGGAAAAAGGGGCAAACTACAATTGTTGGTGAGCTCGTAGGGATATCAGGCCCCTCTGCCGCACCTCTCCTGCCCTCGACGTTTATTTGCACGGTCAAAAATTCCACGGGTTACCCAAATTTTTTGTTTAATTCGTTATGTATATTTACTTTTTTTTTTTTTTTCCTCGTTTGTACTAAGACGACCGGGTGAATTACTAGATGGAAAACAGTCCGGGTGCCAGGATAAAGTTTTCTGCCGGATTTGTTTGTTGGGGTTTTTTCCTCGCAGAAACCAATTTCTCGAGCTGCCCGTGCAGCGGCAGTGAGTGAATTTCACTGCATTTTCCCGCTTGGGAAAGATGCGATCCGGGGCTAAAATACGGCTGGGTTCAAACGCCTTCGAGGCGTTTTTAAAATAATAATCAAAAGGGGGTTCTTTGAAATAACAATAATTAAAAATTAAAAACCCCAAAGCGCACGCACGCACCAAACACGCCATACCTGACCCATTTAGGAGGGGAAAAATATAGAAAGAAACCCGCAGCGTGGTTAGAAACGCGGGTTTGGAGCAAGAAGGGAAAAGAGAGCGACGAGAGCTTTGGGGAAAGCATCGGCCCACGAGATCCCCCGGCAGGGCCCTGGGAACGGAGCGGCAGCGGCTCCGCGGGCCGAGAGCCGCCGGGCCGGGAGCTGCAGGTGATTTATTGTGTGTTTGTTTGAAAGCGTTCCCCCCAAGCAGAAACAAACCATTGATCTCGCTGAAAGGCGCAGAGCCGCGGCCCTGCAGCGCGGATGCTGCGCGGGGGGCGCAGGGCTGCGCTCGGATGTTTTCTCCGATTATCAATTTTTCCGCCCGAACCCTTGGCTTGGCGGGGGAGGAACGCTCCTCTGCCTTTAAACCCGGCTTTATTTTGCGTCTTAACAAGGCGAGGGAGCCCGCCCGAGCACGGAAGGTGCTGCCGGGTCTGTTATCCCTCAATTATAACTTCATTAATATCTCCTGCTCCCGGGCAGCAGCGCCTCCGCGGAGCGCAAAGCGCGCAGCTCAGCGCCAGGTATCTCCCTCTTCCTTCTCCTTTCTTCTTCTTCTGATTGTTATTTTTATTCCATCCGCCGTGCCGGCGCATCCCGGATCCCTCCCTGGCGTTGGGAAGCGCCCCAAGCCCGAGGTGTTAACGAGGGGGGACTAAAGGGCTGCGGAGCGGGGCGCGGAGGAAACGCCTTGGGTTTCTTTACGGGCTCATTTTCTCCGAGGAGGATTTTACTGCACGCGTAAAGAATTTTGAAAAGCAGCGGTAAATATTTTCTCTTCTGGCAAGTTATTTATTGGCATGAAGAGAGGGTTTTGTTTTTTTGGGGTTTTTTGGTTTTGTTTTTTTTTTTTTTTTTCTCTCTCTCTCCTCCTCTTTATAAAACTACATGTGGTGACCATATAGGATCAGAAATAATGTGGCCTTTCTGGGTTTGAAGAACTGCTAATGTCATTAAAGGTCTTCCTAACACGCCAGCTAGGAGTTCAAAAAGCCTCGCCTTTTATCCTGAGCGTATATTTGGTTGTTTATAAAGTGCAGACTTCCTTGTGCTTCAAGTGCATCGGGAGGATTCCTTAAAACTCCGTAGCCGGATCTGTTTTCAACTATATTCTTCTTTGGAAATTGGAAATCGGGCTGTTTAACTGGTGTCTTTCACACTTCTTTGCTGGCTGCTATTTTTATACATTTGACCGCAGATGAGCTTTTCCCCCCACACAGAAGCAAACAGAGAATTATCCCCTTTGCCTCGTACTGCAGAAAATATCTGCGCCGACCACTAATTGTCCATTAGCGCTAATAAGTGGCTAAAACAATAGCAGGAGATAACCCGAGCAACCTGTCTTCTTTATTTTAATTTGACTTACTGAAGTCGGGAAGGTTTTGACGAAGACCCGACTAGACGTGTCCAGGGAATCTGTGTACTAAACTTTTGGACTGTTGATTTTGAGGGTCACTTATCTAAGCTAAGTTCAAAGTGTCACCTGCTTTAATCCCTTTTCTGTCATGCTCGGAGAGACTCCACACAGCACAGTTCGTTTCTCAGAACGCCTGGAAAAATCTCTCTGTCTCGATTTTTTTTTTTTTTTTTTGCCTCCCCATTTTCCACTCCCAAATACGTTTAAAAATTTCTCCCCTCGATTCTAGACTTTTAGGGAAAACTCATTTGAATTCAATTATTAATATTTTCCGGGCATGCTCTTTCAGTGTGCCATTTGTAATATATTAGGATGAATTACATGTTGGGTTAAAAAAAAAAAAATAAAGGAAGGGGGGGAAAATGGCAGAAAAATGAAGAGAAAAATCCGGAGAAAAAAGGCCTATTCTGTTAAATAGAAACAAGATGTTCAAATATAGAATACATGAATTTGAAATCTGGTGTTTTCCACTCTCGGATGTTGATGGCGTTAAAAAAAAAAAAAATCTACTTTGCTGCTTCTGCAATTTAAATCTTTAGGTAGAAACATAAATTATCCAGCGGGATATTATTTTTAATTACAATTCTCTTTCCTGAAGGAGTTGTTTTTAACTTCTCCTCGGTTTTCCTGAAGATTTTTCTTTTTTTCCTCGGATTTCACATTTTCATTAATTGAGGGATTCTTAAGACGTGTCTTGCAGCGGGCTTGGTGTTTTTGAGACTTTGACAGAAAACAGCCCGCTTGGTTGGTTTGGTTTGGGTGAATGGTTTTGGGGAAAATGCATAGTTTTGAAACAACTCAGAGGGAGTGGAGAGCTTGGAGCTCCTCAGACACGTCAATGAGCAGCGTTCACACACACACACAAAAATCCCGTGTTTTTTCAACG
>VZRH01008304.1:63655-73771 GCA_013397555.1 Urocynchramus pylzowi
GCGAAGAGCCTTTATTGAACATATAAATTTAAACTTCGTTACCGCTAACAGTTGCCTTATAAAAGGGGTCCATATAACCCACATCCATTTTTTTCCTGGAGTCCTCAGGCGCGTTTCCCAGCGCAGCCGATCTCTTGGCAGCGCCGGGCTGCGAGGAGCGGGGCTGGCTGCGGGCTTTCGCAGGGGGAGATGTTTATTTTTCAGTCATTGTTGGCTCCCTCCCCTGGATTATTTTACTGCTGCAGATTTAAGCCCTTCTACTTGTTTCTCGCTTCTCTGGCAGTGCTCTCTGCAAGCTGCTCCCAGCTCTGCGCTTTCTCCCTTCGCTGCGTCTCGGGGTGGTGAAATTACAGGGTACGAGGGAAATGTGTAAATTATAGGGTTTATTAAAATGTAGGCGAGCGTGGCTCTCTAGGCGAAACAGATGCAGGATGGCTCGAAGTCAGGCAGCCTGACAAACTGCAGAGCAGCGGGGCAGGGGAATCATTAGAGGGACATTTCCCGCTGGGAGAGAGGAAGCGGCCCCGGGGTGCCGGGGTGGGGCTCTCCCTCCAGGAGCCCCCCAAAACCAGCACTGATCCCCCTGGGGAGCAGCGAGGAGCTCGATCCCAGTGAAGTGGATGAGGCCTGTGGGTGTTCAGCCCCTAAATGATCCATCCCTTTACTCCCAGTCCCGGGAAGTCCGAGGGGCTTCCCCCCCTCCCTCCCACCCAGCCGCAGAGCCGGCCTCGCAGGCGATGATTTATTCAGGCTAAAGCGTAATTCTCAGTTTATAGTTTGGCTTCTCCAATATTAACCTCAACTGCTTTTATGTGAATCTCAGGGATGATGAAGGGACTTTCTGCGGCAGGAGAGAGCTCTCAGAAGGACCTTGAGGTTTGGGCACCGAAACTCCCTTTTCCCTCTTTCCCTCGCTACAGGGAAGAGCAACCTGGCAAGGAACAGGGCTGGGATGTCGATACAGAGTGGGGAGTGGAGGAAAAAGCCCTGGATGAGGTGGGCTTGGGCTGCCGGGGCTCTCAGCCTGCAGCAGGGGCTCATCCTGGGCGGTGGAGGTGGGTGAAGCAGGCTGAGATCACAGCAGGAGATGTGCTCAGGTCTGTCCAGCTTTGCCCCAGGTCAGGTGGAGGATGGGTGTGCCCTCCTCGGCAGGGCAGAGGTACATCCTGCATCTCCCGGCGGCTGTTGTCACCCTGCCCGAGGAGGGACAAATACCCAGCGGTCCCTTCTCCTGTCACGGTGGGACCGGCCGGGAAGAGATCCCGTACAGGGAATCCTGCGGGTGTTCTCTCACCGCTCTTGTTTCGACACCTCGTGGAGCTAATGAAGCCTATATTTATTCCTGTGGCTTCTGTTTGTTTTGGAGGGTGTCGGAGCAGCGAAAAGCAGACAGAGGTTAACAAAGAAAAGCGTTATTTACTAATCCCCTCGCAGCCTCCTTTCGAGGTAACCAAAACACCATCATAAAAGGAGTAATTAGCAGGGTACTGAAATATTCCTTCAGCTCTTGTCTTCAGGAGATTGGTTTGGGGATCTCAACCAGCCTGGTTGTTTGCCGTCCCCTCCTGCTCCTGGGGCTGTGAAATGGGGAGGAAGGCTCCCCACACCTCTCTCCCCTGTAAAACCAAGTTTTACAGGGCTGGTTATCAGTCCTGCCTCTCCGTTTATGTCCTGCAAACTCATCTGTAAGCTCAGCTGTCATTTTTCCTCCCTCCCTTTTTCTTTTAATTTTTTTTTTTTTTGGTAGCTTCTAGCCACTCCATTAATTTAAGAGGAACACATGGAGTAGGAAATGGTCCTTAGGAAGCTTTGCAAGCAGCCCTCTGTGAGGGGAAGTTGAGACAGGTCTGGGTAGGAGAGACTGGAAGAGCAGCTGGAATTTACATAAGGATGTGGGAGAATAGTGGGAACGGGGAAAGAGGCCGTGTCAGCAGGGAACAGGAGGAGAAACCTCCTCCACCAGCTCCATTCCTCCTCCAGGGAAGTCCTTGCTCTGCACAGATGCAGGAATTGCTGAGGGGTTTCTTCTCTCATTCAGTGAAGTTTCCTAGCTGAAATGCCCTGGAAAGACAAGCAGTTTGCAAATAAAGGACGGTGAAAATCAGCTCTTCAGTTCAGCTTTCCCTCCCCTTGAAGCAGGGATGGGAGTCAAAAGAGGCTGGGTGCTGAACGGAGGAGTGCCTGATGCGATGTGGGGAGAGCTTATGCACTCAACAGTTGTGTTCTCAGTGCGAAGAGGGGCTTTTGTGCTGCTCGATATTTCACAAAAGCTGAAGAGGAAATGAAGCAAACCCGTCTGCGTTTCCAGAGGGAATTCTGCAGCGTGCAGGCTGGAAATATCTCCCTCTTTTCCCTTGGACTCCGTGGCTATTTTTGTGTTACTTTAGATCATGGTCCTGGGCTCTTGGACTGCTTCTTCTGGGGTGCTAGTCTTTCCAAAAACAGAAAGAAAATTCTATTCCTAGTAGTATTTTCTTTCTATTTTTGACTGCTGGCTTATTATTTTTAATGAAGCTTTTTTGGGTGGTGTTTTTTTTTTTATTGTTGGGGTTTTTTTGGGTTTTTTTGAGCCAGTGAGGTCACCTTTTCTCCTTTGCTGAGGGGAAGGAGGCCTTTGCATAAATGCCTCTATTTTGCCTCCGTGCTTATCTCAACCATCCATAACTCTCCCAGTGCTCCACTGCCTTGAGAGCCGCTCACTCCTGGGTGGGGAGGACCAGGTCCACGTGTTTGGAAACACCAGGACAGCCGGGCAGGCAGGAGCTATCAAGTGTGAGGGTGATTAACTGGATGGAGGCCTCCAGGCTGGAGCAGCACGAGTACAGGGCTGTGAGGATGGAGGAAGAGAAGTGTCAAGTGCTGCCTCTCAGCTGTGCATGGAGCTGGTGTTATTCCATGATCTAATGCCCGCTCACCCCCGCGTGCTCGGCTTAGATGTCCCCCAGCTAAGGAGCTGAACAAAGCAAAGGTGCCAGCTGAAGCCTCCCGTTAAAACTGTGCTGTTAGAGCCTTAACTCGTGTAGGGATTCTTCCTGACTGATGGGAAGAGTGCAAAAGGCAGGTTGTGTGCGGGAGGCAGCGATAAAACAGGATTTATCCAGAGGGAGGGAGATCCTGCCTTGCTACCGAGCTGCTGCTGCCGAGCTCAAGTGCCTTGGACTGCTGCCTGTGCTCTCTGCCTCCCTGGGCTGCTCCTTCTGCTGCAGATGGATCCATCAGGCTCTGGCTACTTCCACTCCTGGCCCATCCATGTCACCCTCCAGAAGAAGGTGGAGGTCCTGTGACTCAGGGGTGGTTTCTCTCTCCTGTCACCTGGCCCATCCATGTCACCCTCCAGAAGAAGGTGGAGGTCCTGTGACTCAGGGGTGGTTTCTCTCTCCTGTCACCTGGCCCATCCATGTCAGCCTCCAGAAGAAGGAGAAGGTCCTGTGACTCAGGGGTGGTTTCTCTCTCCTGTCACCTGTCCCTGGAGCTGCTGCACTGTGGTCACAGAGCTCACTTTGCTGCGATGCTTGGTGGGTTCAGGGTGTCTCAGCCCCGGATCTGTTGCCACAACAGTTTTTGTTTGCTTCCATGGTTCCTGCCTAGCTGAGGTGGGTGTCACAGTTGGGACATGAAATAACAAGACTTACACAAGATGTTCTAGAATCAGAACAAGAACAGGAAGAGAGAACTTTATTTTTTAGATCTTAACATTTATAGAATTCTAAAAGTGACAGTGGATAGGAGGATGACATTGCCACCTCTCCAATCACACTGGTCAAACCAACAGTCCATCAAAATTCTCCTCCTACGGAAAAGAATGTAAAAAAATCATTATTTACATGAAAATGCGTGAGAAACTCCATTACAAGAATGTAAACATCAGAAGGCTTAGAAGAACTCAAAAGAACAAGACGACAGGTGGGCCTGGAGGGATGTGAGATTTGCCATCCCAGAGCCAAACCAGAGTGGCCACTGACCCAAAGTGGCCACCAGCATGAGCTGTGTGTACACCAGTACAGGTACTCACCACGCATTGTATCCCTAAAAATGCCTCAGCCTGTTGTAATGATGCTGATCTCTGTGGAAATGAGCAATGCATCTCTCTGCTGTCTGCTGCTGTGCCTCCAGCTCCTCTCACAGCCACCTGGGACCTGACATCCATTGCAGATCCAAAGGCAGGAAAGACTGAGGGGTTTTATTGTGTGATACACGAAGGACAGATTGAGAATTCCCAGCCAAGGATCAGCAGAGGTGAAAATGAAGCAAAACTGAAGCAGGGGAGGGATTGATACTGGTGGGATATCGGTGACAGTGGAACTGGCTTTTCCATCTGAAAGGAAGAGCAAGGATGTGGGAAGGGAAGAGGTCTCTGAGTCCACTGTGGGAGAGCAGAGGCTGAAAGGAGGCCCCAGCATGAATTCTTCCCTTCCCACTGACTTGGAGCGTTTTCTCTATTCTGTACAGAACGTGATACTCTCTCAGGAGTGACCCTGCTGACCTCCCACCTCCTGATAGGATGGCGAGTAAGTGAGTGCAAAATAAATGGCACCAAATAGACCTTTTCAAAGAGAACCAGGGAAATAAATCAGGTTATTCTGGTGCGGCATTGACAGCACGTCAAAACAACTCCCCAAAGCGTGAAACTTGGCTGGGGAATGGTAATTCCACTGCCATGATCCTCACATGCCAGATGTATGGCTTATCATCATGTCTGTCCATCTGTCTGTCTGTCTGTCTGTCTACCTGGCTGCCTACCTGCTGTGCCTGCAGGATCCACTCTTGGAGCACACCTGGGTTTTTATGAGCTTGTCTCCCCTTCTGGAGCACAAAGTGGGTTCTAGGTGGGTGAGGATTTCTCAGGGAGGAAAGTCTGTTAGAATGTAATAGCTGGGGACTCAATGTGGCCCAGTGATCTGCTGGGCAATGCCATGGCAGAGGGGTGGTTACATTTTATTTGTATTTGATTTACATTTTATTCACAGAAGCCCTGTTGTCTTGCTGGGGCCCTTCAGGCAGGTGGGTGATGGCAAACCCTGATGGATGCTGCGCTCTCAGCCTGGTGAATTATTGTGTTATCCAGGCTTGTATCACCCAGAGCAGTGGCAAACAGATCTAGAGCTCACCCTGCCAAAAAAAACCCACATTGCATTGTGCTCTGTCGAGCCCCAGCCTTCAGGATGCCCACAGAAAACCACTGCTTGCTAATTCCACCAGGAAAATGGGACACAAAATCCAAACGTGAGGAACCCCCAGCAAGCTCTGAGCATTGGTCTGTGCTGATCAGGAGGAGCTGACAAACACCAGGCAGAGAGCTCCACAGCTTCTCTGTGGCTCTCAGGGCTCATCCCTGGATTTGCTGTGTACAGGACTCTTTGAGAGGGAAGAAAGTTGTGGATTTCATGCCTGTGAGCTTCACGGTTCCCCCAGCAGGAGCAGCATAAAGAAGGCTTAGAAATGCTGCTGAAGTTAGTCAGTATATTGGAACATTCCTGGAGATTTCTGTAAGTCCAGAAAAACTGTAGAAAATTATCCTCCCCAGGCATTTCCAGGGCTAAAGGCTGAGCTCACTTCCAGTAGTGCAGCTGCTGTAAATTTCTACTAATTAGCAGAAGGCTGAGTAATTTGGGGAGTAGTTAATGTTTTGGCATTTGTGTGCTTGTTTGTTTTTCTCTTTGGAGGACAAGGGGGAAATGGATCTGTGCTGCACGCTGGGTCTGGGTGCAGGGGTGTTTCTGGTGCCAGTTTGGAGCAGATTTCCTGGCTGTGCAGAGCCTGTGCTTGGGCAGTGGAGCTCAGGGCACTGCCAAAGCCTTGAGCACTTGGCTTTTGATCCCAGGCAGACCCACCAGCAATCCTGTCCAAAATCCACTGGGAATTCAGTGTTTCTGGAGGTGATTTGGAGCTGTAGCTTCCCTAGGTGGGGGATTGTAGGGATCTGAAGGAGCTTTGAACAAAACTGCTGCTGCTGGTGAGATGTAAATGGAACATGAGCAGCAGAGGAACTTGGATCAGGCAGGGATGAGCTTTAGAACAATGCCTCATCCCTAAAGTCTCCCTCATCCACAGGTTTTGCCTGGGCTGAAATTTAGCCTTTAAATGATTTAGGACTGAGCTTTGTTTTATTCTGTGTTCCAAAAGTAGATAAAAGCCCTTTCTTCTGGCCTCAGGTGAGCCTGGAGTAAGCAGTGTGGTCTGGTGGAGGAGGAGTGAAGAGGGAAGTGTCCTGCAAGACAGGAGCAGAGCCCAGGTTCCCTAATTTCCCAGTCCCAGGAGTTCCACCTTGTTTATGGTACCAATACCCCCTCTCACCTTGGTTTATAAGCATCACACCTCGAATGAGAGCAAGGGGAGATGTCCCACCTGACCCTGCAGGGGTGGAACTCCTGGCAGTCAGATGGCAGAGCCCTGCTACTGCAAGGGCAGGGAGGGCTGGCAGGGCCTGGAAGGGACCACCTGCCTCATGGAGCACAGGCTCTCACAATTCCAGGTGACCATGGAAGAGCTGCTTAATGCAGAGGGGTCCCCAGCACATCCACCGCAGGCTGCAGGCCGTAAAACACTTCCCAACACCCTATAACAAATTTAAGACCCTTAGTACAAAAGACCAAAAGCCACAAAACCTTGAACATGCAGGAGAGATCAAGGGCATTGCCAGTGTCCTGGGTCCCAGCAGTAGCAGGGAAATTGTGAGGTGAAAATGTCCAGACCATCTTAGGAAGTGGACCATGGCCCACCCTACAGGGGAAAAGCAAGAAAACCCCATCAGACCCTGCCAAATCTGACCCGAGGGGAAACTCTTTCCTGAATGCAGGCCAAAACCCAAAGTAATTGCATATGTACTCTTTAAAAATGGATTTTATTTAGGAGAAACACGTTGTCATCGTCATCCTGTAAACTGCTCCAAATGTGTGCCCAGGACTTCCCGTGGAAGGAGGGATGGAAAGGCTGCAGAGCTGCTGGGATGAGTGAGGGACCTCCATCCCACACAGCCTGGCTGGTGCCAGAGGGAGAACCCCCAGAACACCCCAGATCTTTTGGGAAATGAGGTTTGACTTCCCTGAAGCTGCTTTTTTTTCCCCTTTTCCCCTTCCCACCGGCTGTGGTGCGTTGGATGGATGGCTCAGAACCAATGTCAGCCTTCTGCAAGTGAGACAAGGCTTTGGGAAGGGTTTCCTCAAGGTCCTGGCCTGAGGAACCTCGCTCAGGGTTGGAGATCCCTCGTGGCTGGTTGAGCACAGAGAGGCCACTCTGTGCCTCTGCTGAAATCCTCTCTGATGCACAGGGCTTGTAAAAGCCCCAAGCACCACTTCAGCCTGCCTGAGGAGCCCGAAGGACTTGTCCTTAAGGCAAATTTGCTCCTGTCTCCTGCAGTCCCAAGCCTGTTTGTCTCTTCTGCACCCTTTGATTGCACTCTCTGCTCCCAGTTCAGGCAGCAGTGGCAGCCAGAGCTACCTCAGGCTGCAGTTCCACCGTGTCTGTGGAAGCAGATGGATTTTAGAGCATTTGGCAGAAAGATTTATCCAAATTAGAGCTTCCAGCCTTGCTGCAGCAGCCAGCTCTGTGCTCTGGATAGAATTAAGAGGGGCTGGGAGGAAATGGATGGAGGTTGTTTTGCTCTCTTCCCATCCTTTTGCAGAGCTGTGTGATGCTGAAATTCCTTATTTTCACAGAGGATGAGCTCACCATGAAATCTCAAAGCACTTGTCCCACCCAAATGGCATCACAAAAGTCATCAGCCTGCTCTGTCATTTTACAGACAGGTTCACAATTGGTAAAAAAAGGGCTCAAAATCACACGGGGGTGTTGGGATTTTCTGTCAGGGACCCTGAAATTTTGCCTTTGCTAGGAAGGGAATCAGGGCTCCCATGGCTGGATGCTGGTTTGGGGAGCTCTGGAAGTGTGGGATGTGCTGCTGGCCCTCAGGACACACGTGTAATAAGGACATCCTGCACTAGGGACTGCACAGACACCATGGATCTCCTTGGGAATCTGCTGGATTCCCAGGATGAGCAGCAGCTCTTGCACCCAGGGCTTCCCCAACTGTCTGAAACGTGGGAATTTGCATCCCACTGAAGTGGAAGCAGACACCAAATCTCCTTGATGTTTCCTCACAGCTGTGTCGTGACACATGCAGAGGGCTGACACGTTCAGGGCTGTATTTTCAGGTCTATTTTCTGTCCATTTCATGGACAAACGTTTGGGGCAGGATGATCCTGGCTGGAGCCCTCCTTAGGGTGAGGTCTTGGCCCTGCAGCCGTGGGGTTTGCCCTGGGGAGATCTGTCCTTCCAGTCCATCCCAGTGACCTCGGGCTGTGTTCTGGCTGAGTGAGGAGCCTCTCTGGCCACAGGAGGTGTCTCACAGGCAGCTGGGACAGTGGCTGTGCTCTGGAGTCCAGTCTGCACTGAAACCTGTCAGGAAAGCTTTGGCAGGGGGAAGGCTGTGAGCAGCACGAGATTCCAGCAGGGATACCCAGGGCAGGGCACCTGGCTCGAGCAGCTGCAGTTCACAGCCCTGCCTGGCCCCAGATCTGCTCTGGGTGGCCATCCCCACTCTGAATTCCCTCTCAGGCTGATTTCTGAGCTTGGCTTTGATGGGAGCCTTGCTGCAGGCTCCCTTCTCGTGCCTGGAGGAGCATCAGCAGATCCAGCAGCGTCACTGGGGATTCCCAAGTGAGCCCTCTCTCACTCAGTAGCTGCAGAAAATACAGCAGCAGGATTAAATCCCAGCTCACCTGGTAAAGCTGGAGTGCCAAGTGTTGTGGAGAGAGTGTTGGCATCTATTTTTTTTTTTTTTTTAATAGGAGGATTTCGTTTCTATGTATTTGGAAAGAGCAGGTTAAAAGCACAAGTGAGTGTTAAGTTAAAGTGTGGATTCAAGAAATAAAAATAGCCCGTGGTGGGCTTGGTGGAGAGAAGGGGAGCTTGCACCATTTCCATTAAAAATGACATTTAAATGGAAGGTGAACTTGAAACTTTGACAGGACCACGTTCATCCCCTTTGGAGCCTGCTCCTGCAGAGCCAGGGGAGAACAGCTTTCCCTGCTGATGATCCCTTGCTGATTTTTGTGTGTCTTTCGAGAGTGGGGAAGGTCCACTGAAAAGAAAAATAACCAGATTTTTGTTCCTGAAATGCCCCTATCAACATCAGCTCCTACAGACAAGCCACTCTCCTGCTGGAGATCTCATTTAGGAATAACTGATGAGCTCCTCTTTCCTCCTTTCTGGGATGGAAAAGGATATTGAAGGGTGTGCTCAGGTGCCATCCTGTGTCTGAAGATGCCATGGGACATTTGGCCTTCCATAAAGCTCAGTTCCTGCATTTTTCAGCACCTGCTGAGCCTCAAGCCGGGTCTGGAGACATTGTCAGGGATGTGAGCCCCAAGTCCCCAGGGTGGCACCGAGATCTGGCCTTTTCCCACGGGGCTGGGCCTTGCCAAGCTGCTCCTTCCAAACCCACTCAAGGGAAACCACACCAAAAAAAAATCCTGGAAAGGAAAAAGTCACGAGAAGAAAAACAAAGAAACAAAAAACCCCCAAATGACTGAAAAACCCTCTAAGCCCACACCTCCCTTCCTCTTCTCCGTGGTTTGGGGTGGACGGTCGGGGGGTGGGAGATCTGTTTGCACTCAAGAGCAGGGCCACCCTGCCGTGGTGGGGGTCCATCCCCGGGGGCTGAGGGGCTGCACCCCAACCCCTCGGGCTGGGCTGGGCCGGGCAGAGCCCTGGGCAGGCAGCAGTAGCCCTGGGCAAGGCTCACCCTGCGCTGGCCAGAGCCGGCCCCGCCGAGCCCCCAGCCCGAGCCGCTGGAGGGGTCAAGCTGATGCTGACACTGGGGCCTTTGATTGTGTTTGATTCATGTCCCGACACCACTGGTAGGTCAGATGGGCTGTTCGTCCACATTCCCTCCCCCCTTCCACTGAGGGGAAAAAAAAAGGAAAATGAGAAATATTAGTGGGTGACTTCCCAGCTCGCTTCAAGGCTTGTGGTGCCAGCTGACTGCAAGCTCTGGGTGTTCAGAAATGCATTTCCTCCTCCTCATCTTGGTTTTTTGGGGGGTTTCTGTCATCGTTTTTGGGGTTTTGTTGTTGTTTGTTTGCTTGTTTGTTGGTTGGTGGTTTTGTTTTTTTTTTT
>VZRH01008304.1:92062-130702 GCA_013397555.1 Urocynchramus pylzowi
AAAAAAAAAAAAAAAAAAAAAAAGAATCCAACTCTCGAAGGGAGACAGAAACCACCTTGCAGAAATTTCAAACAAAAACTCTGTGGACAGAGATCTCATCTGGAGAGCGATAAAAGAGACATTTACAGGGCAGGGGCTCGAGGGGAGATGCGGGCTGGCTTGCTTTATTTCTGTCATTCCCCTGGTTCTTGTTGGAGTCCCTGCTCCTGCTGCTCAGGTGTTTTCCATGGAGTTACAGATTCATCTCCAGGTGGAATTCGGTTTCTTCTCCCTTAAAACTTAAAGTTCAACACCCTCTTCCTTCGCTGGCCGCTTTTCGCCCCCCGTTCAACTTTTTAGAGGGGAATTAAAGCCCAGCCCAGGTGCCCCACGGCCGCGATAAGATCCCGAGCCTCGGAGAAGAGCGCGGTATTTTTAGAGGTGTGGGACAGTTTTTTTTCTTTTGGATTTTTTTTTGTTGTTTATGCGTGTTTTAAGTCCAGGGCTCCATTTTCATCTGCTTTATTTTTAAATATTTGGAAAGCTCGAACTAAAATAACAGCAGTGGTTTAAGTGCCTGCCTTGCAGTAATGGAAAATATTTCGAAAAGCCCCTGCCTTGTGTGTATCCGAGGGTTTCCAAGGATTTGTCAGGTGTGTTTGCCGCTGTCTCGGGCTGATCACGCGGCTGTTCTCGGATTTTCTCTTACACCTGAGTGCGTGCAGGGTTTTTGCTCCTTATCTGTCCCTAGAACCTCAAGGTGTTCCTATAAATGTATTTTAAAACGTTTATATTTCTATATATGTAATAGATCTGAGAACGTATTTCTAGAAACATATACATTTATAGAAAGATATATAAATATAATTTTTATAGAAGTATCTATATTATAACTTCTAAAATAAAACTTTTTTTTGGCAAATTTCCTCTCCTGTTCCAGCAGTTTATGGAGGGAGGGAAGTAACTCGCTTCCAAAAGTTCTCACGCTCAGATTTGTTCAAAAAACGGAGATTCAAGCCCTTGGTGGAAGAAATAATTAGTAAAAATACGAATAGACGGGCAAACACACGAGGAGGTGAATAAACAAACCCGCCAGCCTCTAAAATTCCGATTTAGCTTTGATAAATCACCTCGGGTGGGACCCAGCCGCGCCCAAACTTGTCGCACATCCCAAGGGGACGGTGGGGGAGCTCCACCTGGGAGCGTGGTTCAACCCTTTAGTTAAATGTTCCCCCCAATGTCTCCTCCTCGAAACCACCCTGGCAAACCTTCTCTGCTTTTAGACTTTTATTTAGTTATTTATTTTGTTTTTTCAACAGGCGAATGTTCCCCAGTTACAAAGTGAAGGTCACTGGGCTCAATCCCAAAACGAAGTACATCCTGTTGATGGACATTGTACCGGCGGATGACCACAGATACAAATTCGCGGATAATAAATGGTAGGCACGCGTGGGGGACGGCGACGAGACCTCTGGGCTGCCCTGGGAGGGGAGAAATCCTTCAACCAGCGGCTCGTCCTTCTTTTTCCATGCAAAATGTTGGGCTGCAGGAGCCTCACCTGGGCGCAGTGGGGTGTTCCCACAGCCCCTGGGAGAGAAATGCGTCCGAAAAAAGGGGAAAAGCGCAGGAATTCTGTGGCGATTAACGAATCCTGTTTGACAACGAGGTTATTTGCTATTGTGGAGCCGATGGTTTAATTATATTAAGGAAGGGAATATCGCCGGGCAGGAAAATCCTGAAGGATCGGCTCTTTGCTCCTGGCCGTAAATTAGGGAAAGGGGGAAGATGGGGTTAAACGGGCGAGCGGCGAGAGCCATCTCCGACGGGAAAGGTGCCAAAAGCTCAGGAATTCCCCGAGCCGGCCGTGCTGGAAATGCCTTTTCTCCCCGGCACGGGGTACCTGCGTGGGAGGGGACGGAGGAGCAGCAGGAGCCCACGGGAGGAGCCCCACGAGGGGATGGACGATGGGCAGGAGCCCACGGGAGGGGATGGATGGGGCGCAGGAGCCCCACGGGAGGGGACGGACGGGGAGGAGGAGCCCCACGGGAGGGGACGGACGGGGAGTAGGAGCCCACGGGAGGGGATAGACCGGGAGTAGGAGCCCCACGAGGGGNGGAGCCCCACGAGGGGACGGACGTGGAGCAGGAGCCCCAGGAAGGGAAGGACGATGAGCAGGAGCCCCACGGGAGGGGATGGACGGGGCGCAGGAGCCCTCGGGCCGTCCCCACGCGGCCGCAGCTCAGCGCCGTGTCCCCACGCAGGTCGGTGACAGGCAAGGCAGAGCCGGCCATGCCCGGCAGGCTGTACGTGCACCCCGATTCCCCCGCTACCGGAGCGCACTGGATGCGGCAGCTGGTTTCCTTCCAGAAGCTCAAACTCACCAACAACCACCTGGATCCCTTCGGACATGTGAGTACCGCGGCTGGGACAAGGGCAGCGTGCTGGCCAGCACCCACGGGGGTGTCCCCCGCCACCGAGGGTCGGGCCGGTGTCACCCACCCTCAAATCCAGGGCTGCTGGGGTGTTATTTTCACCCCTGAGAGAGCGGGTTGAACCCCACTGAGGACCCCCAAAATAGAAGCATAAACCTTGAAGCCGGGTTGTTTTGTGGGAATTGATGAGAGACCACCGGGGCCTGGAGTTGGCGAGTGGGTGAAACTCTCCTGGCTCGACGGAGTCTTTGGGCACCCTGATTTTAATCGCGTGGGGAGTCCCCAATCGTTAAAATCCGCCCGCTGCCTCCGGGAATTTGCCTAACAGGTAAAATTAATCAGGCATAATTAGCGGAGGAAATAGGACCGAAAACGATGTGGATTCCTCGATCGGGGAAAAAAAAAAAGAAAAAGAAAAAAGAAAAGTAACAATAATTAAAGACAATTGGAGAAATTGAAGTCCCGCTAGAACTTTTTGGGCGTTAAAAATGTCTTTGCGAGACTCGTGGGGCCGTGAAAATTTGTGTGAATTCTGCAGCCAGAAACGGCCCTCCTTCGAAGGTCTCCAAAGATGCGAGTTCCTCTGAGCAAATATACGTGTGCATGTATGAATAAAAAATATATATGTGTATATATATATAAAAAATACATAATTGAACGAATATGTGACTCCAGATCCCGCCAGCCCTTTCCAAGAGTGGATTTTTCTCCAGTCTCGTTTCAACACTTCAGTTTCATTTTTTTTCCAAGCTGTTGGGTTTTTTCTTCTTCGCTTTTTAATGATAAATTTTGTGCTATTAAATCCACGCCCACGTGGTAGCCAAGAAGTGAGAGGGCTTTAGGGGAGAGGAGCCAGCAGAGTCCCCAGCCCACCCCAACGCTAAGCATCATTTCCAAGCTCTCCTTTGCGCCTCCATTTGCGGGGGCTGATTTCCTTTTTCTTTTTTATAATTCGAATTTTATTTTGATTCTAATTGAGCTGGTGCAGAAGGGGCTTGCAAGGGCTGCTTCCCAGGGATCAGGACCTTTCCTGCGGGAAGAGGGAGGGGAGTGGCGCAGCCGGGGGAACCCATCCCAGCCCCGGGGTGCTTTTGGGGGGATCCGGCCCGGGGGGAAGGGGCCAGGCATCCCCGCTGGGAACAGGCGGCTCTGGGGAAAAAGTCCCTCCAAACAAACCGAAGACGCTGAGGGGACAATAAGGGACTTCAGAGGAGGAGCTGCGCCAGGAGCCTCTCAATTAGAGTCGCTGTAATGAAATTAAAAACCATTAGATCGTTCACCGTTGATGTCTACGACTTTCCTGGATGTCAAAGCAATTTGCTTAAACCCCCGGGACGGGGGAGGCGGCGGCGGGACGCGCTGCGTCTCGCTGTCGCCAGGGTCCGGCAGTCATTATCGGGCNTCCGCCACCGTCCTCTGCGGGTGGCTGGCGGGAGGGGCGGCCCTGAACCCCCAAATCCCTCCAGCTCTCTTCCCTCGCCCTTTCTTCACTCGTTCCCCCCCTGGGACGGGATGGGGGGTGTTGAGATGCCCCCATTTGCTCCCAGCACGTGTTGGGGGGGCAGCTCTGGCCCCTCAGGGGTTTGTGTGGATGGAGCAGGTGAGGAAGCACCTTTGGCAGCACCTCCCGGCCCTGACTCAGGAGCAGGTGAGGCAGCACCTTTGGAGCTGGGCTCCCGGGAGAGTTTCTGGAGAGATCCGTGCCCCTACCCCAGCACCTCAATCTGCCCTTCGAAGGGGGTCCCGAAACGGGCAAACATTTTGGGGAAGGGGCTGCGGGTTCCTGCTGGTGTCTGTCCCCCTGCCCTGGGTGGGGGGGATGCGCCGTGCTGTGCCCCCTCCATTCCCACGGGATGTCCTCTCCTTCTCCCCCTGCCCAGATCATCCTGAACTCCATGCACAAATACCAGCCCCGGCTTCACATCGTCAAAGCGGACGAGAACAACGGCTTCGGCTCCAAGAACACCGCCTTCTGCACCCACGTCTTCCCGGAGACCGCCTTCATCGCCGTCACCTCCTACCAAAACCACAAGGTGAGGGCTGGGCCGGCCCCCGCCCCGGCAAACCGCATCCCGCTCCTTCCCTCTTCCCGCTGCTCTTCCTGAGGGACTCAGCCCCTCTTCCCTCCCTACTTCTTCTTTCACCCCTTCTTTTTCTTTCCCCTTTTTCCTTCCTTCCCTCTAATTTTTCTTTCTTTCCTTCCCTCTCCTTTTTCTTTCCTTCCCTCTCCTTTCCCCCCTCATTTTCCCTTCTCCACTTCCTTGCCCCCTTGTCCTTTTCTTTTCCTCCTCTCCCCTCCTTGTCCTTTTCCCTTCCTTCCTTCTCCTTTCTCTTGCCCTTCTTTTTCCTCTCCTTGTCCCCTTCTTTTTCCTCTCCTTGTCACCTTGTCCTTTCTTCTTTTCCTTTCCCCTCACTGTCCTTTTCCTTTCCTCTCCCCTGCTCGTTTTCCTCCTCCTTCCTCTCCCTCATCCCATCCCCTCTGTTATTCCTGGCCACACAAAGCATCCGAAGCCGGGCTCGGGCCGAGCCGGGGAGGGGGAATGAGCTCACCAGGATGCTTTGCTCACATGGAGACGACCAACCGAGGAAGTTTGCTTTATCTTCCCCCTCCCCACGGGTCAAAGGCTCCTAATCTGGAGGAGGGAGCCGGGCGCTCCCCTCCGAGCCGGGCGCTGATAACCCGGCTGCCCACGGGGGGCTGCGGGCTTGGCAGCCGGGAGGCCCGGGCAGGAAAGGGAGGCTCAGCTCCCGGGATCAGCAAACAAAGCACGAGAATAACGGGATGGGTTTGTCTTCTGCTGGAATAGAAAAGGGTCGGGTGGAATAAGGGATTTCTTGGCTGCTGTCGCTGCCCCTCTGTGAGGAGCCCGCTGCTCCCGATCCTGCCCGGCTTGGGCTTGGGCTTCCCCACCCAGCAGGGGAGGAGGAGGAGGAGGAAGGCTGAGTGGTGAAGGCAGGGTGGTTCTCCATAGATGAGTCAGGGATGTCTTTCACCAACTGTCCCTTGCCACAGCCCCATGAAAACTCGATTTCTTTCAGCAAAAAGGCAAATTCCTCTCTTAATCACGTAAAAAGCACTTCCTATGAACTTGTACTCACAGGCAGGTAGGATGGCTCCTTTGTACCCGGTAGAATAATTGTCTCTCAAACAGAGAAAAGTCATTTAGCACCCCAAAGAAATCCTGGATGCTTTCCTGGAAATGCAGGTTCCTAAAGCTGTGTGAAATTTTTTGCATTTCCTCCATCCAGCAGCTGCCCAGCAAGATGCAGAGAGCAGAGCTGGGCTGGAGAAGAAAGAGTGTTCCACCATAACTAGGGAGAAAGGAAAATACTTCCCTGCCCTTTAAAATAGGAGCTGCTGGCACAGTTGGGACAAGCAAACCGAATCCAAATTGAGTCCTTGCCAAATTATGCCTTAAATTATAACTCCACTGTGGATGCTATAAAATCAAGTTTAACTTCTGCTTGATGGATTTGCAGAAAGAATATAATATTAATAGAAGTGGGAGTTAATAAAACAGGACACACTGCCTGCTTTAAAGGCATTTCCCGAGCAGAAAACAGACGTAAATGGAACTGCTCCCCTTTGAAGAAAAACGGGGCTGGTTTATAGGAAAAGAAATGATCATGCAAATAAAATGAAAGCAGAGCAGGAACATGTAAGTACAGTAGTTTGGGAAAACTGCCATGCTAGGAGGAGCAGGAATATTTGATTGCAAATCAGCAACATCTGTGTGATAAGAAATGACATCTGCGTATCTGACACAGGCAGGAATCCCCACAGACACACCAGGACACATTTTACACACCCCTGACACGTTTTACAGACTCTGACATCCCTCTGCCCCCTGACACACACATTCCTCCCGTGCTGCTTGGAAGCAGGGGGGGAACAGGGGAAGAGTGGCCGTAGCCCCGAGATAAAATCCCAGTTGGGAAAGATAGAGCCATGAAAATAAACCAGGGGATGATCTTCCCTGAATGGCATCTCCCTGCTGGGAAGGGAATAAAAGTTGTAGCTCACCCCAGTGGAGACAGGGAATGATATTGGGGTTGATCAAATGCCAAGGAGAAACATCCTCCAGCTGAGGTGGGTGAAACTGAACTGGGGTCTTTTCCATCAGCTGAAACCTGAGCCCAGCGTTCACAGCTGAGAGGTTGCTTGGAAAACCAGATTTTCCTCTTGTAACACAGCCTGCATTTCCCCCTGCCATAAAGGATGGCAGCCCCCAACGTGTGGGGCAGCCCCAGCTCTTGCTGCCAGTGCACTGCTGATTTTTTCCCATTTTTCTCTCTCACCTGTAGCTCATCCCTCATGCAGTCTTTCCCATTCACCCCACCCAACCTCTGACATATTTGACACAGAGTTTTAAACACCCATGTATTTTACACACACACACACACACACACACACACAAATTCATCCCTGCAAGGGGTTTAGGTTTCAAGAGCTCTGTTATAGCTGAATTCTATTACAGAATGAATTGTGTGACTCACCCCAAAATGCATTTGAGTCCATGCTTACACAGCTTATAGAAATACCTGCTTGCTTCCAGATAGGTCAATTTATTTCAAGAGCACAGCTGCAATCCCAGTGAAGGGCTTGTGCTTATTTCCCCTGATATTTCAGACAGCCTGAAAAGATATTTAAGCACCCTGGGATCTCCCTCTCCTCAGCCCTACTCCCCAAAAAGAGGCTTAAGCTATGAAGAGAGTTTTGGTGAAGTTTTCAGGGCGGTTGTCAGCAGCTCCATTGGTCACCTCCCCCCTCTGTGCTACCCTTAAAAACACCCCAGAAATATCGAGGTGTTAAAAAAGGTCACATGCACATTTCATTTCCTTGCCATTTACACAATGGGTGCTTGCAATCAGGTCGATTCCCAAATATTAACTTTGCCTGCAGTTAAGCACCATTTTGCTGTAGCTTAAATCATTGTGTTACTGGCTTGTATTTATTAGGTATGAGCTCTCTGCTTAGGACCAGGAAATGAACCTAATAGACAGAAATAATTAAGGTTCTGCCCTCACGAGGGTTCTTTCAAAAGCAAGAATTCACAACAATTATTCTCATTAATTTTTACAACCTACTTTCCCCCTTAGCTGGACTTGGGCTTTATATTGGTTCCCCCCCCTCAGGATATCCGGTTTTATGCTGATTTTTTTTCCCCCCACCCTAAGTTATTTAACATTCTTGGTAGCCAAAATCCTTTTAAGGAAACATTAGCCCAGGGTGGGATGTTACAGGCACCCAGAAATGCTGTGTGCACCAGGGAGGAGCAGGGCATGGCCAAGGACTGGATTCACTGCCAGATATCTGGTGGGATTTCTGAATACAGAGGTTCATCCTTCCCCTAAAAAGACCCAGTGCAAAAATCATGCTGGTGAGTCTGCTGGTGCTCCATTCTGGCAGTTCTGGAGCACTGCCTGTCCCCTCTGAGCATGTGGCTTCTTGTCACTGTCTTTGAGGGCTGGAGCTGGGCAGGTCCTTGGGTGTGGGATGTTTTCTCCTGAGAGCTCCGTTTTCCTTGTCTTAGGTTGCAGGTGGCCACCTCCACCACTCCAGCAGAGGCCACCAGTGTGGTGGCCTGGCTGGCATCTCACAGGATTCCCCTGTGCAGCCCCCCAGGCTCTCCCTGCCCTGCCTGGGGTCATTGTCCCTGTGTTTCTCCACCTGGTTGGCAGGAGGGGACAGCCCCTCTCCTTCCCCAGGGCACACTCTTCTCCAAAGAGGGGTGCCCCAAGTGCTGGGAGAGACAGAGCTCCCTGGGGCTAAGCAAGGTGACACCAAGCAGCTCCTCTCCATTGCCAGACCTGGTGGCTTCTGTGCAGCCCTGGAGCACCTGAGAATGGCAGGGAGCTGCTGCTCTCTCCCTGACCCCACTCTGGGGCTCCTCAGGTCTCTGCTCTCAGATCCCTACTGCTGTTCCAGGCCTTGGTGGGACAGTGCTCCCTTCCAGAGGTCTCCTGCCTTCACAGCTCTGGCTGAACCAGCCTTGTCTCCTTCTGCCCCCAGTCTTGTCCCTGCTCCCTGCCAGCTCTGGGATGGGGTGCTCAGCCAGCCCCGAACCCCTGGACCCTTTTGGTCCTCAAAGCAGCCCCTCTGCTCAAGCTTGGCCAAGACTCCCTCTGGATCTGGCATCCATCCTGCCTGCAGACTCATCTCCTTCCCCCAAAACTCTGTGCCAGGTCTCTCTTCCCACCCTTGGTGCTTGTGCCCCAGTTCAGGCAGCAGCCTCCTCAGTGAGCCCCTCTGCCTCAGCCCAGTACCTCCAAGCAGCCTCCCAGTCCCTCCCAGTTCCTTCACTGCCTTTGGGTTCGGCATCTTCTCCCCTCTGCCATCAACTCCCCCCCTCCCTTCTCCTGGCCTTTACCTGGGCTCTGAGTCCAGCCCCCATCCAGCCCCTCTGCTTGGCCCAGATGGCCCTGGGCTCAGCAGGCACCTTGTCTTCATCTGTTTCTCTCCTTCCCACTCCTCTGGTTTGGCCTCCTCCTCCATCCTGCCTCGGTTGCCACTGGGCTATGTGAGAGCCCAACAGAAGAAGTGTCTGTGCTCTCCAGCCCCAGGGGAGCCTCCTGTGGCTCCCAGCACTGCCACAGCTGCTCCTGGTCCCTCTCTGCCACCCTGAGCAGGACCAGGGGCACCTGCAGGCCAGGGAGAGATGGATCCCCACGGAGAGGGGAGCTCCATGAGCACTCTGCACCTCTCAAGGGTGATCACCTGCACCTCTGCATCACTAAATGGTGATTTTTTTCCCACCCTGATCAGTTTTAGGTTCTCCAAGTAGACCTGAGCGAGAATTCAGAAATTAAGGACCCCCATTCCTTGCAGAACGTTCCTTTTCCAGAATGCCCAACCTTTCTTAGTTTCAGAAGAGATCAGGGTGAAGTGTTTTCCCTTAGCTTAAGTGCTTAAGAAAAAGAAGTTGATAGCAAAATACATAAATAACCTAGAGCCCAGAGCACCTGGTGTAGGAGCACATCACCCCTAACAAAGTTTTAACTTAGTTCCAACTTCTAAAGTGAGAAACAATTGACAAAAATCTTATCATGGCAAGTTCTTGATTAAAAATAATACAAAATGGTAGTTTTGATTTTGGCCATAGTGATATTCATGAGCCCTTAGGCACAAATCCCATATAAATACATGTCTGTGGAAAAGGAAAAAGAAGTAAAGCAACTTTCCTCGACCTAGCTCGATGCAAAGCTAAATTTTGTCATGCTGGAGCTAAGGATGCTGTTGGGAAGATCTCAGCAGAAGAGCTTTGTGGCCAATTAGCCCAGAGAAAAGAGCACAGGGGAGCAGCCCAGGGATTCCTGTGGGATTCCCAACTCCATTGGGAACTGTCACCTCCCATTAAAGTGAAGATGAACCCATAGGTCAGACAAGCCCTGAAAAGTGGAAATGTGGGAGGCTTCACCCTGCAAAGCTCTGGTCTCCAAGGGTCTGTGGCAGCTTCAGGAACCAGTGAAGCTTTGCCATCAGTAACAAAAACGTAAACAAAGCCCTTCAGTTTTATTGAACCTGTGCTGTAGAATTCAGCCCTGGGCACTCTGTCTTAATGACCTCGCAGGACGTTGTATTTTGTTTTATTTTTCATGAGGTAATTGTCATTTGACTTTCTGACAGCTTTTCTCCCCCCCTGCCCCCCCGTGAGTTACAGTCAATTAAACTCAGTTTTGCTGTGGCAAAGCTGATCCAGTAGAAGGTTATTTCCACCCCTGCCTTTGCTTTTCCACCTCTGGAATAGTTTGGAAGTCGGGCAAAAAAGTGGCCAAATGAAATATCTTCCACGGGTTGTTTGCTAAAGCAGGAATTCACCAACTTTTTCTCTGTTTTCTAGTTTGTTGTGTACAGTTTTGTTAAATCTGGCTTGGGCTCTCCTGGCTTTGTGGTGGCTGATGCCAGGAGTTGTCACCTGGGGAAATGTAGTTCTGGAAGCTCCAATCCATCTGAAGCACACCAAAGGTCTGAGAATTAATTCTAAACCTGTAGTCCCTGGTTTTTAGATGCCTTCAATTCAGCAGATCCTTAATTTTAAGGAGGCTGAAGTTGGCCTTGATTCTCTTGGGGCTTTTGGCCACCAGCATCAACACCTTTGCTTGTAATGTGTTCCTCGTGTGGGCTAGGGGACTTTTCTACTCCTAAATCACCAGATTTGCAATATTGAGGTCCCATTTTGATATTTTGGCTGCTTTTTCATGGGTCATTAAAAGCTTGAAGAATCAAACGGGGCATTCAACTGAGGTGCTTAAACGAGGGGCTGGAGCATTGCTGGCTCCTCCTCCAGTGACCAGAGGGCACTGGGGACCTGTGAAGGCACTGCCACCCACCCCAGAGCCCTCTGGCAGTCCCCTCTCCCTCCCTTGATTCCAGCAGGGAGCTGAGGCTCCCAGTGCAGGCGCCTTCGGTCAGGTTGGGATGAATCCGGCCCTTTGTGCCTTTGTGTGCTGGTGCCAATCCTGTAAATCCTCACTCACTGAAGGACTTCACTTATGTGAGCAAATATTGCCATTGGGGTCGGCAAGGGAGGACAACTCCTACATTTACAGGGCTTCAGGAACATTCAAAATGTTGAATAATGCCTATTATTCATTCCAGAAGAGTCACCACCTTCAAACCGATAGGCAGTTGCTTTGCAAAATACACAGTTGGTTGTGTAATAATTCAGGGCTTTTAATTACAAAATGCACCTCTGTTTTATTGCTAGAGAATGGCTCAACTGGCAAACTGACCCCAAAAGATTGTTTGTTTACCCTTCTCTTTGAAATCTGAAATGAGGAACAAAAAAAAAAAAGTGCCAAAAGTGCCAAGGGCTTGTTTATGTGCTGAAGTATGGTCCTGATTTAATGGGAATGCCTGTGGAGATAAGTGTAAGTGTGGTGGGGGGCTCTGTGAGAAGTTTGGGGCTGAATGAGGCAAAAATGGCAAACAAACAAGCGGCCCTTGGAAAAAAATATGCAAAAAGACAAGAAAAGAGCAAAATAATCTGGTTGTGCATACACCTGGCGAGGTTTGCTATTGACACTGGGCGAGCCAGATTTTCCTCTTTGGATTTTGGCAGGGAGGTGGGCCTGGTTGTTTGTGCTTGACTCGGTGAGCATGAACCTCTCTCTGTTCTCCCTCCGTTGATCCTGAGCTCTTTCCTTCCCCTTGGCCAACTCTCAATAGGAAGGAAGGACGGGGTTTCCATGAAACGTGGTGAGAGCGGGAAGTTCCTCCCGTGGCAAACACGGGGTTGTCTTTCCTCCTGGGCAAGTGTCTCTCCTGATTCCTTGCTGAGAGCTCACACTGCCAGGCAGTGATGGAGAAAAGAGAAAAAAAAAAAGGGAACTTTCCCCTCTTCTGCCCAGATTTTGGGGCTTTGCAGCAGTATCACACCTGGTCCAGGCTCAATCCTCTTCTGCCAAGGTACCAAAGCATTTGCATCAGATTTGGCATATGGCACAGGGAGTTTTTACAAAATCCACAGGGCAGCTGAGGGTGTTGCTGGTCCACAATTAATACTGGCTTAAATGACAAGCCCTGCTCACCAAAACCCTCAGGAAAAGTAGTGCAGGAGGGGATTGAACAGCACAGTCCCTTTGGGTAAGGGCATGGTCTGTCAAGAAGCTGCTTTAAATGTTAAATTTAGATGTTTTAAGAGGACCAAAGTTGAGACTGAGGGCATTAATCCAGCTAAACTTTAGACTCTCAAGGCAGCTCACTTAGTGAGCAAACTGGAAGTGATGGGGAGACAAAAAATCCTCCAGGCTTTGATGGTCACAGGTGAAGTTACCCTCAAAGTAATTTAGGTAAGGATTCCATGCAGTGCTCCAGATGTGGGGCAGGATGGCAGAAGCAGAGCACCTGGAGCACATTCAGCTGGTCTGAAACACCCAAAGGATGAGATTCCCTGGGCTGGGAGAGAGGATGCAGGGTCTGAGAGGTGAGGTTTTGGTCTTGTTTGTGCACTGATGAGAAAATACTTATTGGGATTTGTTCAGACCCAACTTCCATCCCTGGAAGTTGAGCAGTGAAGCCCTTTCTGTCCCAACAGCAAAACGAAAGTAAGAACTCTCAGAAAGCAGATTTTCTCCAGAGAAAAATGTGTGTGAGCAGTCCCACATGTTAGTTATGGGACAAGGCTGGGAGAAGCGAGAGGCTGTTGACAGGAGATATTTTTCCTGTGGAGCATTCCAGGGAAAGGCCCATCTGGAGTGGTCAGTGCCTGAGCTGAGGGATGAGTGGAGCTCCTGCAAGCTGTATTTTCCCTCCCATGCCACCTGCCTTGGGTTTAATAACCACTGTCCCCTCTGTCCCAGGCCATGCCTCGGACTGGCCGTGACCTGTTGCATTTCTTCCTTTTCAGATCACCCAGCTGAAGATTGAGAACAATCCCTTTGCCAAAGGCTTCCGTGGCAGCGACGACATGGAGCTCCACAGGATGTCCAGGATGCAGAGGTAACGTGTGTCACCCTCATGGGGACCCTCCCAGGGCCACCAGAGCCACCAGGGCCTTGCTTGGCACGTCCCTCATGGCCTGGCCTGAGCTGGGCACGGTGCCACTCCCTGCCTTGGCATCTGCATGGGAGTTCTGCATCAGGTTGTTGAAATATTCCCAGGACATGGGGCCAAACTCCTGGACCTTCTGCTCCCAGGGGAATTCCTTAATTGCTGGGTGGCAGAGGCAGGACCTCACTTGTGGGATGCTGTCTTGGCCACAGGGACTTTGCCTTTCTTTCAGACACATCCCCATCCAGAGCAGCCTTTAGCTTTGTACTAAACTCTCCTCTCTGAGGCTGCCCGTGGACTCAGACCCATTAAAAACTTGGAGTAGCTGGGAGAAGCTCTGGCCACCAGGCTACTGTGGCAGAATTCCTGAGTGTTCCTTTCTCCCAGGTGACAGTCCTTTAAAGACAAAGCTGCCAGCCTTGTTTTGGGAGTAGGTTTTTAAAGCCTGGTCCAGCTGCCTCTGGAGATGGTGGTGGAGAGTCCTGTGCTCTGCTGTCACTGGCTTTGGAGGGGCTTTGGCAGGAGGGGAGTGTTTGCCTGCTCAGTTCTGGATGTGCAGAGCAGGAGCAGAGGTGTGGTGGTTTCAGACTGAAGAAGGAAAGGTTAGAAAATGTTGGGATCTCCAGGGCCAGGTGGCTGAGGAGACCTTTTCAAATCTCGGGTTTGGCTGCAAGTACTTAAGCTGAAAAGCAAGCCTAAATCTTGTTTGAAAATCCTATTTAATGTCCTTTTCTAAATGTCAGGTCCTGCTGGTAATTAACTTTGTGCTTTTCCCTTCACTTGGAACTTTCTCCATGTGTCAAGCTGCTTCCTGGTGCAAATGTTTTGCAGGAATGGTGCCATACCCATGATTCTAACTAAGACAGATGGAGATTCTCAATAGAGCATTTTCCAGGAGGGGAGGAGCCACTCAGATCCTTTATTCTCTGCTTTCTGCTGGAGGGACCTGCTTTGGGACCTTCTGATGGGAGGGTTTTTCCCACTGCCCACCCAGGAGCCAGCTGTAGGTGGTCACTCTGGTTGTTGTAGTTGATGATCTGAGCGTGGCTCTCTGTAGCCAGGAAAATTGTGCTGTCAGGCACCAAATAATTCCTGCAGTCCTGCAAACACGCCTGGAACCCACTCAAACTGGGCAAATCTCCTCCTGTGTACAAACATGTTCAGACTCAGCCCCAGAAAAGCCAAGATAGATGTATAAAAAAGGTATAGGTAACATTTCATCTGCTCCATTGAAATCATCTCCTGAATGTGCCCTGTGTTCCCTGCCTGCCTTTTCCAACAGATCCTGGCAGGATCTGTCAATATTTATTTATTTATGGTGGCACTACCCCTTGAAATAGCTCCCCCCACCCCGTGCCAGTCTCCCAGCTTCTACTGGAACTTGAGTGATGATGTGTTCCCCCCCCGCCAGTATTTTTTTTCCTGCCAAACCACCCTTTCATTACAGTCACTGGAAAGATTTGAAGGTTTGGATTCACGGGGGGGTTTTTTTTGGAGCAGGAGGGAGGAGGTGGAACAGGGAGGACTCTTAGGAAGGGCTCGGTGCCATGTGAAGAGCATGGCATCAAGCCACGCTGAGCCCGTGCTAAAAATTGATTGGCATTTTTATGCAGGGGCTGCGGTCGATGATCCAGGGAACAGGAACACTTGGAATATAGAAATACACCCACTCAGGCCTGGCAGGGCTGGAAGGGTTAAAATCGTTGCCTTTACTGGATAATTTCTGATGTTCATTTTAATAACTTAGCAGAGGAATGGCTGTGTGCCTTCACAAAGGTGGCATTTTTTTAAGGGAGGGCAGGATAAGATGATTATAGTAAAATAAAGACCCATTCAAGGTTGCAAATATGTGCCCACCTTTGTGGGTTTTTTATGTAGATATATGAATATATTCAAAATTATATATGAAAATATATAAAACCATATATAAAATCAGTTATATATAAATAAATTGCAGCCATAAAAAATAGGTTGTGTCTATGAGATAAAGAACCATTCAGGATTGAGAATGTTGCAGAACTATGCCCTGCCTTTTGTGGGTTTATATAGATTTAACATATAAATATATATTAAAATGTAATTAAATTTATATTTAATATATTTTAATATATAAATGTATGCTCATGACGTTGTTTCCCAGTGATGGACAAGTCAGTCCATCCTGGTTTTAGGGCTATGATGTCCATTTATGCCCTTGGAGAATATGGTGGGATGCATTTTTAGTGCTATTCCTTCATTATGAAAAAAGTAGCTGGAAAACCCCCACATTTTATAACAACAGTGCAGAGCCTTTTGTACCAGAAACTTCTGACCTGACATTCATTCCCCATGGCTTCGAGTCCATCCCTCTCCATGGCTTTCTCCTTTCCAGGACCTCCCATATTGGTTTTTTCCTCTTATTTCCCAGGAAAATGGTGATAAGTCTGTCCAGGTAGAACTTCATTCAGGAGTGGTGTGAAGGCTTTCAGCAGCAGAGGGTTTCATTGAAAAAGAGCAGCCACGAGCTCCAGACAGATCCAAATTCCAGTGAATATTTGTTTTCCTCCCACTGCCTTTCTTTCCCGAAGCACAAGAGGTGCCTTCAGCAGCCTCTTTGGTAGGATGGACCCTCTGGCAAGAGGAGGTTTTTCAAAGATTTCAAGTTTCTGAGCATGAGGTTGAGTTTTTTATTTTATTGATTAGAGAAACTCTCCAAAAAAACATTAAAAAGAGAGGAAAATGCATAGAGGGGTGTGAGTTTTACTACATGTGTGGGTCTGGAGCACTGTGAGGAAGCAATTCTGGTCAACCCTGTAACCAATCCTTGCTGCTCATCTGCAGCTCCCACTGTCTGTGGTGGTTCTTACGGGGGCTGAGGAGCTTCTGGTAGTCTGGAAGGCCCTGGTTATTTTGTAACTTAATTAATTTTGTAAATTAATGCTCTTCAGCCCTTGAAGCTTCTGTTGGGGAGGATGATGCCATGAAGTGGTGGCTCTTGGCTCCCTTGATGGGTACTCTGAGCCCTTGAAAAGTGACCAAAAAATCCAGAGTGCTCCACATGACAGGGAAGAGTGACAGCGCAGTCTGACGCTGTGGCTGCGTTTTCTCTGTCAAGGATCACGAGCCAGTTTGCTGCCTTTGGCATTCATCCACAGCAATCTTCTTGGCTCCAAAGGAATTATTCCAAAGATTCCCATGTGTCATTGAGAGCAGAAACAGGGCCAGACACCGAGGACACAAAATCAGCTCCATGAGTCAAAGCCAGCGTGACAGAGATGACAGTGCATTTTGGGGTGCCAGCAGAAGAAATGGATGAGCTCTGGTGTTCCCTGGCATTCCAGCATCCTGTTGGACTGATGGGCACCAGGCTGACTCAAGCATATCAGTCTTGGCCTGCTGCATACCACCTCCTTCTTCTTGTGTCTTCTCACTGCATCTTTAATCCACTTCCATTTCCCAGGTTCTGTCACTGAAATCTCCCAGGAGTCACCTTCTGTCTGAAACATTTTCAGTGTGAGATTTGCCATTATAATATCTGCTGGGGAGGGGATGCTTTCCTCCAGCACACATCCCCCAGGAAATATTCCTGGTCCTGGTTGAAATGTGTTCTGTACAATTTGACAGAATTCAGATTAAATCCAAAGGGAAGCTGGGCAGACCTCACTTATTCACAGCTTTTTTGAAGTGAGAAAGCCACTCAAGAAACACAGGGTTGCTGCAGTTTCTGTCACTGACCTTCCTCTGGGGATCTGAGCAGCAGGATTTGATCAGCAGAAGCTCAGCCTAGCACAAAGGGATGAGGTGCTGCCTCTGGCCCACATCCATTCTCCAGCTCCTCTTGTGTTCCTCTTACTCCAACATCTTTTTCTGGAGAAATTTATCTTTTTATCTGCCTGCTAATGAGACCTCTTGGTCTCTACCTGGCTCTTTTCATTGCTGGTTCTTGGGTTGGTTGCAGAGATGGCTTTGGGCTGCACTGCTCAAAGGAGTTGCTAACAGAGCACAGGGTCATCATGGAATGGTTTGGGTTGAAGGGACCTTAAAGATCATCTCATCCCACCCCCTGCCATGGCAGGGACACCTTCCATTATCCCTGGTGGCTCCAAGCCCTGTCCAGCCTGGCCTTGGACACTGCCAGGGATGCAGGGGCAGCCCCAGCTTCTCTGGGCACCCTGTGCCAGGGCCTCCCCACCCTCACAGGGGTGGGTTTTTTCCAAATATTCCATCTAAACCTATTCTGTCATTGTGAAGCCATTTCCCCTTTTCCTGTCACTCCAGGCCCTTGTAAACAGTCTCTCTCCAACGCTCTTGTAGGTCACTCTGGAACCTTCTCTTTTCCAGAGACAAATTCCAATCCCAGTTCTGCCAGCCTTTCCTCCCAGCAGAGCTGCTCCATCCCTCTGCCCATCCTGGTGCCTCCTGGATTTGCTCCAGCAGCTCCAGCTCCTCCCTGTGCTGTGCCCAGGGCTGGAGCAGCTCTGCAGGTGGGCTCTCACCTGAGAGGGGCACAGGGGCAGAACCCTCCCTTGCTCTGCTGCCCATGGTGCTGGGGAGGCAGCCCAGGACATGGGAGGCTTTTTGGGTGCTGGGGCATGTCCAGCTCTCCCCCACCAGCATCCCAATCCCTTCTCCCCAGGGCTGCTCCATCATTTCATCCCCAGCCTGGGCTGATCCCAGGATTGCCCCTGCCCCAGCACAGCACCAGCACTTGGCCTTGCTCAGCTGCCTGAGATTCCCATCCCAACCCAAGGATCTTGGAGCCCTCAGGTCCTGGCAGGAAGGTCAGGACATTTGCTCTGCTGGAGGAGAATGGGGCACTGAGCAGCCTCTCATATTCCTCAGTAGACATTTTGATTTGTGCTGCTGCACATCCAGTCTCAGGTGTTGTTCTCTGTGGGGCTGCTCTGCAGTCCCCACGCAGAGAGGGGTCGTGTTTAATCAGAGCTGAGACTGCAGGAAGTCCTCAGTAATTCCTCTCCTACCACGTCCTTTCCTGCTGTAGTTTATCCCCTTCCAGACAGCCTCTGGAGAGTGGTTTAATTTTATTTCAATATGCTGGAAATCAGCTGAAATGAATGCACACTGACAACTGGGTTTGGTTTGATTTTTTTTTTTCCTGGGAGATGATCTGTTTATTCCAGGCACTTTCTTCCCCCCTTCTTCCTTTTGCTGTGTCTGTTATGGCTGACTTCCACTTCTTCCCTCCTCTTGAGCCCCAGCAGGAAGGACAGCAATTGGTGGCCTGGGAACTGTAAACCCAAAGCCATTGAGCTGTGCTTGCACATCTGGAATTGGGGGCTGATTCTGTGCTGGGTAGAGGGGACAGCACTGATAGGGTAACAAATAATTGTCCTTTTGCTGGGACTGCCCAAGGAGGACTTAAAATCTCCTGGATATTTGGAAAGAGTGGAGAGGAATCCCTGTGTTCATCCTTGGGTCAGGTTTTAGACTAAGATTTGATATTGGGAACAAGATTAAGACATTTCAGGGATTTCCAAGGCTGCTGTAAAAACATGGAAAGGAAATCCTTTCCCATGTCATGCTTCACCTTGATCTCCAACAGATCCTTGGGATCTGATATTTAATAAGTCTTTTGAAACCTTATTGCCATGAGCTACAGCAGCTCTAGAAAGCCTTGAGGTATCCAATGTTTTGTTGCAGAAATATCAGGAACATCTTCTAAAATAACTTGTTTAGGGCCAGTAGAGGTTGGATGCTTCAATGCAGGAGCTTCCTGATTCTAAAGTGTGCATTTTTGAAGAGGTTTTTAACCAGGGTTTTGTCTGGCAGCTTCATTTACTATGCCTTGGCTGGTACATCAGGAAACTTCACGTCTGCACATGAAAATAGATGGAAAACTTTCATGCTCTTAGAGTGTAGTAATAAGCAAGAAAGTGAACTGGATGTTGCTCTGTGCAGGTCTGTATTTATCATTTTTCCAGTTATTAGTAATTTGCAGTGGCCAACAAGGTTTCTGGTTCTGAGATTGCAAAATCATATTGAATTTGCTCCTTTGAATTCTTTGCTGCCACGAGTTTGTGGCAGAAGTGATCTTACAAAACTCTTGAGTCTGTTGTGGTGAGAGCATCACTTGGCCAGGGAAAGGGGAATTTGTCATGAGAGAAAATGAGAGTGAGTTTCTAATTCCACCTGGCAGAGGTGGGATTTGGGATTGCAGGAGGGATTCACTTGTCAGGCCTGATCTGTAGGGTGGGAGTTCTGTGAGGAATTTGAAGTGGAATGTGGGTGCTGCTGGCAAAGTCCTGCAGAGCTGCTGTCCAACCCTGTGGATTTGGGAAACCTCTGGCCAGGTGGGAGGCAAGAACAGAGTCCAGACTTCAGCACCAACAGTCTTGGACATCATTCATGATTTCTTTTCCCAAGTTTTAACAAAAATCATAATATTACATAGCACCTTGTGCTGCTTCTCCCTGTCCCCTTCTGCTATTTTAATATAGTAACTAAATATTCATTATTAGCCTCCAACAGACTTTAAATAGACCAGGCATAGGTTTTTTCCTTGTAAATTCTTTTCCCAATCAACTTATTTTAAAGTTTTCTTTTAGTTCTACAATTTTCAATGCAAAAATGAAAGTAGCCTATTAACACCCCATGTAAAACTAATGTTCTGGCCCAGAACCATCAACAGCCTCATCCTTGCTATGTGGACAATTTCCTACATTGCTTAAGTCGAGCTTTAATACGTTTTTTTCCCCTTCTTACTTTGCTACAGGTGTTCTTTTGGACAGCAAAATTTCTGGATATGACAGAAACCTTTCATTCTATTAAACTATAGCTCAGGATGACAACCACTGCTTTGGGAATAGTGACTTTTAGGAAAAAAAAAAGAATTTGATCCATTTCAGTTTGTCATTCAGTCTTTAGAAATGATAGGTGTGCACTCTGCATGTTGAGTGGGCTCAGGAAAAAATAGGAATATTTTGAGATGATTGTTGCTTTAGAAGATACCAAAGATGTATTTCAGCTCAGCTCCTATAAGGAGGAACATGCAGAATTACAGAGATAACTGCCTTTGTGCATTGAAAAACATCAAAGTGCAAGAAAGAGAATATTTTGGATATTTAGTGAGAAAACACTTTCCTTCGTCTCCCTCCTCCAGTAGCTGACTTTTTGGCAAAAATAGCACCCAACATGTTTTGACTGAAATGGAAATATTTCAGTCTGGAGAGAAGTTATTGTGATACCTCCTGGGAACTGCTGTTTGGAAACTTGGTGACTCCAACCTGTTCCCTCTCCTGCGTGACTCCCAGCTCCTGCTGTATCCCCCAGAGCACCACAGTCCTCTCTTCTGGCCATGGAGATTCTCATATTCCCTGGGAAATGCAGGATTCTGGGAGGAATTTGGAACCCAACACCCCAGTGCTCTGGCACTTGGGGTTAAAGTGTTGCTGTTGCAGCCACCACAGCAGAGGTTTGGTGGAAAGCTCCCTGCTGGCGTAGGTTTATATGATTGCTGTTGTTACATTTTGTAAATCAGTTCTGAGTTCTACGGTGACAGACCCTCCCTGAGGGGTGTCACTGCAGGTTCAGGGCTCTTGTGGAAGTGGCCAGGTGAGCTGTGGATGGCATTTAAGGAGCTCAAGTACAATCATTTTGGACAGGTGAGGGCGGTACCTCAAAGCCAGCTTGGTCCAGTGGTTAGAGACTCAGAGGAGAAAACTTGTGTTGGAATCAGCTCTTTGTGGCTGCTCTGGGCCTGGTGACACTTTGGGGTGCTGTACTACCTGATCTGTATGCATTTTAGCAAGTCTTTGGGTTCAGGAGGAGACTTCTACCTCACCTGAAGTGTCTGGGACCCCCTGTTCAGCTTCAGCTCTCCCTGCAGAGCAGCAATCATCTTTGGGGTTGCCACATTGCTGATGTGTTTGGAGAAACATCTCCAAAAAACACCGTCGGGTCTTTGAGGAGAGGGGAATTCCAGCCTGTGTTGGCAAAGCACCCCACCTTCAAACCAGATCTGGGGGTAAGAGAACAATCCAGGCTTTCCCTCCCATCCTGGCTCTGCTGAGGCTCTGGTGTGCATCAAATCTCAGTGATTTATTTATTTCTCTTTTCTGAGCTTGGTCTGTGGTGCAGGGATCCCCCACCCAAGACAACCAGGCTGAGAGACTCCAGGCAAAAGGAATGGGAACAACTACTACAAGGGAAAAAAAGTAGACCTAAATATTTAATTAATTTCCAAGTCAGCTTGGCAGAAATTATGTTTTTATTTATATGCATGTGCATATGGCAAATACATTACCAACAGTGTACAGCTTATAAATGCTACAATATGTAAATAGAAATCGTGTTTATTTTGCTGAAACTGCATTTATATATTTTATGTGTGTGTATAAAATAGTGGTGGTGGAAAAGGAATGAATTTAAGGGGACTAAAAGGAAAGGGAATAACGAGTTCTGCATGGATAAAGTGTGACGGGGCTGCAGCCTCCTGGGAGGGATAGCTCCATTTCCCTGAAAGCCAAAACAAACTCCATGACACTAATGTGCTGCCTTCATTTATTAATCCTCTGATCTATTTATTAATTGATTGCTCTGCTGACTTGTTCCTCTTTTGTTTTTTTGCTTGTAGTAAAGAGTACCCGGTTGTTCCCAGGAGCACAGTGAGACAAAAAGTGTCCTCGAATCACAGCCCCTTCAGCGGCGAGACCAGGGTCCTTTCTGCCTCCTCCAACCTGGGCTCCCAGTACCAGTGTGAGAACGGGGTGTCCAGCACCTCCCAGGACCTGCTGCCTCCTGCCAACCCCTACCCCATCTCCCAGGAGCACGGCCAGATCTACCACTGCACCAAGAGAAAAGGTCAGAGCTTGCCTGCTCCCTGCTTCATGTTTTCCCCCTCCTAACATGACTGTCAGCATTGTTTCCTGATGTTTCCCCTTGGACAGCTCCAAGGATAATGCCTTTGTGGACAGAAAAACATCAAAGTGAAAGAAAGAGAGCATTTTAGATATTCAGTGCTAAAATACTTTCCTTTGTCTTTGCTCCTCCAATAGTTGATTTTTTGGCAAAAATAGCACGCAACAAATGATGCTGGAGGATGAGTGAGGCATGAGGATTGTGGGCAGCTCCCCCAGGCTGGGCTGTGAAACTCTAAAATCCCATTTCTGCTGGGTTGGGAATGAGCTGTTTGGAGGGCTGGCAGTGCCTTTCACCCACCGTGAATCCACATTTGGAGAGATGGCTGGTGCTGGAGATAAAGATGACTTATCTGCAGCCCCTCAGACAGGGTTAATCTCCAAGGGGAGATACCTTGACAGTTTGTATTTTGTCCAGTTTTCAACTCAGGCCTGTCTCACAGTTGGGAGACAGTTTTCTGTCTGCAGAAATGCTTGGGCTAATGAAGGGAGCCTGGGATTGAAGCCCATGATATCCATGGTCCTTCCCCTCTGCTGCCACTGAGCTGCTTTGACAGAGCTTTAGGGATCAAACTGTGAGGGCTTTCCACGGACTGCTGGGCTCGTCCTGGCGTGAAGAGTCCCCTGATAGTGATGGGATAATTGTTCTGGGCAGGAGCAAGGGGTTTGTGGTCTCTGCCCTCCTCTCCCAAAGCAGTGGGAATGCTTCAATGCAGCACCACTCGTAGGACTGAGATAGCAAAAGCTTTAGATCAGTTTTACTTGGAAACAAATAGGGGATTTCCAGGGCTGGATGCAACAAGGGGTGGGCAGGGGCTGGTTTCTGCCAACCCCATTGCCTTTCTTGGGATTTCCTCTATGGGAAAGCTACCAGAAGGCAGCAAGCACCATGGCATTGAGTGCAGCAGGAATTTCTCCCCACAGCAGAGCCCTTCCCGCTTCCCTGCACGACCCTATCAGTCAGACACATGTCATTATTTTTAGCAACATAACCCCTGGAGCACTGGGATGTGCAGACACACAGTCTAAGGTAGAAAGGCTGGGAAGTGCTGACAGAGGAGGCAGGAGGGCAGTGGAAATCTCTCCCACGTCCTTGGTGAATCCCCTGGATGTTGTAGGAGCACATGGGCTGTGTACAGGTATGCAAAGTTAAAAAAAACCCCAAGAAATCCTAACATTTTCCTGAGATTGAGGTAAACAGTGGAAAACAGGTGGCATTTTCTGTCCCCTCCAGCAGACCAGGTGACTGTGCTCACATAGAATGTGCCAGAGCAGGGATTGGGAATGGGGATGGCCTTGAGCTGGCTGTAAGGCAGGGAATAAGGAGATGCAGTGGCCACCCTGAGTGTCCCCCAGGTCAGAGGTGGGGTGTGTGGGCTGTTTTAGCCCTGCACTGCTGTGGGGGTGAGGTGCTGGGTGCTGCAAAGTCGCACTGCTGGTGGTGGAAACTGATCCCTGTGATCCCTCCTCAGCACTGGGAGCTGCAGCTCCTGGGAGTCCTTTCTCAGCTCCTCTGTCCTGGGAGCTGAGCTCTCACCTCTCCTCTTCCCCCTTTTCCAAAACTAACCAAAACAAGCTGGCCCAAATGACAGCCAGCCCCTGGGACAATCCCTGGCTGCTGCGTGTCCCTGCCCCGCGGGGCAATTCATCATTCGCCTCCGCATTGTAACGCGATAAGGAATCAACAGAGGTTTCCTTCCAGTTTTGGGATTCCCGCTAAGTGCTGTCTCCATGGGTGGCTTCCCTCAATCCCCCAATTATCTCACTTCCTCTTATTGTCACAAAAGACACGGCTATCTGCCCTGGAATAAAGCTCCCCGGCCCCTCTTGGCCTGCGTGGCCCTGGCCACAGCGCGGGGACGGGGACGGGCCGAGGGAGGCCTTGTCTGCAGGGCCCACGGCCCCTCCTTATCTCTGCCGTGGCTTGAGTGGCACAAGCAGTTAAGGGCCTTTTATCAAAGCCACCAAAGGCTTTAATCAAAGAGGAGCAGCGTCCTGCCCGATTCCAGCGAGGAATTGAGAGTCCCGGCAGCCTGAGCCTCTGCTCTCCTCCCTGCGCCGCCTTCTCTCCCCTCCCTGTGCCTTTGGTAAATGGAAAACAGCCACCAGGGCTTAGAGGAAAGAAACACACAGTTAATGGGAACCAGAGAGCCAGCCCGAGCTGCCAAGGAGCTCTTTGCAAAGTGAAATTAATTAAAAGGAAAAAAAAAATTCACTAGAGATGAGCGATTCGGGTTGGATAAATCAGAGTGTGATCCAAGGCTTCATGTCACTGAGCGTGGAACTTCCTTCCAGCACCAGCAAGGATCTTTGTTGGACATGGGAAAATAATCCTATGTATGATGTTGCTCTTTTTTTTTTGCTGTTCCAGCCTCTCATTTCTGAGATTTCCCTCATAGTTCTCCCGCTTTCCTACATTTCTGCTTAACACTTATCAGGCCTCACCACCTCGGAAAACTCAAAAGAAAGAGTTTGTTTCTCCTGCTGTCCCTCTGTCCATTTTCTGGACTGGAAATCTTATTGATTGTGTTGGACTGTCCACTCCCCAAGCATTGACTCATCCTCAGGCAGTCTAGGATTTATCTCAAGCAGATTATTTCCTTTCCCAAGGCTGTGGTTACGGATAAGTGCTCTCGGGGGCAGAGGGCAGTTCAGCTGGCTTTGAGACCAGCTGCTGTCTGCATCTTCTGGGGTGAATTCCAAGCCAGTCTCCTTCCAGCTTTGACATCTCCTGAAGTTCCTCTGCCTCCTCTTCAATCAGAGCCAAGCCTTGGGTCAGGCTCAGTTAGGGACAGGTCTGTGTTCACCCAACTCAAAGGGTGAACTTCTTGTTCAACTTCTGCTTTCCTGGTGACCTAAGACAATGATAATTCTCTGTGGCTGGCAGTGTTGTTCTTAGCTGTCAAGGCAAGATGGATTCACTGTGGAGATCTGATATGGAATTACATTAGGGGAGAGCAGCAGGGCTGCCAGGGGATGTTATCTCTGAAGGCTCCCCCGCTTCAGGGAGGTGATGCTCTCCTGGCTGAGGAAGGAAGGAAGGACACATCCCAGAGCTCCTAATCTGGTGATTCCTGGTGTGCAGGTGGGAGGGCAGGGTCACAGCATTGGGAATGACCCCGGTGTGCTGCAGTGGGGCTGCTGTTCCAGGAATGGGGAATGGCAAGGATCATCCTGCCTTGTATCCCAGCCCCACGCTGGGATTGCTGATGGCATGTGACAAAGTCACTGGTCTTGAGAGGATGGACTACCTCCAGCCCTGGATCTCATCAGGAGTGGTCTCAGCTCTTGATGTGGATTTTTAGGCTGACACAAAGAGCAGTCAGAGCTTTGTCTTTTTTTGGGTTGTTCTTCCCCTCCCATTGCTGTGCTTGGAGAAGCCCAAAAGGCCTCACCAGCAGGCAGCCTGCCTGGTGTCTTTCATTTAGCCCCACATCCCAGTTAGGATACTGGGCCTTGTTTTCCTTGTATTATCCTGTCTCTCAGATATCCTGTGGACTAAACAGTCATCCCTCTAAACCTCTGCTCCCTCCCAGCCTTACACAATCCCAACCACTTGGCAGAGTTCTGGGATGCTTGCGATGCTGAACAGGAGGCAACTGGAACAGCCTCTCCCTGGGGATGTTATAAAAGTTGTCAAGTTGGCACTCTGAGGGAAAAGAGGGATGTGGCAGAACCCTCTGGCTCCAGCCAGCGAGGACTGTGTCCTTCAGCCCCCTAACTTGGACATCGCCCTCGGGAGGGATTTATCTTTATCTCCTTCCTGCTCTGATGAGGTCGGTGCTGGTGCAGCAATGCCTTTCCACCTCCTCCTCAAGAACAGGCACTGTGTGCACAGACCACTTTGTTGACTGAACCAACTTCTCCCACCCAGCTTTGTTTTTTCACTCAAAGAATCTGTAGGATGAAATTCAGGCATGGGATGTCTCCTTGGACACGCTGCTCACCCTGCTGATGTTTGGAGATGTGGTGAGCTGGCCAAGGCTCGGGCTGTGCTGCAGCTGGAGAGATGCAGTGGAGCCCAGAGCAGGGTGGCTGTGGGACACTGAGGGTGAGGAAGGGACTCCCTGCGTGGGGAGATGTTCAGGGAGCTGGGGTGCACCCAGCTCTTACTGAGCAGCCACACTCATGAGGCACTGTAGTTTCATATCCCTAATGAGGAAAGGCTGAGAGAGCTGGGCCAGGCTTGACTAAGAGGGGACCCTGTCAGTGTCTGCAGGAAGGTGCCAGGGGATGGACCAGGCTCTGCTCCGTGGTGTCCAGCAACAGGACACCTGTCCAGGACAACAGGCAGGATCTGATGCTTGGGAGGTTCCACCTGAACATGAGGAAGGACTTCTTTCCAGTCAGGCTGCCCAGGAGGGTGTGGAGTCTCCTCACTGGAGATATTCCAGAATTTTCTGGATGCAATTCTGTGCCATGTGCTCTAGGATGACCCTGCTGGAGCAGGGAGGTTGGACCAAATAACCCACTGTGGTCTCTGCCAACCTGACCCATTCTCTGATCCCCCTCTCCTGTCAGAGGTGCCTCCTGTGCCTGTGCAGGGAGTGCTGGCAGCTTGCTGCCTGTCAAAAAGATTCCAGCTTTTGGGGCTTGGGTTGTCCCTGTCCCACAACCCTGTCACGTTCAATACAACCCAGCCACATCACAAACAGTGAGCTATAGCTGGAATGGCTGTCCTAGGTACCATGTCCTAGGATTTAGGACTTCTTTGCCCTTTAGAGATGTTCATTTTGATTGAATCTGCCTTGTTCTTTTCTTCTTGGACAACCTTTGTCACTCTTGCACCCTGGTATTGGCTCTTCAGGCTCGTGCCAGATCCATGCTGGAATCCAGACTGGATAAAACAACAGAGTTAGTGATAATCACCCATTGTGTGTCCCTCACAAAGTCAGGATGAACCTCCTGTAACGCCCTGGAAGTGTGGGTGAGCTCTGAAAACCAAACGAGTCGTGTCCCATTCTTCATTGTCTTCCATCCTGGGGAGATGAGTGTCATGTGTGGGGAAGGAGCTCTCCTGATTTACACCCAGGGGGAGAGGGAGGCCCAGCACACCCTGAAGTCCAGGGCCTTTCCATGTTTGCATTTCATTCTACGTGGCCCGAATCTTGGAATTGGGAAAATTCCATTTAAAAAGCCATTTGCCTGGTATTTACAGCCCAGCTGGAAGTAGTAAATACCGGAAATCTTGGAAGCGCTCACGCTCTGCTCAAGCTCCTTCATTAGATAGATCATCAAATTCCTTGTGAGGGAGCCAGTTTCCACCCCATTCTTCAGGCTCCGTTTTCCTTGGATTCACTTCAGAGCAGCTTCTCCCTGGTGCTCTGGTGCTGGCAGCTCCCCCTGCTTGGCAGCACCTCCTGCTTTTTGAGGTTTGTGCAGCATCGAGGGGCTGCTCCCTAGAGCTGATCACCACCCTTGGCTTCCAAGAATAGCAGCAACAGGGGGAGATGGTCAGGATATCTCCCAGGATAGCCAACAACTCCTCTGAGGGCTCAGTGGCACCTGGAAAAGGACAAGGAGCTGCTAGCAGGGAACCAAGACCAGGAATCAGAGCCTGAGCAGGCAGTTACACATCTCTAGTGTCCTTCTTACTTTGATAGGAGGAGGTAAGAGGACCTTCAGGGACAGGATTGTCCCTTGAGCTGCACTGTCCAGGCTCCAGAGCCCGTGAGGATGAATTGAAGCTGCAGCCTTTGGCATTGCATGAGAGACTGTTTGTCTTGTGCTCCTCTTGTCATTGAAGGCATTCCCTTTCCACCCTAAAGCTGCTCCACACACCCTGGGGATGCCCTCCAGCTGCTCTGTGCTGGCTCTGCTCTCCTCTGTGAGGAGTGGGGGGACAAGACCAGAGAGCCTGGACTGCTGTAAATCCCTCAGGCAGCACCAGCTGAGGCTCTCTGCTCTGCACCATCCCACCTCAGGGTGCATATACACCATTCTCTTCCCTCTCTAGCACTTTGAGGCTCCATAAATGGGAAAATCACTGGGAAGAGGGGCAGGAGGACAGGCAGAAGCTGTTAGGGTGGGCTGGAATCCTTTGTTAGTGCCTAGGTCCTGTTTGGAGATGGGAGCAAGGTCCTTACACACCTTAAAATCCCTTTCCACATAAAACATCAGTGAACCTGGCTCTAGAAGGACCAGCAAAGTGATCCTGAGAACTTACAGAAGGACAGAGCGCACTTATGGGGTTTCCACTGAAATCCTGGTTGGCTTTGTTTTTTCCTCTTCACCTGTGATGGATTCTGGAAGTGGCTCCGTGACACTGCGGCTCTGCCCAGCTGGGCTCTGGCAGGCAGTGAAATGTCTGGGCTAAATGGAAAAATCAGCAAGCTCAGGTTGTAAGTCAGGCAGTTTTACACCATGGAAAAACAGAGTTTGACTGGTTTGTGTTGTATATTTAAAAAAATCAAAATAAAATAAACAGTCAAACCCCAAGCCAATGATTTCTGGTGCCAGCAGAGTGATGCGGTTTAATGCTGAAAACTTTATTAGCAGAACAATGCTGCATTTTACAAGACATTGTTTTTCCACCCCAGTGTTCTTATTACTCAGCGGTGGGTCAGGAATCCAAACTTTTTACACTGTCCATAAAAGCTCCAGCTCAGGCTGCTCTTCCAGATGTACCTCCTGTCATGGAGCTGAGATCAGGAGAGAGCTTAGACCTGTGCCTTCAGCTTCTGGCTTTCAGGGGACTCCATCCTTTCCCCTGCTCCTACAAAATCTGGACCTGAGCTGGATTGAGGAGCATGACACATTCCTGCATCTCCCTGCTCATGGTTTCAGCTGGTTTCAAAAATGGGATGGAAGTGCTTGTTATCTCATCCTGCTTCCCACCCCAGTGTACAGGGAAGGCAGAGGAGAAACCTGATTATCAGGGCTCTGCATTGCTGAGGTGAAGGAGCCAGGCTTTGTTGTTGTCAGGAAGAACAAAATGGGACTGTGGCTTTCCAGCTGAATTTATGCTATTTCAGAGCCATAGGCCACTGTGGGGATGTCCCCATGGTGCCCCTCAGGACCTGCTCTTTGTGGGATCGTTGGAACAAGATGAGCAGCAGCAGTTGTTCCAGCTGGATTTGGAAGACCCCTGGGTGGGAACAAGGGGTTATTTTACATGCAGAGAGGGTGCAGCTTCCAGGAGAGCCCTCGTGGCTGCTTAGAGCAATAAGGGTTACGTGCATGTGTGTGTTTAGAAGAAACAAAAGATGCCTGCACTGCCCACCTGCCCCTCCTGAAGGTGTGACATGAGCATTCCCCTCGGGGCAGCCCGGCAGCAACACCTCTGTGCCTCTCGTGGGGCAGATGCTCTCAGTCCTCCTTTCTGTGCAGCTGTTTGGGGTTTGTTTCCCCACTGTATTTTGGGGGTGAAAAAAAATGACAGCTCAAAAAACGTTGGTGGAGAGAAATCCTGAAGGGTAACTTGTTCCAAATTTCTTTCAAATCTGACCCCTGTTCAAAGGGTGCAGCCAGGACAGCTCTAACCAAGTGGGATGTTTTCCTGCCTGCACCAGAAATCTTGTTTTTGAAGCAGCAGCAAAGTTAATCCATGTCAGAACAGCTCCCCTTCCCTTGCCACACTGTCCTTAAAATCTCTTGGTGAAGTGCTCATCCCTGGGAATTTTGCCATCCATTCCAGCAGAGCTGGATTTCATTTGATGACCCTGTGAATGAATAAATAAGTGCACATTCATTTATTCATTTGGCCTCCCCCTGGAGATTTCACCTAAATTGTTTATCTCCTTCCCTCTGCTGGCCTGGGATGCTGCAGGAAACAAAAGGCTCTGCAAGATGTGCCTTGTTGTTTCTAGCTGTGAAATTTACTTTTCTCCTTTGTTCCCCTTGGCTCCAGCACACGGCCCTGTGTGGATTTATGTGCCCAGAGCCCTGTGTGGATTTATGTGCCCAGCTGCCTTGGCACAGATGAAGGCTGGGGCTGTCAAACTCCAAATCTGATTGTCCCAACCGTGCCATCGCTGGTGCTCTCTTGGGAGGATTTTTATTGTGATCTCCTTTTTTGTCTCCTTTTATAATTTATGTTTTATCATGCAAATATTTTGTTGTAAAGGATTTGAGTTGACAGCATCAGCTGTGAGCCTCCTGGGGAAGAGGGGGGATCCTGGTAGGTGCAGAGGTCACAGGCAGATGTTATTCCTCAGGTAAAAGTGGCAGCAGGAAGGAGATGGGGAGCATGTGGGGGGATCACCAAGCAAGATAAACCTTGATTTTCCTCCCAGAGCTCCTGGCTAATCCCTTCCCCACTCCAGCAGAGAGGGCCAAGTGCAAAGCTGGGTTTCCACAGGATAGACTGAGATCAGCTCCAGGGAGATGATGGGGATTTACCCCGAGGGAAGTGTCAGAGTGTCCTCGGTAGAGCCAGGACTGCCGAGAGGGAGGCTCAGCTGCGGGCACGTTGTCGTTGCTGCCTACCAGGACTTTTCTCTCCCGACAGATGAGGAATGTTCCACCACCGAGCATCCCTACAAGAAGCCCTACATGGAAACCTCTCCAGCAGATGAGGACCCTTTCTACAGGTCCAGTTACCCTCAGCAGCAGGGACTGAACACGTCGTACAGGACTGAGTCGGCGCAGCGCCAGGCCTGCATGTACGCCAGCTCGGCGCCGCCCACGGAGCCCGTGCCCAGCCTGGAGGACATCAGCTGTAACACGTGGCCCAGCGTGCCCTCGTACAGCAGTTGCACAGTGTCTGCCATGCAGCCCATGGACAGGTTACCCTACCAGCATTTCTCTGCCCACTTCACCTCGGGGCCGCTCATGCCCCGCCTGGGCAGCGTGGCCAACCACACGTCGCCCCAAATCGCAGACACCCACAGCATGTTCCAGCACCAAAGCTCCCACCAGCCCATCGTGAGGCAGTGTGGACCTCAAACGGGCATCCAGTCCCCTCCCAGCAGCCTGCAGCCGGCGGAATTCCTCTATTCCCACGGCGTGCCTCGAACCCTGTCGCCCCACCAGTACCACTCGGTGCACGGCGTGGGGATGGTGCCAGAGTGGAGCGAGAACAGCTAACCAGGGGGGCAGGGAAGGCCAGAGCCACGGGAAAATCCCAGCAAAAGGGAGAAGGAAAAGGAAAATAATCCCCCTGTTGATAACAAAGCGTTTTGCAAGACTCCTTGAAGTGAATGTTCACCGCTAGCACTCAGGAGGGACGGACACTGACTGAAACCACGGCTGGAAGTCATCGGCCTCGGTGTGACTTGCCCTGACCCCCCTTTTGTTTTCTTTTGTTTCAAAAGAAAAGCCAACAGCCCAGNAAAAAAAAAAAAAGAAAAAGACACCGGCCCTTTTTACCAAGGGTGGATTTTGGAGTGGTGTTTCTTTTTTTTTTTAGTTAGTGTTATCTTTACTTTTCAACAGAAAGAGGTACTGAGAACCCCCAAATAAATAAATCCAGTACCTAGCTCACCCAGGCATTGTACCAAGAGAGAAATTGCTCCCACAGGGAGCTGTGTTTCCTTACAAATTCCCCAAAATTCTCTCCAGGAACCATTCCATAAACCATCCCCTCATCTCCTTTCCCACCTGTAATTCTCTCACTCCTCTTCCCTTCCCATCTCCTGGTCTTTCCTGGTCCCTCAGCTGTCTCTGATGGAATCATGGGGTTATTTCCAAGCTTACAAACATCCCCAGCTTGAGTCCTGCTGGATTTTTAGCAGCGTGTGGAAAGCCAGGCTCTGAGCCAGCTGCCACAGGGGGAGAGGGGGGAGAGGATGCAGACACTGAGAGGAAAAAGTTTGCTCACCAAAATGATGATGACGCTTGTTTGCAATCCCAGGCTTTCATTTTCTCCTGTGTTCCTTTGCTTCCTCTCCAAAAGAAAAAGGAAAAAAAGAAAAAAGAAAAAAAAAGGGATATCAGTCTGGGTGTGTGAAGTGAGATATCAAATAAATGTGTTTAAAAGGGGCAGAAAGTGATCATGAGAGGCTGGGGGTGGTGGAGGCAAAAAGAGAAGGAAAAGCAAATTTGTGCAAGGAAAAATGTCTACTGCAGAACATTTCAGGTGTAAAATTTCCTGGTCCTATTTATTTATATGTGGGAGTTCCAATAACTCCAAGGATGTCACAAAAGCAGCTGATCCCAAGAGGTTCAAATTTTTATTGAAATGGAAGTTTGCTTTCTTTTCTTCTTTTTTTTTTTTCCTCTCCAAGCTGTGCACACTCTATATAATTTACATATATTTTTAATTAAAAGTAATTCTAATTAACTAAAGAGGTATACCTGCGTGTCAGCCTCTGGGAATGTGGGTGGGGATGTGTGGAAATTCTGATGTGGGAGGGAATATAGACAAGTATCCAGAGCTATGGAGCTAAGGAGAAAAAAATAATCCCTACCTAGCTGTGCTCTCCCATTTTTGTGTGCCAATTTATGGCTAATAAATACCCCACACACTCAATGGCAAGGGAGTGCCCACCTATTTTTAATGTATTTTTGGGTTTGGGGCAGTTTTACCTGATTTTTTTACTTCTACTGGATGCCTATAATAGAATTTTTATTGATTTCTGCTGTAGCAGAGGAGGTGCAACCTCACAGGGGGGAAGGTGGGGATGGGCTGAGCTTGAGCTGAGTTTGGGCTGTGGCCTTGTCAACTCCACAGCTGCCTGGGTCCCCCAGAGCCCTGCTCTCCTGGGGTCTCTTTCCCATCAAGGCAGATTTCAAAGTGGCCTTGGTGGCTGCTGGGGTGGCATTGGGAACCCCCAGAGAGGTGGAACTTCCACCCTGCTCCCAGGGAGGTGAGGTTGGTGGGAGGTGTTTGGCCCAGGGGAGGCGTGGGGTTGTGTCCCAGCCTCAGTGAAGGAGGGGAGATGCTTTGGGAGCTGGAAACCAGGTAGGAAAATCAGCTCCAGAGCAATGATTGCAGCTGGGAAGCCCAAGAGAAAGGTTGGCTCTGTGTGGCTGCTGAGCCAGGATCACTGCAGGAAGAGCATGGAAGGAGCCCAGGAGGTGTCCCCAGGCTGGGCTGGGATCACCTGAGGTGACCAGAGCATGGCCAGGTCCTGGGAAGGAGCAGTGGATGTGTCCCCAGCCTGTCCCACATGGCAGGGACACCAAGGGACACCCTGCAAAGGCACAGGAAAGCAGCAGGATTGTTCAGGATACAGAAGAGTGGGGTTGGCTGAAGAGGTGTTAAAAAGATGTTTTAATGCAAAATCAGTCTCATGGAAGAGTGAGACTGCAAGGTTGTTACACCCAAACCCATCACATTAGAAGCCATACCTTAGAAGCCTCACATCAGAAGCTGTTATAATTCTAATTACAATGTCTTTTATAAATTTCTTATCCAATCAGCTACTTCCACAAAGCTCATTAGCATCTTCATAACCAATTGCTAATTGCTATGTTTTACAGCAATGCATCTTTTTCTACCCAATCAGATAACTCTACAGGAACTTATTGCTGTATCTTCTACTATTTATCAACTCTATAACAAGTTCTGTTGCTAAACTTTAATTGAATTCTACTATCTTGCTTAGCATATTTATTCACTTATATGAGGCTTAAATCTACTTGCTTAAAACCTATTTCTGCTTAAACTACAAATCTTTATTCTCATTTTGTGTTTATTTCACTAGTCTCTTCTAAACCTTCAAGCCTTCTCCAAGGTCTTAGGTCACACACAGTATCCATCTCTGCCTCTGAGCTGGAGGCCTTGGCAGCTCCCTGTGCTTGCATTTCCCCCACAGGATCAGTAGGGCCACTCCACGAGACATTTGCACCTTGCTGTCCCAGGGAGGTGGGGCATGGGGTCTTCTGGGCCTCTCCCAGCACTGCCTCCAAGAAAACTTTCTTCTTTTGGATGTCTGCTTTTACTTTTTTACTTTTTGCAAAACATTTTGTGATTGTTGGGTCAGACACAGCCAAAATGTGATGCTGGAGCTCGCTCTGGGTATCAGCATTTGTGGGCAGGAGATGCAGGCACCACATGTGGGGCAGGGCTGGCACCTCAGTTCTTGCAAAGCTTTTTGTCTGCATGGAGCCACCCCCAGGGGGTCACCCAAACCTTGCATTAAATCACACAGAACATGCAGTGCTCCAAGATTGATGAGTAAATTGCATTTTGAGTTAAGGAACACAACAATTACACCGTGTCCAGCTGCCATCTGCATTGTGCTTTCCCAGCTTCGTTATCCCACTGCTGACCACGTATCCACCTAATCCCCATTGAGTGATTCCCCTGTCATTTGAGGGGCAGTGCTTACCCTGCAAGAAAAGAGGTCTCCCCAGAAGAGCCTGCCAGGCATCTCAAAGAGGATTAAGGAAAACTAAACTCTCATGGAAAATTACTTCCTAAGTGTTGGCAGGAAAGCCTCGAGCTTCCAACTCCACTTATTTCCTCAGAGCTCCTCAGGTTTGGTTTTTGGCTCTTTGGGGTTATGCTGGGATTCTGTGGTGGGTTTTGGGGTTGGAAAACCAGGCAGATCCCTGAGGATCAGCCTTGTGGAGCCACATTGCTATGAGGAGCAGGGAGGCCATCAGTGGCAGAATCATCAGGTGTCACAGCAGTAAAATCTGGGATCAAGGCAAAGAAAAGGTGGTGGGAGGATCCAATACAGCCTTTTCCTCCTCTTTTGAAGGAGTTTGTCAGCGTGGCATTTCCATATGGCAATTCCATTTCCATGGGCAGGACTGGGAGGATGTGAAGGGAAAAGGTGATCCCAGCCTGGATGTGGATGTGCCTGTTCTACCTCGAGCTTCTACTCTTCCCCAAGTGGTCCAAAACAACAACAGAAGCTGTCAAGAAGAAGGCTGTCCTCTCCCTCTGATTGTGATTTTATGTTCCAAAGAGCCTGATGTGATTTCTTCAATTTCTTTTCTTATGGATTTATTTCTTAGTCAAGAATAATAATGCTGACGATAACAATAAACAGCAAAATTAGGGGGAAAATTACATTTGTCAGTGGAGGAATTGGACAAAAGAGCTTGCAAAATTCACCCTATTCAGAGCTAAACTGGCAATTCTTCCCTGGGAGGGTGGGCAGGCCCTGGCACAGGGTGCCCAGAGCAGCTGGGGCTGCTCCTGGATCCCTGGCAGTGCCCAAGGCCAGGCTGGACAGGGCTTGGAGCAGCCTGGGACAGTGGGAGGTGTCCCTGCCATGGCAAGGGGTGGCACTGGATGGGCTTTAAAGTCCCTTCCAACCCAAACCAGGAGGGAACTGGGCTCCAAAGGGAGCTCCAGAGGAGGAGGAGAGCAGCTGAGGGGGGGGAGAAGGCAGTGGAGACCCCTCCCCCCCACGAGCAGGGGATTTGGTGAGGAAAAGAGCCGTGGAACATCACCAGGCAGGAGGCAAACAGGCCTTTAGGGATGAAGCAGAATAAACAAGGGCAGGCTGAGCAATTCCTCGGAGCACGAAACCCAAGCCCTGCTGAGAACACCTTGGAAAGAGTGAGCAGCAATTCCAGGCTGTGGTCACAATGCTGTTTTTCCAGCTGCCTCCCTGGGCTCAGCCACTCCCTGCAGAGTACCTGGGGAGCATTTTGATGCCCTGAGAGGCACAGAGAGCTCTTTGTCTGCCCCTATCAATCACTCCACATTTCAAGTTTCACCAGCCACAGTGCTGGGTGGGTTTTGAGATGACTTTTCCCCCCTAGCAGCCCCCAAACCCGTGCTGGAGAAGCTTTTCCTCCAGGCAGGGATGCTTGGAAGGGGCAAAGTCACTCCTCTGCTGCTCAGGCTGCTCCCACGGCAGAGCCTACCTCCCAAAATTTGCTGTTGTGCCTCGAGGGCTGAGGGAAAAAAATATCCCAAAGCCTCAGGATTCTTGTCCATAAATCCAGCCCACAATATCATAGATTTTACAGTGCTGCCAGCTCTGGCAATTTTATGATGGGTCTCATGTGATTTGCAAAAGCGTGGTTTAGTTTTTTCTCTTAAAATTTCCAGCTCCTGGAGACCAGTGAATATATGAGATCCTCAAAGGATTCTGAGTCTTTCCCCCACTGCCCTGTTTTTGATTTTTTGTTTGATTTTAGGACATACTGTAAAGGTGAAAATTTTACTGGAGAGAAAAGTGAGGCAGAGAAACCATGGCTTGGGGAGATGGCTGCTCCAGATCCTCCTTGGCATCTGATGGCCCAGGCAACTTTCCACCTTTTCTGTTGTCTTTTTACCCAGTCCCTATCTGCAAGTTTGGACTCAGAGATCTCTGTTAAAGGCAGTTTCAGGTCCTGTTGTTCCTCAGAAACTCAGACTGGGGAGTGCCCCAGCATTTCCCATCTCTGGAGCAATGCACACCTGAGATGTCTGGCTGCAACTTCTTCATCAGAGCTTTTAATTAGAAAAAGAAGTGGCCCACAAACACCCAGGATGGCTTTTGTGTGGAGAAAGCAAGCCCAGCTGAGGCCTGCTTGCAAAGATGAGCAGGATGATGAATTTGGGGCTGTTCCAGTCGTGTTGGCTCCCCTGCCTGGGCAGGGAAGGAGAGGTAAATCCAGACTTGGAGAGCTTTTCATCGAAGGCAGAGGATCCTGTGGATATGGGATGTGGATCTGTGCTGCTGGGACAGGGTGGAGCTGCTCAGGGGGTCAGGAGGGAGAGTGGCTCTGCACAGACACCTCACAGCCTGGGTGAGTGACAGGCACCAGCACTGATTCTGGGCTGGAGCCATCGAGGTGATGGTGCCAAGCCCAGGCTGGCAGTGGCTGCAGCCCTTGCCCACGTGGGGAGCAAGGAATAAAACTGGTTTGGGACATTTCCAAGTGTCCTGTGCTGGGGCAGTGGAGCAAAGCAGGGAGGCAGCACCACCTCGTAGCTCCAGCTTGAGGCAACCTGGCACTGCTGGGTGACCTTCAAAGCCTCCAGAAGCAGAGGAGAGTAAATAGCACTGCTGGACCCCTGTGGGTACCTGTGCTTTTTGGGTGTTTAACCAGCACCCAAACTCTGCTTTTAGGCTTGCATGACATCATTTCTTCACTTGCAAAGGAGCAGTTGTGCTTTTCCCTCCATTTTTAACCCACTCACCTGAAACAATAAATTGTTTTTTATGTAAAGCGTCTCCTAGAAGAGGAAGCATCAGAGCTGCTTAGTTTTTGGCATAAATTATTGCTGCTGGCCACCCCAGCATCCCAACTTGTTGCTCTATAAAGAGTATTCAAAGAAGGACTAAAACATGGGGAAGTCAGGAACCAAAAAGGGTTGACTCATTCTTAGCTGTGTTATAATACAGACATTATATATTTTATTATTATTTAATAATGACTAAATATGTATAAGACATTTAAAATAACATATAATTTAATAATTATTACTAATTATAATATATTAAACATATAATAATATAATGACTTAATATCATGTAGAATTTAAATAATAAAAAAATCTCAAGTATTTCCCCACTGTCTTCCAAGACACTGGGGTTCTGTGCCTTTACTTGAAGGTTTTGACCCATAAGGAAGGGAGCTCTGGGTCTGAGCAGGACTATCACCATCCCAGGGCATTCCTGAGCCTGATATGGGATTATTTTTAAGGTTGCTTTGCTTGGGTTTTTGTTCAATTGGCACAGCTGTTAATAAAGTACAGGAAAGTGAGATGTTCTTTCTCCCCTGGTCGTGGCAGCTTTCAGGGCTTTTTGACAACTTGATCAGCTATTGATGGATGGGGGCAGAACCCCCTTGGATCATCAGCTGAATCCTGCTCCTGCTCTTTCCAGGAGGACAGAATTCCAGGAGAATTCCAGGACAGGTAACTCTGCCTGAGAGCTGCAGCAGGCTGGGACGGGACAGCAGCTAAATATAACCTAAATTAGGGCTTCACCTGGAGAGTTTGGGAGCCAGGAAAAGTTGGACAGGCACTATTTAAAGAAAGAATTGGCTGGAGAAGCTCTCCAAGCTCAATGGCACTTCACCCTCTACATTCAACCTGAAATTCTTCTGGGTTTTTGTTGAAGGTGCTTGAATTTTGCTCGAGGAGGTCCCAAAACACATCTGCAGTGGCTCACTTCTTTAGGAAATTAAGCTACTCCTAACCCCCTGCACCAACTTTTCCTTAACCAGAAGGTTTTATCCACCAGTCTTGTCCATAGGGGGGCTGCTACTGGGAATTCCAGCAGGAATATTCTTTTAGAGAGGTTATAGATGAGCCCATGCAGAATTAGGTTGGAGAAAAAAGTCATGTGGGTTTTTTAATTTTTTTTTTTTTTGCTTAATCCATCCTGATGAAGTTCAGTGTAGCAGAAATGTATTAAATGAATGCTGTGCTGTGGGGATCTGTTCTCCTTCAGGACAGAAGAGTGGGATAACAGGGGAATAAATGATTTGTACAGCAGGGATAATAGCAAGCACAGCCATTGTCCAGACCTGGCTTGTGCAACTCACTTGGGATTCCATCAAGGACATGATCCTTGCCTGGAGGAGAGGGATTAAATGGTAGGATAAAAGGAATAAAATGGCAAAGCCAGGAAAACCCCCCCAGCCTCCAGTAAAAGACAAGCAAACGCTGCTCTCTCCTCACACTTCGGAGTGACCCTGGCAGGGAGATGTTCCCTGGATTCCCAACCTTTCCAAAGCACTCGTGGCAAGGAGCAGCTCCGTGGTGCCACGACCCTGAGCTGTCCCCTGCTCCCAGGGCTCGTGCTGGTGCTGAAGGGGCTCTTTCTCAGTGTCACTGATGGCCGTGACCTTTATGCTCAGTCTGAGCTCACCGAGCTCCCCCTCCCCGGGGAGGGATCAGCCTGGGAGAGCTGGCACTGCTTCCTCCCCATCCACCTCCTGGCTTCCATGGCATGGAAAAATCCCCAAGCTACCTGCCTCCCTCCCTTGAAGCCAAGGGGATGAGGGGAAATGGCAGAAAATCCCTTACATTGCTGTGATTTTTGGAGACATAAAAGCTTCTCTTTGAGAGCAAATACTTTTTGGGTTTTTTTTTTTTTTT